>JARHVA010002433.1:0-390000 GCA_037957365.1 Torreya grandis | reverse complement strand
TTGTCTCTTGATTGAGCATATAGTGTCATAATCATTTGATTGAAAACATTATTACTAAGTATTATTTTTTAGCTTGGGTATATCATGTCTCATAATATATGAGGGTTCAACTAATGAAATAAATGGTTCATTCCTTTCCAATGTCATCTTCTTGAGCCAACATGTAGGTGAGGAACACCTCAGTTTTTCTAATATAAAGTATCAGGGGTTTATTCTATAAAGGTGCCATGAGTATGGGGGGAGGCATAAGAAAGTGATTAACCACAAAGAATGCCTCATGACAATAATTTATCCATGTTAGTCCAATTATATTTTTGATTAGCTTGTTGATGGGGTGAGTGATGTAGGCAAGATCGAGATTGAATCATTGAATGGTTCCCATCTTACTATTTTAACCTTTTAGGGTTTAACTACGTAAATCTTATGTTTGATTAAAGGGTTGAGTAGTCTAAATAAATGAGATAATATGCAATAAATAACCACTAATTTTTTATAAATTTTGAATTTCTTTAACTTTTTAAAAATAATAATAAATATGTGTAAATAAAGAGTTATTTGGAAAACACCTGATGTGAAATATCTGAGTGCTAAAAACTAAGATATAAATAGGTATAAGTGTTATCATACAAATCCCTATGTCATATCCTATCCTAGATAGTAGTGTCACACTTAGACAGTATCACCATGTGGCTCTAGTGTCTTAAAAATGTTGCTAGTGTCCTCTATGTAGGACTACTCCTAAATTATGGTTGCACCTATGCCTATGTTTCTAGGCTATGTTTCTGCATGCATGAAGTCTAAAACTCTATATTATGCCTATAATATCTTATTTATGATGCAAACCCTAATCCTCCTTACAATTAAGGCATGAGATAAAAATGTGTATTTATTAATAGGATAGGTTGGACATCTTCAACACCCCATTATGAATAAAGTCACCTATATACCAATACTCTGAGGAGGGAACAAGCCTAATGTAGTTCTCCTCACTTAAGTGTTGGTGAAATGGAAAATGATGCTAAAATTATAGTGGTCTTGAATTCCTTGATTTTTCTTAAGATTTGAAATATAGAAAATCTAGGCTTAGGGCAGCTATAAATAGTAGTATGCAAAAGTAGAGCAGAATAGGGATTAATAACCTTAATTTTAATCAACTTGTTTCATGTTTGAATAAGTATTTTCAATCTTATTTCCATATAGTGGATAGAGGTCTAAAATTCATGTATTCATAGTGTTATATAGCTTATGTGGATAGTAAAACATGCTTAATCAAACCTTATGAGGGTTTTACTTTTGAAAACATATTCATTTGGAAAAGTTAGGGTAAAGGACATTAGCACCATTTTGGGGACACTAGTGTCATGTGGCTATAGTGTCCTTAATGTGGTGCTAATGTCCAACTAAAAAATTTCTAGGTATGTAGGGCCAAGATTTGGGAATGAAGTTCTAAGATTATGTTTTAGATAACTATGGATGTCTATGGTCTACACAAAGGCTAGAAAAGTATGATAAATTTATTTAGGATAGGTCTAGGGCTAAGCTAGGAATAGGTTATCTCATGTATCATTCTTATAACTCAAATACCAATTTTAGGTGATTATATTCCCCCCCCCTTTATTATATAATTTCATCAAAGTAAAATGAATAGTATAAAGGAAAAATAAGCATACCTAAACTTACCTAGGAAGTGAAGCCCATGAAGTTGAGTTTGAGTATGTGAAGCTAGGTCTACGTATGTGAGGCATAATCCAAAGCATTACCTAAAATGAAAAGTACATAAATTAGGTCCTTACTTAAGATATATCAAAATCAAAATACTTTGTTGAATAAATAACTAAGTAAGACTGAGTAAAGAAATGGGAAAGAGGAAAGGAACAAATACACCTCGTTGGGTATGTGAACCAATACATAAACTTGGTGACAACTTATGTGTGTGTGCATGTATATAGTGATAAAATCATGTAGTATATTATATTGATCTGATATCTTACTCAATCCTCATATGTGGGTGGCTCAAAAACTCAAACTAACTTTGACTCCATCATTTCCCACCCCTACTCAGTGGATCATGACTTATGAATAGATTGGATTTGACTGAAAGTGTGCCTAACACTCTCATGTGGGTGGCTCAATAACTAAAGTATGATATGACTCCATCACTTCCCACCCATGTGTAGTAGATGCATATGAAACTAAACTACATAAAGTGATATAAATATCTAACTAGGTATATTTTATTGTGTATGTCATCTCTGTAACACTCAAGTACATTAGGCGACTCTAGACGACTCAAAAATGCCAACCACTAAAAATAGAGTAAGACATGAAACTGGTGACAACCTAAAATATGACGTTAATTATATAAAATATATATAATTTCATGGAGTTTTCCATTCCATCTAATTAACCTATGTGTAATTGAGAATATGAAAATGAATGTGTCACACACATACCCCCAATCTAATATCTAAGTATACTGATGTTGGAATGAATTGTAATAATTGTATTTGTGTATCTAAAATGAATATAGCAATGATCATGTTTTGCATCATTATCCTAATATGAGATAATAATATGAATTTGAGCTAAACTTGTTTGAATCTAAGCAAAATTTGAGCATAACTATCAATTCGATAGTTATATTTATGCAAACATGTATTGTACCTAGTGTATTGTTTTAGATAATTTAAACTACCCTAAAATTGGGGCTACTAGATAGTAGTGTTATGTCTTAGACAATATCACCATGTATCTCTAGTGTCCCTATTTTGGTGTTAATGTCTATCTAGTCTAAAATCTGATTCACTATACTAATTTTTGATTCCCTATTTTTTCTTATGTTTTACTTATGTCTAATTTTTTGAAACTAAGCCTCTATGCTGAAAAATGTTTTGTGAATGCAATGTAAGAGCCTAATCTCTATGACAAACCCATATGGCCCTCTCTTTTTAGGGTATTTTTTAAACATTTTCAATAATTTTCCTCAAAATAAATAGCTCTATTAAATGTGTTAACCATAGCATATATGATAATTGCATGATAATCCAATACAATGTGAAAACATAACATTCGAATGTAAGAGAATCTCAGCATAAGTATTTAATGTAAGATGTATGTTGTGTCTAGTATTGCATAATGGTTTCAATATAGATGTAATCATTATGTATAACATCAAATTTGAGAATCTCCCTAGGGGGATGAGGCATGATGTCCATCACAACACCCAAGTAGGAAGGGTAGATGCATGAAGTCCCTCATGGCATAGATAATTGGTATGTGTAACAAGTAAATACAAGTGTCATGGCCATAACATAGATAATAAAACATACACACAAAACACATGAGGCATGAAAAATAGTCAAAGCGGATACACTATAAGGGACATGGATGCATGTCACTAAATCTGAGAAAAGAAGACATACAATGACATGTTTAAATGTCCACATATGCAAGAAACAATCAATTTGGATTATAACCACATAGAAGGACATGTTCAAATGTCCCCATACATAATCATTAAAGCACACATAATTGAAATGGGTACATGTCTAAATCATACATGAATAAAACTAGCATAGAGCCAAAGAGTAATGGCATATTCAATTCCCTCAAATAGAAAAGGTATATAGAATATAATTAAGTTTAAACTAGGAAATCTAGAAATGAAATCATGCATGAATGTATTAAAAGTCTATTTAAAAGTGAGGACATACATATTCTAAGTCTAAACTAGTGATAGTCAAACAAAAATTTGAGTATGAGTAGCAATGATCAATATCAAGATATAACAATGCTAAAACTAGAATGTATAAAATGTAAGGATAGAACCTGGTAATAGAAAATATGTATAAGATGCCCCCAAGTGGGTAGATATATCAAATGAATAATCTTGAATAGATGTATATGCACCCAGTGGGTAGATGATAGTAAGTCTTGATCAATGTAGTGGAGTTGAGTACTATAAGCAATCTACTAGCACTCGATAAGAACAAGTGAAACATGTATGTATGATAAAATTGACTATACTAAAATAACTAGCATATGCAATGTTTGGAAAATATAAAAAGTGTAAACATATCGATGCATAAAATCTATAAATTTTGTGTTTTTGAGTAATTATTTGAATTTTTTTGTTTTTTTAACATGTTATATTATTTTTGTATTTTTTACATATAAGCTATGTATAAGAAAAATAAAATAAACTATGTACAAGGAGAAAGAGAGAAGAAAATATGTATAATTAATGCTAGAAACGTAAATAAAATAGTGTAAAAGAAAAGTGTAATGTCTCTATATACCCAAGAGTACATCCATGGGATGTGAATAATCAAATGATGGATTTGGTAGAAGATCATCTAATGTAAGATATTGAATCTTTCCAAACTCAAATAATTTGTTTTTATACCAATCTATATATATCATTGTAGCCTTATCTTTCACATGAGTCTAGAGTGTGTAAATTCAAATGGTGTGTTTTTAAACTATGTAAAATCCATCTCATGTAGTCCTAGGGTAAACCACATTAGACCATAGAGTATTTGTATAAAGCCTATAGTTCTCATCTATGTCATCATAAAATATGTAAACCATGTGTCCATCATGAGTGAATGTCAAGCATCTATCTAATTGATCAACTATGGCATCCATCATTTGTGTAATCACCTAAAAGTGGTATTTGGATGTTAAGAGTGTCACTTGAGTTAGCTTATTCCTAAATTATCCCTATACCTATCCTAGGTCCTTTGCCACACTTTTCTAGCCATTGTGTAAACCATAGATAGTTACAATCAATTCAAACATAGTCCTAGGATAGTATTCCTAGATCCTAACCTAGTATGCCCAATAGTCTACTAGGTGGACTTTAGCACCACATTTGGGACACTATCACTACATGGTGCTAGTATCCCCAACTAGGCACTATTTTCATTTTCCTTAACTCTCCTGAATGAATACTTTTCAAAATATGTGCCCCTCCTAAGGTCATCCTAAATACATTTTCTTATCTGTATAAATTATATATCTCTATAAATACAAGTCTATTTTACCTCTATTCATTAAATCAAAAATAGATGTAAAAGACTATCCAAACAAGAAATAAAATGAGTAAAATTGATGTATTTGATCCCTATTCTTCCCTACTTCTACATAGTACCATCTATATTAGCCCTAATCCAAGATTTTAAAGTTTTCAAAGCTCAAGTACATTCAAGGCATCTAGGTCCACTCTCATTATAACATTCACTTACACTTTGACCAAGCACTAGGTGGGAAAACTACATCAAGATTGATCCCTCTTTAGAGTATTGGTATGTAGGAAACTCCCTTCACAATGGGGTGTTGAGGATGTAAATCTTATCCTACTAATAAACACACATTTATTGTTCATTACATACTTAAAATAAATATTGGGGATCAGACACTAAATCAATTTTTTAGGCACAACATAGAGTTCCATATTTTGTGTGTGTAGGAATAGGACCTAGAAATAGAGGCACGAGTACAACCAAAAAATAGGAATATTCCTACAAAGAATACATTAGCACCAATTTGAGGACACTACATTAATGTGGTGATATTGTCTAGGTGGGTTGTTATTGTCTAGTGAAAATATAGATCTTGAGACCCTCTTGACGACACTCAGACCTATCTAGAACCTAGATCATTTATGACAATCACTTTCTAGTTAAGTCTCTATTTAACTATATTTATTACTATTTTTATAAATTCAAAGAAGGTCAAAATCCATAACAAATTAGTGGTTAATTATTTCATATTATTTAAATATTTTAGACATCTATGTCCTTTAATCTAAACATAGGATTTACATAGTTAAACCCTAAAAAAGGTCAAATCATTTGTTGAACATGACTTCAAATATTGCTTTAAAACCTAGCTTACATTAATCTAAATTTTTGTGCAATAATTTAGGGCTACATGCTTCTAATTTTATGATTTTTTAGATAGAATAGATAAATTAAATCAATTTCATATTACGGTTTCAATTTATTTACATATAGTTTAAATTGTTACAAAGAAACCCTAAATTTAAAAAACCCTAACCTTAGATGCTCTTAGTGTTTATATCTTTTTTTTCCTATTTTTAATAGCTACTATTAATTTTTTGAAATTCATTTATTCTATTTTAGTAGATCTATTACAATTTATTTACTATATTCCATCTAAAAAATCTATCTCTCTTCCATTAAGAAGAAGTGCTAAACTATGAGGTAATCCTATAGATTGTATTTAGATTACTACTATTTGAACTGATAACAAGGACAAGGAACCTATTACAACTTCATCTATGAATCCTTCACACCTTGATTATGTGGAATTAAAATATAATGCATATGAAGATAAACAATACAACGTAGATCAAGATGATCTACACATTGAGAATCAGGACACTTTCCCTCCACTTAACAATAATGACATAATTATGAAAAAAGATGAGGTATTACAAGTATTTAGAGATAGAATTCAATAATTACCCCTTGATCATGCATATATCCTACAAAACATATTTTAAATCAATAATAAAACAAAAAATTGTCAATTCTTTAACCCCTCCAATTAATAATGTTGTTACACATCTAGTGGGCCCAACTCAACCAACTTAGATAACACAATCTAAAATTGTTATTCAACCATTAGTGATAGTTGCACCACTTTTGTCTAGTTCCTCCATTCTAGATGTACAATCCCTTATGCATGAGATTAATAATTTATATTCTAAGGTGTTATATCTCAAGAAGGGAGCAACTAGGCCATCACATGCTTTGGATTCCAACATTCTCTTACATACACCTTTAACACATCACATAGCAGAAACTCTTTGCCATCCAATTTTGTGGCACCCAAATCTCACATTATATGATTTTAAGGGTGACATAGAGCATCATCTCATAGCCTTTCACATAGTATTCTTAGACTATGTGTCTAACAATTAGCTTCTTATGAAGTTATTTCCACATAGTCTCAAGGATTATGTCCTACAATGGTTCTATGATTTACCAAATCAATCTATCATGGCATTCATTCCTTTATTTGACATGTTCCTATCACACCTCTCTATCAACATTAGTGATAAGATATCATATGCACAAGTGGCATAGTTAAATCAAAAATTTAATAAGCCTATCATAAATTATGTCTTATTATACAAGACAATATTAGCAAAATTAACTAGCCCCATGGAAGACATAGAGCTTCAAGATATATTTTAACAAAGTCTCCTACCATCACTAAAAGAAGCTATCTTATTCAATAATTTTCTTACATTTACTAATTTATGCCACACTATCAAGGAAAGAGAGGTTAAGCTTTTATCAATGGAAAACTCAAGTATATAAATAGATCAGAATCAACTATTAAGAGTTTAAACAAACCTCCATACAAGGTAATGGTGATAGAGAACAAAACTAATCAAAAGGCCATAGTAAATGTAGCTTCTGAGACATCTCCCAGATTGGTTTTATTTACTCCTCAATGTAGAGTCTTCACTAATTTTCTAGAGTCACCAGCATAGGTTCTACAACAACTATTAGAATGCAATGTCATATCTCTCCCTCCCATTTAAAATAGGTTGATACAACACAACCTATTCCAAATATTTATGATTCAAATGCATTATGTGAGTATCATAGGGCACTAAACCACATAATAAATAGATGCATTAGCCTAAACCATAAGATACAAGATATCATTGAGGATAATATTATTGATGTGGGCACACCTACAGAGGTACTAAAATAATTTCAAATAGAGGCTAAGGAACTAAATATATTTTTAGATATTTTCTCAAAACATACAACAAATGAGGTAGGGGAACATCAAGTGTTCACTATGCATACTAGGTGTATCCACCACCAAATTCTTATCGCATATTTATAGAGGAAACACATCCACTACATAACATTATTGGTGTGTATCACACTATAGTTAAAATTAGACCACTCATTAGATTTTCAAAGTAGGATATTGTGGATGATGACATAGATTTACATGCACTCTTCATATAATCATACATAGACCACCATCCTATTCACAATGTTATGGTTGACAATAGGTCAAGCATAAGCATGTGCAATATGACACTCTTACAACACTTAGGATACATAGAGTGGGATATATTCCCCATAGATATAATCATTAGTGGTTTCAATATCCATATTTAGAGCTCCATCAGGGATATTATACTTCCATTATAGGTTAGACCAACAAACACTCAATTCCTAGTAGTATCTAGTGCAAGTGTATCCGATATATTATTAGCCATGCCATGTTTACAATAGATCTGAACCATCCCATCTACATTAAACAAATTATTAAATAATATACATCCTAATCAAGTGATTAAGGTTGAGGGTGTCTTATCTAAGTATCTGTTAACCCATCCCACAAGTAGTTCTAGTACAATTTCCATCTATAGTTCCAGCACTGACACCAATTATAATTCTATCACCATTACCAAATATTACACATCTATCAGTTATATCCAAGAGTATAGATCCTATGCATACATCAAAGATTTTAGTAAATTCATCATTATAGGTTAGGTTTACTCCTACAGTACCTACACATATGCATACTCTCCCATAGAGACCATTACTAGAGTGACCCATACATCAGAGATATGTCACAGATTCTAGAGGACCTTCCTTTAATCAGTTTATGTTGAGGTAAATTGTATTGGGTTCTAGGGGTTCTTAGCATAGGGCACCTACATCACCTACAGCTTCTTCTACCAAATGGGTTTTAAGACCCTTAAATTTCATAGGGAATCATAGTTAGTGCCATAGCATCATATCATCACTTCACAAGCAGCATCAGACATAAATTATATAACATAGTATATTATGGGCTTATAATTTCCATTTCACACCACATGTATGATCATGGTTCCCCTATTCAACATAAGTCACAGTGATAATGAGTCTCCCATGGGACTCAATGGTTAATATGGTTCTTACCCTTATACATACTTCCTTCTCTCTCTCACTCCTTGTACATAGTTTATTTTCATTTTCTTGTACATAAATCATATAAAAAAAACACAAAAATAATATAACATGTCAAAATACAAAATCATTCAAATATTACTCAAAAAATACAAATGTTTCACTATATATATGTTTCACTTGTTATTTTAAAGTGCTTGTAGATTACATAGAGGACTTAGGCTCACTACATTGATCCAAACTGTTTATCATCTACCCACTGGGGGACATGTACATCAATCCAAGATTATACATTTGATAAATATACCCACTCAGGGGCATCACATAAACATTTGCTACTACTAGGTTATAGCCTTATATTCTATTCATTCCATCTTACACATTATTATACATTGATATTGATCATTACTACTCATTTCTCATTTTTTTACTATCATTAATTAAACTCAGCATATGTACATCTTCACATTTACATAGATTTGTACTACATAGTTATACATGCTTTCATTTCTAACTTTCCTAGTTTTGACTTGATTGTGTTTCCTTTGCTTCTTCCATTTTGAGGGTATTTAAATATGTCATTGATCTTTGTTTCTATGCCACTTTTATGTTTATATGCCTTGGACATGTGTCAATCTTCCTTGTGTGTGTTTTCCTGCTTATATATGTAAACATTTGAACATGTCATTTTATGTGGTTCTAATCTAAATTTTTTATCACTTGTGTATGTGGACATTTGAACATGTCCTTATATGTATTCATTCTTATATTTAGTGACATGAGCCCATGTCCCTTGTATTCTGGCCCCTTGGCCTAATTTTGCATGCATCATGTGTTTGTATGTATGCTTCCTTGTATGCTTATTCACCATGACAATTGTATTATTTTTGTTACACACACACCAGTTTTCAATGTCATAAGGGACCTCATGCATCTACCATTCCTACTTGGGTGTTGTGATGGACATCATACCCCATCCCCCTAGGTAGTTACTTAAATTTTTTGCTATACAAATTGATTACATCTATATTGACACCCTTTTATAATACTAGATTATAACATACATATTATATTAGCTACTTATGCTCAGATTCATTTACATTCTGATGTTATGTTTGTACATTATATTAGAATATCATGAAATTATCATAGATATATGCTTTAGCTAACATATTTTGTAGAGCTACTTATTTTGAGGATAGTTATTACATAGGTTTCACAAATCACCTCAAAAGAGGGGGCATGCATATGGGTTTGTCATAGGTATCAGGCTCTTACTTTTCTATTCATAGATTAATTTCAGCACAATAGCTAAGTTTAAAAAATCAGACATAGAAAAAAATAAAGACTCAAAAAGTAATTCAGATCACCCAGATTTTAGAATAGGTAGACATTAGTGCCTAGATTAGGACACTAGCACCATAGGGAGATATTATACACTATAGGGAACTATTGTCCATTAGACTAAACTTCAAGGTAGTCTAGGTTAGCCAAAATGTTACATTAGATATATTATATATTTTCAAAGATACAATCATAGGTTTGATAGTTATGTTTAGATTTTGCTCAAATACACTTATTTTAGATCAGATTCATACTAATTACTCAGATTTGGGGGCATCATCCAAGGCATGATCACTACCACATTTAATTCAATTACACATAATCATTTATTACATAATTTAGAATCAATATACTTAGATACCATATTTAAGGCATGTGTAGAGCACAAAGTTTCCATATGCTCAATTACACATAAGTTGATCAAATGGAATGGTAGACTCTATGTCATTATGTACATTATATACACTTGCTATCACATTCTAGGTTATCACTAGATTCATGTCTTACTCCATCTATAGTGGTTGTCATTCTCGAGTGGCCCATAACAACCTCATGTACCCGAGTGGCCATAGAATAGATATAGATAGTTAGATATACCTAGTTAGATACTTTCAATAGTTTACAAAGTTTAGTTATAGATGCATCTACTTTACATAGGTGGGAAATGATGGATTCATGTCCTACTTAAGTTATTAAACCATCCACATGTGAGGATTATGCACACTTATAGTCTTATCTAAGCTAACCACAAATCAAGATCCACCTAGTAGGAGTGGGTAATGATGGAGTCAAAACCAAATTGAGTTATAGAGACACTCATATGATGATTGAGAAAGCCATTAGCTTTGTCCATGTTATTTAATGATATGATCACTATGTACACTCACACACATAGGTTTTCACCAGGTTCATGGATTGGTTTGCATACCCAAAGAGGTGTAATCATTCCTTTCCTCTCTCTTTACTTAGCTTTACGTAGTTGCTTTATTCAACATAGTCTTTTACTTTTGATCACCTCTTAAGTAAGGAATATTTTTTTGAATTTTTAATTATATTTCAATTTTTTTACCATGTTTCACATACATACACACATATTCACATACGCATACTCAACTACACAGGCTTGACTTCTAAGGTAAGTCTAGGTATGCTTATTTTTCCTTTATACTAGTCATTTCACTTTCTTGCATATCTAGCATAAAGGGGGGGAAATGTAATCACCTAAAAGTGGTTTGTGGATGTTAAGAGTGTCACTTGATTTATCATATTCTTATATTATCCCAAGACCTATCCTATAGCCTTTTCCACACTTTTCCATCCATTTTGCAGATTGTAGCCTAAATTTTAGATTCAATTCTTATTACTATATTTAGAAAAAAAAATTAAAAACTTAAAATCTAAACACATCAATAGGAGGGGATAAAAGAGATAATAATCTTCTTAGAGATACTCTTACCATCACTTTACCTCTTTATAGTTCCTCTCCAATATTTCTAAATGAATATCTATTGCCAAATTGATGACTGTTGTATTGCTTACTTGATATTTGATAATTGATTCTAATGGATAATTTGAGCTTGATAAAGGCCTTTGATGGATGAAAGAAGGTTGGTTATGGATGCAAGATAGAAAGTAGGTTTCAAATTTTCATGTTAGTTTCATGGAGGGAGTGAGCTTAGTTATATAGGAAATAGAGGGACAAATCAATGGCTTAAATTTAATTTTGAGCCATTAAGATCAATGGCTAGGATATTTTCAAGGAAATTAAAATTCCTTTAGAAATATCTAGAATGGAAAATTCTAGACGAGGATGGGCTAAAATGGAGGATAATTCTAGAGGAGTATGGGCTAAAATGGAGGATAATTCTAGAATCCTCTAATTCTAGAAATCTCTTATTAGGGTTTAGGGGTTTAGGAATAGTTATGAATAGGGGGTAGATGGGTACGTAGAATAAATTGTATTTTTAAATTAGCAAGTTGATTAGGGAGTAGGTTAGTGGGTAAATAGGTTTTGATATGGGATTAAAGAAGAGATTAATTGGTTATGTGATGCCTTAAAGTTTTTAAGATGTAGGAAATGGGATGTGGGACAATGGGATATTAGTTAAATTATCTAGGAAATGTATTTATAGGTTAAATTAGTGGAAGTGGTATAATCAATGGGGTGAGTGGATTTTAGTGCATATATTTTTGCCCTCTTTGAAAGGGAATTATGAGTGGACAAGATGAGAAGAGTAATGGTCTTTCAAAGAAGAAACATAATTAGGTGGAAGTAATGTTAGATAGTGTTAGTGGGTGTGATTCCCCCTTGAGGGAGCATGCGAGGAGAATTGACCCAGATGGTCACTCAAATAGAAGTCTCAAGGGTGGGATAAAACCAAGGTGCTTAAATGGGGTTGGGATGCCCTAAGACATACCTATGATTGAGATTCCTCAAGATTGAAGGGGTAAATTAGCTTAGTTATGATTGGTTCTAGATAAATAACTAATGTCTAAAAAGTGATTTGATTGATAAGATGAAATTAATTGAAATAGGATGGGTTTAATCCTATGATAATTCTCATAGAAAGGACACATGCTAGGGAAAGTTGGAAAACTAATAATATGGATAAGATTTGTTGATTGATGATAGGGAACTATTTTATGTAATATTTGTAGCTTAAAATCAACATGTAATTATTGAGTGACTAGTCCAAGGATGGGATGATGATGAGGAATGAATGGTGGTTGAGTTATCCCTCAACATAAAAGTCAGACTAGGTGTTATCTACATAGTCTTAGGAGACCTTAGGATGATGTAGTTCTGACTAAGGATTAAGTTAGATAATGGGGGCATGGAAATGCCATGGCCCAGATGATGTTAGAGATGATAAGGGATGATGGATTGGGATATTTAAGGAAGAATTAGTTAGGGTATTAGAATAATTTGATAGTAGTGGGATGTGAGAGTCGTAGCAGAGTGTTGTTAGGGTTGGAGGGGATTCAAATAGGACAAAAGAGAAAAAAAAAAAAAGGGTCATTTGAACCTATTTTATTTTGTGGTTTTTGTCTTGGATATAACACCATGAATTAGCTTCCTCGAGCTTCTTATCTTAATGAACGAGTGTGAGAGTTATAGAGACTTGCTAAGGTTGGACCATTGATGAGTAATAGACCCTATTATTTGTGATTTAGTTAATTCTTTGTGAAATTTTGGGGATTTTTTGTAGAAACAAATGTTATTCAAGTCACCAAGACAATACCATGATTAAGAGTAGTGTCCTTAATCATGATAGTGTCTTCATGACTTGCATCTTTGTAGGGTAACAAGTGGTATTACAATATCATGGGTCTAAAGTTATGGTATTTCAATATCACAACTATGGATTCATGGTTTTGTAATACCATGGGTTAGGGAATCATGGTTTTATAATATTTTGGGTTAGGGAACCATGGTTTTTCCTAACCATGGGGCTAAACAAAATCACAAGTCATAAACTATGATTTTGTCAAAATCACAACTTAGTGTAGGGTTAGAAAAAATGGCTAAGCATGGAATATTAGAAGATGAGTTAAATGGGTAATAGGTTTTAGTGGGGTTTTGGTTAGATATTTAGGATGAGGGTAGTTTAAATAAGTGGTTAGATAGGTTTAAATATGGCTTAGGGAATAATTAAAGGTGATTAGGATGTTGTTAGAGATAATTAGAATACTATTAGATGTAGTTAGTGGATGTTATGGTTAGATTAGGTATGATAAGGTAGGCTAGGTGTTAGGAAGTTAATATAGGTACATGTTTAGAGATCGAGATTAGGATTAGGGATTTTTGAGTAGTTTAGATGAAATATGAGGGTAGGAATGGAAGGTTATTTGTGATAAATTTAGTGATGGGTTTATGGTGACTAGTGAAATATGATTTAGGTGTGATATAATCATGATTTTGGTAACCTGATGTACTACATGAGATGCACCTATTGACTAATGTTGAGTATGGGGTGATAGAGCTAATTGGCCTTCATTATATTTTGATGATGCCAATGGTGAAAATTGATCAAGTTCTTATCATAGCATTGTTAGAGCACTATCATTCAAAGACTAGAACATCTAATTTTTTTAAAGGTGAGATGATAGTGATGTTGGAGGATGTGTATTAGATTCTCCATCAGCCTATGTTGGGATATATGATCTGTTAGAGATCCTATACACTAGTGTCTACTCTACAGAGACTAGTACGAGGATTATAGGTGGGAGTTAGAGATATATGGATAAATATAGATAGATCTCTCTAAGATAGGACCATTTATCATCTTACCCTTGTGGTCATGTCTCTTGTTACTAGCATTCTCCTACTAGACAAGAGTAAGCAGTGGTTACATCTTGTCTTGGGAGATGTTATGGTAGATATGGTCAAGGATTTTAGAGTGTTTGCTTGGGGGATTATGGTATTGGTACATCTATAACAAGATCTTCACTTGTGAGCCTACAAGGGAGCAGCCATCTTGGGGACTTTTTTATTATTAAAGATCTAAAGCTAGGAGCATATTATGATCCAGTGACCACTAGAGACTCAGGAAGCTAAGGAGACACATCAGCCCATGAAGTTTTTTTTGTATATTTTACTTAGAGTACATAGGGGCCATGTTGGAGAGATGCATTTCTATTGGGATACCTTTTATAGTATACATCCTAATCACATCACATGGATTCCCTACAGGGGCTTATTGTTCAGCTGAGATGATGAGGTTATGGTGACTCAGTACATGTTGACAAAGTTTTATTTGATAGGATATAAGGATATGATCATAGAGTGGTACAAGCCTGATCACATATAGTGTTAGTTTAGGTTTATTTAAGACATGTCAAGGGAGGAACACTTATTTGCCTAGAGGGAGTAAGAGAAGACTCATTAGGGTAAACTAGTGGATAGACTAGAGGTGTGCATAGATTATGAGAGCATTACCCTAGTCATATGGTATTTTAGATGTCTATCTACAATCTAGGAGTGATGTAAACATATATGGCATGATAGATATTGAATATACCACTAATATTTCTTTGACCTAAGGTTTTGGTATGGTGTGGGGTGGTCAGGCAAGTACTCCAAGCATGGGCTAGATTATAGTGGAGAATGAGATAAGCACTTGCCTAGGATGGCCAAGATGGGCATGATAGGGATGGAGATTCCATAGACATGGATGGAGGTGATGGGGACTGTGTAATAGTATTAAGATAGGTTGGGCCTCAAATATAGGCATAGGCATAGGTTGGTACCTAGGCTAGGGGTAGTGGTGGTGGAGATGGTATAGGGCCCTCATAGTAGCCTCTATCAGAGGATGAGAGATCCTTATTGGCATGATAATAGATAGAGATACAATATTGGGTTTGAGGATATTAATGGGATTGTGAAAGGGGTGGATTAGTTATAGGCCCAACTATAGGCCATGATGGCATAGCTAGATGGGAAGCTAGCCCAAGCACAGACAAAGGTGGTTGGGTTACAGGTATAGGTCACATATTTATAGGCCTAGATGTCATAGAGATATGGATAGCTATCCTAAGCTTAGACATAAATTTTAGCATTATAAGTATATATAGCGATGTTATAGGCTTGTATTTAGAGTTAAGATGCATAGATTATAGGATATCATGGCTAGATTGCCCAGATGTAGGCATGGATTTAAACCTTGATTGGAGAGGTGGAGATTTCTGAAAGGGCCAAGGAGAAAGCATATTTAGTGATGTGTTAGAGTGAGATGGTGAATGTGATGAAGAAGATTATGAGATTGACCTATAAGGCTTAGTATTATAAGACACTATATGAAGTAGCAGAGCTAGCTGAGTGATGTGCACCTTCATTCCTAGCTAGTTATTCTCATTATGTTCATTAAATTATAAGAGGACCACTAGGCCAACCAAGGCCACCAAAACCATAGACATGATCTTGACATGCTATGTATAAAGGATTTTTTTGTATTATAGCACATTCTTGCCCTATGGGCCCACATATTGTATCTATTTTTTGACATGGACTCCATGTGGACTATGTATATCATTATATATGTGATGATATTTTGGATGATGTAATGTGTTATATTTATGTGTTGATGATGTGATTGGACTGATTTGATGGATTATGATAGATGTGATTAACATGTTATTTTTTATTATATGATGAGATGCAATTAGAGTAGATACATGATATTGTGATGGACTTATATATGATTATAAAAAAAATTAATGATATGGATGATGATTGTATGTTGATGTGACATATTAAATTAGGCATGTTATAATTATGATGGATATAATAATGTTGATAGATTTTCTTTTGATGTGATTATATGCATTGTGATTAGATGTATGATGTTAGATGTTAAATGTATTATGGTTATGATTTTGTGTTATATGATGTTAGATAAAACATTGTGATGGATGTATGTGCTTATGATATTTTGAAATGGATTTATGTATAATCATGTTATGATATATTGATGATGTATATGACCAAGGTAGATGGGAGATAATTACAATGTAATGTTGTGAGATATATTTATTTTTATTTGTTTAATGTGATGTGGGATGTAATATGGATTGAGTTATATGTTTATAATTGTGTGATGTGATTACTATGGTAAATGATTTATTGTAATGTGATATTGAATGTTTAGTTGAATGTCATATAGTGTGATGATTAGATAGATGTATGGAATAATGGTACTGGGATATATACTAAAATATAAATTAATTTTATAATAAAATATTAATCCTCTTTTAATTCATTGCATTTCATAATGCTGATTTGGGTAGGAATCCTCTTGCACCATGGAGGCAGGATCATAACGGGATAGGAAACAATTAGGTTTTAGACAAGAAGGTGATAGGTTGGATAGGATGAGGATATAGTATTAGAGGGGAATGGGATTATGTGGTGTTTTTTAGGAGATAATGATAATGTTTTCAATCCTTTTTAATATTGTAGTGATAGATAAATATGTCCCAAATAACATGGAAAAAGTCAAATGACATTAAGTATACAGTGTATGAGGGAAATCTATTTGAAAGTGACCTTGCCCAAAACAAATTTGGGGGACCACTTAGGTCATCCTTGTTCCAAATAAGTTAAAAAGATAAAATATATACAAGAATATAAAAAGACTTAGAATAAAACAGTGTAATCAATACATTTAACTAAACACACACACTCAAAATATGCACACATTCACACAAACAATCATAAGATAAAAATGATAGGGATAATAATAAGGATATAAAAAAGGATAGTGATGTAATGATAAAATGATTATAGATAATTGGATCTAGTGATGATAAAGGGGATTATGTACATGGGGTATATAGTACCCGATATTATTATTTTTGGAATAAAGGTCTAACCAATTCCAAAAAGTAACTGTATAAGGGGTTTAGGATAATCCCTCAAGATTTGGTATCATAGTGTATGTAGTACCCTTGAATACAAAATCTATGTTTGACCCTCTCATAATGACAACATTAGTGGTAAGGTGTGAACTATGGTTTTGGGACATCAAAAGATAAAATGGAGATGGAGTTTTATTTTGAGGTTAAAAGGAGACATGCTTGTCAAAGAGGATAGTGTGAAGTGACAAGATAGGGGATGATCATAGGGATGTGATAGGATTTTTGGGACATATACATGATAGATATGGATAATAGACTCCATAATGCTTCCCCAACAAACATCCCCATTACTCAATAATAAATGACTTCTATTCAAAACTCTTGTCTTTTGTTGTTACATAAGAACCTTTTGATGGATGCCCACCATTAAGACCAAGGTCATTAAATAAAAATATGGAGTGAAATGTAAGGAGGATGATGAAATGGAATAGTATTTTCTCCCAAGAGTGGGGACCTATAGATGGAGGAGGGTAGAGCCTATCAAGTGTGAAAATGCTTCAAGTACATTATATTCATTGGATCATCAAGATATTTACCATCGAATGTGGTTAATTTTTAGGCTCTAAATCCAAACTTGGAAATTATTATATAATTCCTAAGCCAATTAACTTCAAATTTTCCCTTCTTTTCCCTATCAGCATTAGTATTTTTTTGTTTTTCTTTTAGGACTAGATCACCAACCTCAAATTCTCTAGACTGGATATTTTTATGATATTAGCCTTTTAGTCTATTTTGATATGCTTGTAAGTGATTAAGGGCCTTTTGACACTTTTCATTCATAATCTCAATTATTATAGCCTTTCTTATCTATAATTGTGATCAGTGATAATGTCCCTTAATGAGATTCATAGGGAGGGGAACTCTACTTCCACAGGCAAGATGGCTTCTATCCCATATACTAAAGCATATAGAGTGGCCCTAGTATGCATTCAATTATTTTTTGATAACACAAAAGTGATAGATATAATTTCAAGTGTTAATCCCTTCCTACCAGATTGACTATTTTCTTGATAATTTTTATAAGGGTCTTATTTGTTGCTTCAGCCTATTCGTTCCCTTAGGAGTAGTAAGGAGATGAGAAATGTTACTTGATGTAATATTTTTGTTATAAGGCCTTACCTTATTGATTTTGGAATGACTTGTCATTATCAAAGATGATGTTGGTAGGGAAAAAGGCAAATGATCTGATTGATGATGAACTTATAAATTTGGAGGCATATAGTATAGGTAAGTGGCATTGTTTCTACCTAGTAGTGAAATACTTCATTGTTGTGATGATAAACTTATAGCCATCTGAAGATGTAGTATTTATCTTGTCAATCAAATTAGGTCCCCATATAGATAATTATCATGGACTCATAATGGGATATAATTCTTGTCTAGGTGCATGAATAAGATTATTATGCTTATGACAAGATACACACTTCCACATGTACTAGGAGTCATGTTTTATGGTAGGCCAATTATATCCAGTTTGAAGAAATTTCTTGACTAGGGCCATTCCATTGATGTGATCACCATAAATACCATCATGGACCTCTTTGATAGTAGAAGAGGCCTTTTCTAAGGTCAGACATCTTAATAAAGTCCCATCATAGCCTCTATGATAGAGCATGTTACTGAAGATTATGTAATAGAAAGTTTGGTAGATGAAGGCCTTTTGTTGAAGGTGATTAAGATTAGGTGGTAAAATTTTATCATGGAGGTACCTATAAATTTCATGGTACCAAGAAATATTGGGATTAGTGATTTCACAAATTTTTAAAGGAGCCATAAACTAATGAGCAAGGACAATTAGGTGTTCTATTAGAAAATTCTCTTCTAAGACATCTTCAACGAGATCAATAAGACAGCCAATAGTGGCCATTGAATCATTTACATTATTACTCTCTCTTGGTACTTATTCAAATATAATAGTTTAAAGATTTTTATTTAATTGATCTACTAATTGCTTATAAGGGAGTAATTTATCATTCTTAGTTTGTAACTCATCATTAACCTACTTAATTATGAGTTTGAATCACCAAATACTTATAGATGTTGGTTAATCCATTAGATGGCTAATTGAAGACCATTTATCAAAGCCTTTTATTCTAAGATATTATTGGTGCATGGGAAGGTGAGGTGGAAGGTTTTGGGAATAAGGTCACCTTATGGAGTGATGATAAGAATGCCTTACCCCAATCCATGTGTAGTAAAATATCCATCAAAATATAACTTCCAGCCACCAGATTCTAAGGCATTCATTATAGACTCATTTTGGAAGGTTATGATAAGAGGCTTGGTCACTTCAAGAGGTACTTATGCTAGTTGATCTACTATCACTTGTCCTTTAATGGGTTTTTTATTAACATATTCCATATCTAATTCAATAAGTAACATAATCCACTTCGTTTTTCATCCTGTGAGGGCTAATTTGGATAGTAAATATTTAAGAGAATCAACCTTAGCAATAAGTTGGAATTGATTGTTAAGCATATAGTGCTAAATTTTTTGTGAGGTAAAGACTATGACTAGGCAAGCATTCTCAATTAGAGTATAATTTAGCACATAAGAGATTAGAGTGCAATTGAGATAATGAATTGCTTATTCCTTTCCCTGATCATTATAGTGTGCTATGAGGGCACCTATTGTACATGGAGTTGTTGAAATATAAAAGAGTAAGGACCTTCTCATGATGGGGGGTGATAGCATAGGTGGATTTTCTAAATACTATTTGAGAATATTGAAATCATATTCGCACCAAAGTTCTCATTAAAATTGGTCCCCTTCTTTAAGAGATGGGTAAAGGGGTGTCATTTGTTCATGACCTAAGAGAAAAATCACAAAATGGCTTGTAACTTTCCCTGAAGACTTATAAGTTGCTTCAAATTGTGAAGAGGAGGATTTTCCATAATTTCTTTTAATTTGGTTGGGTCTACTTTGATGCCTCTCCTAGAAAATATGAATCCCAATAAATTTCTTGAGGTAATGCCAAATACACATTTTTGGGGATTTAATTTGACTTTGTACTCTCGTATCTACTCAAATATTCTTATTAAGACTACATGATGTTTTGAACTAAGTTGAGACTTCCCTAGGATATCATCCACATAATATTCAACTATATCATGCATCATGTCATGGAAAATGATTGTCATGGCCCATTGATAAGTAACCCAACATTTTTTAGGTTGAAGGGCATGACCTAATAGTAAAAGGTCCCCCATGGAGTGATGAAGATTATTTTGTGTTGATCCTCGAGCACAATTTTAATTTGATTGTAGCCTAAAAATCTATCCATGATAGATAACATTTCATAACATGTTATTGAATCCATAATCATGTCAATATTTTGAAGAGGGAAGTAATCTTTTGGACATGCCTTATTAATTCCTTGAAATTACATGAAAAATTGAATTCCTCTTTGTGGCTTAGCTATAAGAACAATATTATAGATCCAATTAGAATAATTGATGAGTTGAATGACTTAGGCTTCCAATAATTTTTTTAATTCCTCCTTGACCAATAAAGCTACTTTGGGGTGATTTTATGTAATTTTTACATGATTAATTTTCCATTATGGTGCACCACCAAATGATGTACTACAAAGGAGGGGTTAAGACCATGCATGTTAGAATAATAACATGCAAAAACATCTATGATTTCCTTAAGCAGCTCAATAATAATGTGACGCTCCTCATGTGTTAAATTTGCCCCCAATTTGATGATTTTGGGATTATCTTTAGTATTAATTTTAAATTCAACCACCTCCTCAATAATAGAGGGTGACTGATCTTATAGATAAGGGGTTAATGATTGGTCAGGGATATCTCAAGTGAAACCACCTGAGATTTTTGTATCTATTTTCATGTATTCTTTTAATTTCACTAAAGCATGTATAAATTCTTTATAACTTTAAAGTGGCTCTTCTTCTTTAGATTCTTCTTTACTTGGGTCAATTGGATGTTATTTTCCCATAAAATAAGCTGATTTATAAATATTGATGGAAAAGCCTTTCTTATGATCTTTAGAAGGTATAAAATCTTGAGCTCCCAAAAATTCTAAAATTGCCTCATCATTTTAAAATATATTAAAATATGGATCCTAAAATTTATCCCAATTAATGAGGGAGAGATAGTGGAGGGATATGTTGATGGTGTAAATGATAGTGTCAAGGAAAAGGTTCATGGTGGCAAGCTTCTTGAAGTGATTATAAATTTAACTTATTTCAATTTCTTCATCAGAGAGAAACTCCTTAAGGACCAAAGTAGTATCCATAATAATATTGTTTGAGTCATCATCAAATAGTTTATACCCTAAAGCTAGATATTGTGGATGTTCTTAAACTATTATGGGTTCAAGCTTACCTTGTTTGTGTCTCCCTTGTCCTTTCCCTTGATAACGCATGTTCTATAACATTTTATGGATGTGAGGTTATCACTTTTTAAGATATATTAGGGCCTTTTCTTCTAAAATGAGCCATGAGTCATTTGATTCATCATTTTACTCTTTAGATAATATACCTACATTAGATAAGGCCATTTTTCCAAATTGATATATGATAATATTGGGATTTTGCATAGCTAGGGACCCATAACTACATGGGGAGAGTGGTACATCACCTATATAAAAGGTTTTATATTCATACTATCCATAACCAATGGATGTGACTTTTAGGTGAGTGAATTTAAGTAATGTATTTGAAGTAGGTATAATATTTTTAGGGCATATACACTTAGCAATGGTTTGACTTAAAATGGAATTATTTGTGTTAGGACTATAACATGAAGATGAAGATTGATCCATTTAACAGCTAAAAAAATGATTAATTTCCCTAGGAATGGTGACCTCCATACCTAAGTGGGGAAATTTTAGACATTGATGTAGGGTAGATGGGACATCTTGCATTTCATGGATCCATATTCAACCTAGTATCATATTATAAGTTAAATCAACATCCACTACATGAAGAGGGCTTTGATGTACTATGGGTCCCATGGTAATGGGAAGGTAAATAGTTCTTATAGATGGCCTTTCATTATCATCATATGAATTTACCATAACTTAATTAGAGTAGGCCCTAAAGATACTTTAGAATACCCAAATTTCTTTAAAAAATATATATTACATAAATTTAATGTTGATCATCTATCTATGAGCACCTGGGGAATGTGATGGTGGGATATGGATACTTCAATAAATAGTAGATAATTATGATGAGGGAAAATAGGAGGAATGTCCTAGGCACCAAAATTAATTTACTGAGAAGGGGATAAATGTCCCACTAATGCCTCAAATTGACTAGTGTCAAGATCACTATAGACCTTAAGGTCAGTCAAAACCTGGTTGTGTATCTCCTGATGTAAACATGACATTTTGAGAAGTTCTATTAATGAAATCTAAGTGGGTGTCTTCTCAAGTTTTTGAATTATATAATAATACTTATTGGAAGATGCTAAGACTTTATTGGAGATATTTCCCTTTTGTGTTGAAAAGGTACATGGGTATTTAGGTGGTGCCCCAAGAATTATAATTTTGTTACATCTAGTGGTAACCACACAATTAGTAGTGGCTCAGTTAATTAATAATAGGGTGGGTGATGATGGAATGGGATCCTATGGGCTTTGGATTTTAATTGTTTTGATATAATGATATGGCATGGCATGGTAGTTAGTGTGATTAGAAGAGGAGGTTTAACCTTAGTCTCTTGGTGGCTTCCTATTTCTTTGATTATGCTTGGGCAGGGGGGCCTGATAGATGCCTAGCTTCTCAATATTACATTAAGCTAAATTAATATCCCCTTTTATTTAAATATCACCCCTTTTAATTAGGTCCAAAATATATTTCTTTATTTGCATACAACTTTTTGTATCATGACCTTTAACCCTGTGATATTTATAGAATTCATCCTCATGGTACCAATCTGGTCGAGGTTGACAATCATCCAAAGGTTGGATTTTAGGAAGAGTGATCATGTTAGTAGTAATTAATTATTCAAGGACCATTTCAATGGGTAATCCCAAGCTAGCGAGAGGTCTTTTTCCATTTTGAGTCTTTGGTTTACCTCATATAACTCAAATAGAGGAGAGATTTTATTGTTTTGGGGGGGTCTTTTTCACTATTTGCATATGTTTTTACTTGGAATCAATAACCCCATATCCCATGACATTCTTGTTTTTATTGAACATTTTTTATTTTCCTAAAAATGAGTTATCTTGGTTCTAATTTTTCTCATTTTGAGAGTATGATTTAATTGTCCCTTTTTCAATAAGTGTCTTTTCAATTTGCATCCCCTTCTCAATTATTTCATTAAAAGTTTTAGCACATTATATTTTTAACTGATATTTGATTTTAACATTAAGGTTAATAATAAATATTTTGGCTAACTTCTTTTTAGGTACTGTACATCATAGATGACTTGCTAAACTTCTCTATCATTGCAAGAAAAATTCCAGACTTTCCCCACTTCTTTGTTTTGTGTTATAGAGGTCTATTATGGAGATATCATGTTAAATATTAAATGAAAAATGATTGACAAATTATTATTTTAATTCCCTAAAGTTGGATATATACCCCTTTGTTAGGTGCATGAACCACTCTAAGGCTAGTCTAGTGAGTCTCTTTAGGAAAAGTCTCAAAAGATAGGCATCTTCATATGTTACTTCATGACAAACCACATAAAATTCTTATACATGGTCTCAGGGATCACCAATCCCTCTATATTTTCCATATTTAGGTACCTCAAAGTGGGGTGGGAAAGGCATTTGTAAGATGCTCATGTCTAAGAGAGAAGAGCAAAAATATTCATATTTGTATTTTAGTACTTGTGAGTGTGGGTCTATTTATTGGAGAGTCTCCATCACTTTCCTTTCTTGTGTGAGTGTGGGGTTCCCAAGAGGTTTAGAGGTTAGATAATGACTATTATGGGGTCTATGGGTGTTTTGAGTGTTATGTGTATTATGGGTGTTTTGTTAGGGGGATAGTGGACATTGATTTTATGCATAGAGTAAAAGATTTATTTGTTGTGTAATTTGGTCAAGCCAATCCATTAATATAGTTTGCCTCCTGTTATCCTCAATACAATTATTTCATAGGGGTGAGGGTCATTCTTATTCTACAAACTATTGTTCCACACCTTCCTCTTCTTAGGTTATTTGATTGGTATGGATATTTTGGCATGGTGTATTAGGACTGGTGGAGGGATGGAATATATATTGTAGAAGGCTACAATCAAAGCTTAAGGGTAGTGTGGCCTATATTTCAATGGTTTGGGCTAGAAATTGATCATGGTTTTCATTATTGGTCAATTAAATTCCTAACCTCATCATTATAGAGGGGATTAAATCAGTCATCTTCTTCTCTAGGAGTATGTATATCACTATGTGTATCTTCACGATCTCAAGTTGGATCAGTTAGAATCCCCAATGGATCATTGTCTTGGTTAAAATCTTGTCCTATCTTGAGTTGGGCATGGGCATGGGCATGGATCACCATTTTAGATTAGAGGAAGAGAGATTTGATAATGTGTGATAGATGATGGAAATAAATTTGTATACTTAGTCTAGAAACTGAATCTACTAATGGTCAAAGAAGGTGATGTGGTGACTTTTAGATTGACACATAATCACCAAAATATAAATCCTTGTAAGAGTCTAATATAGAAATAAGAAATAGAGTGATGGTATCAAATAACTTTTCTACTATCAAAAAGGAATGATTGGATGGGTGATAAGTGAAGAAGGCACATGATAGTGGTGGGTGATGGGTGTTATATTAGAATCTTGATAAGGATATGTATATTGATAATACCTAGTCCAAAGATTTAGGAAGTGATAATAAAGATTAAAAGGATGGGTGACCACTAGAACTTGATTCCAAGACTAAATATGGTATTCAAGGGTGATGGGAGATTATGACACGGGAAATAGAGTATATAAGATGGGAATGTATGAGATGAATATGAAATAAATAAAAGTTATAAGATGGGTTTTAGGTGGATGGATAATATATGATAGATATGGGATGTTATTTAGGATAAGTAATGGAAGATAGAGGATGGACAATATGGATTATGACAATTACTTAGGACAAGGATGTTTGTTGGATATAAAGGATGTGGAAGATGTAAGATAGGTGTTTAGATTGGTGAATATAGACTAGGTATTAGATGATGTCTAAAATAGGAAGTAAAAAATGTTGGATGGGTAGATAATACAAGATGAGTAGATGATATAGGGTTTATTTAGTATAGTGAAGTAGATAGAAACTTATAAGATGGAGAGTAGGTTAGATGAAAGATTAGGGTGTGGAAAACATGAGATGAGTGTTGGATGTAGGATAAGCATGGTTTAGAATGATAAGATGAGAATGGTGCTAGCCTTGGGGTATATAAGGTTTCACACATAAAATGGGGTATGTCTAAATCAATTTGAAAACAATACAAGTCTATCACAACATTCACACAACACCCATAGTGATAAGTCTTAAGATAATAAACTAAAAGACAATTATGATGTAGTTCTAACATAGGGATAATAGATAATTCATGGAGTGAAAGATGATGATAATGATTAGTGATTATAGGATTATGTTATTGATTAAAGGATATGACTCAAAATATGAGATGAGGATAAAATATTGGCTGTTAGTCAAATGGATTGAGATGACTAGATAATTGATGGGAACAAGGATAATTAGATGATTAGATAAATGATGAGGGTGTAGGTGATCAATCCACCACAATGGTCATAAGTCTAATCATAGGCTAATTAATCCCACAAATATGGCACTTGGTAGTATGCCCCATAATATAAGTATGACCAAGAGGACATTGTGCTAAAGTGTGTGGGAAAATAGTGAAATCTACATCATCAAAGACATTTATAAGCATGATTGTAACTTTGGTGACCTCATAGCATCCTTGTTCATTACCTAATAGACAAAAAGAGATGTGATGTAAATAAAACATAAGACAAATAAGATATATACATGATGCAAATGAATCAAATAACATAGAGTATATAAGTAACACAAATAAGTCATGATGTCATGTATAATGATGGGATGACTGATTAGGTGATAGATTTGTCTAAGATGATCATGATATGATTGTGGACATAGAATAGAATTAGATTTGGAATAGACTAGGATTTGGATAGGAATATCATGGTTAGGATTAGGATATAGGTAAGGATATGGATGGGAATATGGATTTGGGGACATAGATTAGGATTAAGAGAAAGAGGATGGGGTGGATATGGATTAGGATTAGGATTAGGATAGGAACATGGATACTAGGGAATTAGATAAGAATTAAGTGGAGGATAGGAGTGGATATGGATTAGGATTAATATAAGTACTTGGATGATGGGGAGGTGGATATGGATTAAGAGAAGGAGGATAGGGGTGGATATGGATTAGGATTAGGATAGGGAATTGGAAGATAGGGACCTTGATAAGTATTAAGAGAAGGAAGATGGGAATGGATATGGATTAGGATTAGGATAGGTATTTGGATGATGGGGATGTGGATAAGGATTAAGAAAATGAGGATGGGGATGGCTATGGATTAGTATTAGGATAAGGACTTGGATAATGGGGACCTGGATAATGATTAGGATCAATATAGACTAGATTTTCCCTAGTTTTAAAATAGGAGGATGGATAACATGATTATGAATATGAAAGGCATAGGGATGGATGAAACTATTGGAAGTGGCATGAGACAACAAATCATGGATGATTTTTGGCTTTTCCAAATTTTATGATTTTTAGGTTTTTTGAGATATTTATGTACACTATACAAATGGGGTTATGAGCAAAGGGAATACCAAGTCTAGAAACCATGATGAGGATGGATGTAATGGTTAATGTGATGATAAAAGGATGAGGGTGATGTATAAAATGTGATGAGGGCCAAAGAGGAATGGACTAGGGATTACAAATGACCACATTATGAAGGAACCAAAAAATTAGTTACGTGAGTGTCTATTGGAAGATATTCTAAGATAATTCAAATATTTTTTAAAGAACCTTCCTCATCCTTATAAAGTTTAAGACAAAAATGAGGGACATAATAGGATGCACGATATGATGGCAGATGATAGGTAGGTATAATGGACAAAGGCATTGGAGGGATAAGAATGTGATAGATGGGATGGATAAGGGATATGGATGGGTGGATTTTATCCCCAAGATTTGAGGTACTATGTGGATAATATATTATTTTACGATGATGCCAGAACTAGTTTTCATCATGGTACTTGCCCAAGGTGAAAGAAGACTAGTTTTCACCATTGGATGAATGGTTTTTATTTTAATTTTTTTATGGCATCTCAATTTGTTAGATATGGGTATGAGATGTAGGAATGCTAACACTGGATGTATTTTTAGCCAACACTTATTATGGAGATGTGTGTTTCTAGGATCATGTCATCACCATTAGATGTATTTATGTTTGTGTGACCTTTGATGATTCATAATTGAGACCTCTCTAAAAGTTTAGACTAGGTGTCTTCATCATCCCTATGAGAGATAATGCTACCTAAAAAGGTGATGGGAGGTATGGATTAGATTAGATCGTGAGGCTGATGGGGGCGTATTGGATTAGAATGGAGTATAGGATCATGATAAGATGTTGTGATGGGTGATTAGGGATCAATACTAGCAATCACACACATAATTGGATAGGTTAGGCATTCCAATTTTGATTGGTTCCATGTGACAAAATATTTTAAGAGATCCAAGACCTTTGGACTACGTGATTCTTTGATCTAATTATTTGAAGGATGATCTATCATACTGATAATTCTTTTGATATTATTTTGATTTTTTGACTAGATTTGATTTTGATTTCCCCTTAGTGCTTTATTTTAGGCTTCACTAAGGTAGATTGATTTATAACTTTTATGATACCCTAGTGCCTGACATTGGGCTTAACTATGAGAAGAAATTTTTGGATTAGGTTGATGATTTTAATTTTTTTTATTTTGAACTATGGGATCAAAGATGATTTGATTATCATGTATGATTTTTTGAATATGATCTTGGACCATTGTATTTATGGCACATATTATATTTCTCAAGGATGGGTCCAATGATGTATGTTCCTATTCATCCCTATGGAAGGAGGTGATTAAATGATCATTGATAGGTTAAAAGGGTTCTATGATGGGTAAAGGTGGGGGAGAGGGTATGATGAGGTTAATAAGTGGTGATGGGATAACATGGTCCTAATAGGGATTCCTAGAAGACCAAATTTCAAAATCAGATAAAATATCCTCAATATCAACAAAAGGATCACTAGGACTAGTTGTAGTATATGCATCCACAGTAGGATCAAAATCACTCTAAATCTATTTGATAGATAAAGCTTGTAAAAAATCTATTATGACTTTATCATCTTGATTGTGATCTAAAGGTATGCCTGGTGATTTATTGGAGTGATATGGATTAGAGGCATCCTAAAAAAGATAGGAATTATCATCATTTATTATAATATTGATGAGGTATGATGTTTCTAATGAGGAATCTAATTTATATATTAGTGTTTAACATAATCTTGATGTAGATAAGACTTGTGTTGGTTCTAATGTACAAGATGTAATGTTATAATTATAAGATTTATTATCCATGATTGACCTCTCAATAGGGGGTATTTTATATGATGGGTGAGGTAAATATGATAAAGGGATAATGGTTTTAACAAATTTAGGTCCATAGAAGGTCTCATGGGATATGGGAGGAGTTGGTGCATGGGGAATAGACTCATCTTAGATGGATAATTTGTTAAAGATGGGGGCAGCATGGAAGATGGATGTGGTGTCTTGACCTCAACTTGGAAGGGGAAGGGCTTGATCAAGATTGGAAATGAAATCTTGTCATTCCTCTTCATATTCACCTAGGGATATAGATTCATTTGATTCATCCTTGATTACTATGTTACCAAAGTTGATGAGGTCTTACATAGTCTTGGAAATTATGACATCGATTAATGGTATGCCCCTAGGTTTAGTGATATACATAATATTGATTAGTTTTATACTAAGATGGCTTAGGATTGGTGGGATCAAGATGTCATATGGGTGGATATACCATCATGTTAGCAGTTAATATTTTTTAGAAAAAGGCTTCTAAGGACATAAGAAGGGGATTATAAGGGCCCACTTCACTTTGTGACTTAGATTTGGAAGAATTGGACTTGAGATCAAATGGTTGGTGACATGATTAGGTTGATGGACTAGTAGTGGACAAGGTGTCCAAGATTGGATTCCCTTTACTAGTAGAGAAGTGACTAGTGGATGGAGGATTGGAATGGGACTCACTTGAATGGGTTTAGACTCAGGGTGAAATGAGTTGAATGGGATTAATGCCTTATGGTAGTGGGACACCCATCTTAAGGAACCACAAGAAGAAATCATACTTGTTGGAAAATATGTATTGGTCTATAAGCATGGGGTCTAACTTTATGGTGAGGGATGATAAAAGGATGGAGGGTCAAGGGAGGTTGATGTAGAAGTAGGATAAGGAGAAGAGATGGTTTATTGAATAAAATAGGTCCAAATGATTGATCTAGTATGATGAGTGATAATGAGGAATGGATAAAAGACTAGGATTAAACCTAAGATTGATAGTGTAATAAGTGCTAATGACCTATTTGTAATGCCTATTCTTCAAGCTAGCAAAAAGATTGGGGATTTTATGGGTGCCTAAATTCAAACTAGAAAGATGATGGTTGGATGGGTGCTAGTTATTAGTAGGTAATATGATTAGATTAAACATGACTATATTAATCATTTATTAGGTACTAGATTTAAATTGATAAAGTGATATGATGCTAGCAGGATACTTACTATGTATGAAATCTGACGAAATGATGAGTGATAGTGGGCTAGAATGATAAGATGATATGATGGGTAATAAGAGCACTAGTTCAAACCTTAGATTTATTTTCTCAATATGGGATGGGATAGGATTATCTAATAAAAATAAGTATAAATAGATGATGATGAAATGACTAGGGGTAATGTAAATGAGATGTGGATAGTTGGGACATGAGTGTGACTTAAAGAACCAACTAGGATAAGATAGGATGAGGTTAGAATAGATAGGGGATGAGGTGATTAGATTAATTCAAGGTTAAGAAAAATTATTTATTATGAGTAGAGGATACTTATGAAAAGGTATGGATGATAATATGTGATTAAGATATGTAAGTGTTGGGATATGATTAATGATGAGTGGATATATCTAGACTAGGAGGGGATGAAGACAAGGTGAGAAAAAAAGATATACAAAGACAATATATACAAGAATATGATGAGATGAGGATGTACAATATGATAGAATGATGAGACAAAGATATACAAGATTATATATGTAAAATATATAGATAGGTGTGTATAGGTTTAGATAAAGGCTAACTTGGCTCACAAATAGCATGGGTTTATCACAACACCCACCCAAGAAAGTAAACCACAAACCTGTGATTAGTAAACTTAAGGGTGTGTAATCTAATGATTGAACCATCTAATGGATTAGTGAGTGAGTTTGTAGACTGATGAACCATTATATAATCAATTAAACAACCTTAACCTCATTTATACTTAATGGCTTCTTAGGAGTTTATCCTTCCCCTAAAACAAAATGCATGTTATAGTTGAATGGTCCATGCTAGGTTTGCCCAATGGTTTCTAAGGGAATACATGATATATGTGAAGGTATAGTGGGGCCCAAGTTTATATAGGATGTTATCTAACTACCTTGCATAATTGATCTTAATCACCCCTCACTCCATGAAACCCTTTATGGATAATTTTTCTTAGACACCTAATGATAGATCTCTTGATTTTTATACTCCACCAGAACATGGAGTTTGGTATAGTGTATGGTGATGAAATCCACATCATTGACCAAAAAATTATTAAACCTATGCATGGGGATGAATTCCACATCATGTGTTATCCTAGACTTAGGAGGGGGTAATAACACAATTAAATTTCTCTGACTAAATTACCTATGTGAGAAAAATACAAAATATATATATAGTCAAAAACACACACAACAAGTAAGTATATACAGGGAATAAGATAATCTATTATTTTCAACACTCTTACAAGCACAAAGTTTAGAAAAAAAATAAGGTACCTAGTTCTTGGGAGGTCCTACACTAAAAAGGGTTAGTAGTTTAAATTTATATAAAACTACTACTCCCTACAAAACCACAGTTACACAGTGTAAAACCACAACCAGTAATAAAAAGATTGCAACTCTAAAACAAATTTTTAGATCATGAGTTTCAATCTTGAAACTATTAGCTAACCATAATAGTTACCCTAAAAAATCATGATAGTTATAAAAACTCACAATTATCAAACCAAAATCATAATTCCCTAATTTTCATAATCTACAGTTTTGCATAGAAAAGAAAAATTATAAAATATGTCTGGAACACAGATATTAATGAGATTATTGATCCTTTAGAATAACTATAAATAGATAGGTCTTCCAAAGAATTATTTTATCCATTAATTTATGGTTAATCTATAGATTTTATTATTAATTCTATGATAGTTATATATTTTGATATTCAATATGATAAGAAACTACCCTATTTGGAGAATTAAAAAGTAAAACTACACCCTAACTATGCTATAACACAAATTCACTACTATAATCTATAAAACCATAGATATCAGAGTAATAATGCAAGCTTATTGTGCCAAGGGGTTTAATAGGTCTATAGTGAGATGTTTATTTTATATGTTTTCTTCTATACATATTTCCTCCTACACACAACAAGTCCAAACACCTAGTTAGTGAATTAGATTCCTAATGATAGTTGGCTCACAATTAATCAAATCTAGTTTTTATCAAAAGATACCACCTAGCCATAGATATGTCTATCATTAGAATGATCAATTTCATAATAGAGACCCACTAGAATAATCTTAAGAATTATCAAAATGGAAACAAAACTGTGATTTATAAGGGCAATACCATAGCTACCAGGCGAAAACCACTTATTAGAAAGTCATGATATTATAGGTTTAGTCACAAATGATCAAGGCTTGATTATTTCCTATTTTCCCTACACATGAGAAACCTAAAATACCCTCTAATAAACATAAATAGATTAATAAAAACTTAAATAAGGATATAAGAGACAAGGATATAGAGCAAACCAAAGTTTTGACAAAACTGTAACTCTTACTGCAAGATCGCTATTACTAGGGAAAATCTACTACTTCAAATTTGTGGCATTATTTTCAAGGTAAAAATAATAAAGGTGTTAGATTTACCTTCTTTATCCTACATAGGGTAGATTAATACTCTTGATAATAATAGATATAACACCAAATATCTTTCAAAATGGTTACCTAAAGTAAAATACAGAGATATGACCCTAACTATTAGTTTTCACAAAATCGTAACTTGACCATGAAAATTATGATTAATAGGGTAAAATCATAACTCAAGAAGTTAAGATTTTGTATAAATATAAAAAAATAAAAAATTTAAAAACATCTAGCAATTAAGGCTAGCCATTATGCAATATCATAGCTATATTTACAAAACTACAACTATAATATCACTAATACTAGAGCAAAATCATAATTCTCCTATACATGATGAAATTTTAAAATCTAGTGCTCAATTCACATCTAGTTTATCCTACAAGCATCCAAATCACTTATAAAAACTTATAAGGTTAGTTTAAGGAGTAATCTCCCACCTTGGTCACCAAAATGTAGTGAGAAATTTTGAGCTATTGGATTAAACTAAACATAAACATGTAATTTGAACTTAAAACATCAAACTACCTATTAAGAAGGATTATGGAAAATAAATCAAAATTTCAAGATAGATATTACCAAATCCATTATTTCAACTAACCTCTTTCAATATGTTTAAGTATATGGTTGATTGGAGATTGCCATGCACTTAGAATTTTGACATTATAATTAGTTGAATCAAGGATGTTGGATTTACGAATTGAAGGATTAGATTAACATGGAGATGTTATGGATTAAATGATTGGTCCCAATGGAGGAGAATCTCTTGTTTATATATAATTTGGATGGAAGGATCAATTCTTGACATTAAAATTTGGCTTGTGGAGATCAATGATGGAAAATTTAAAATGAATTAAAAATTCTATGGAAGCCTCTAGATTTAGAGACTTCTAGAGAGGAAGGGTAAGAATAGAGAGGAATCTAGAATTATATAATTATATAATCCTCTTAGGGATTTATTAGGCTTAGATATGGGATTATATATGGATTAGGTGAATGATTAGGTACTAGGGGTGTAGGAGAGCCTAGGTGTAGGCTAGTAGGTGGGCCATGGGAATTTAAAATTCCCAAATAATAGATAAGTGGGGATTGGAATGGTACAATGGGGATTTAAGATAATTAATGAATAAGTGGGATAGACTATGGTTAGTATATTAATAATAATAAAATAAAATATTAGATAAGTGATTAAAAAGGGGGATTATTAAGACTAGATTAAAGGGGATAAATTAGATAAGTGGAATTAGTGTCGACCAATAGTAATATTAGTGACATTAAATGAAGTGAGTAAATTTATATGAATACACAAACCATAGATAACTATAGTTAGTTCAAACACAATCCTAAGATAGCATTTTTAAATCCCAAACCTAGTATGCCTAATAGTCTGCTAGGTGGAAATTAACATCACATTTGGGACACTACATCCACTGGCATTAGTGTCCCTAACTGGGCACTATTGCCTTTTGTGATAACTCTCTTGAACAGATACTTTTCTAAATATGTGCCCCTCTTAAGATCAGCCTAAGTATATTTTTTATCCACATAAGCTATAGATCTCTATAAATACAAGTCTCTTTCACTTTTATTCACTAAATGGTTTATAGATGTAAAAGCATATCTAAACAAGAATAAAGTTGAGAAAATTTAAGGTATTTGATCCCTTTTATTCCCTAATTCTACATACTACCATCTAAAACAACCCTAAGCCCAGATTTAAAAATTTTAAAATCTCAAACACATTTAAAGTGTCTAAGTCGACTCTCATTATAGCATTCACTTGCACTTGCACTAAGCACTAGGTCGGAGAACTACATCAATATTGATCCCTCAGATTATTGGTATGTAAGAAACTCTCTTAAAACTAGGGTGTTGAGGATGTCCAACATATCCTATTAACAAACACACATTTAATATTCATGCCATACTTGTAAATAGGATTAGGGTTTGTACACTAAATCAAATTTTCTAGGCACAACATACAGTTCTAGATTTTGTGCACATAGGAATAGGACCCAATATCATAGGCGTAGGCACTCCCAAAAAATATGAATAGTCATGCAGAGAGGACACTAGAACCACTTTGAGGATACTATAGTAGTATGGCACTACTATCTAGGTGGGGTGCTACTATTTAGTGAGTAAACAGATCTCAAGACCTAGTTGATGACACTCAAACCTATTTAGAACCCAATTTTTAGAACCCAAATCATCCATGATAGTCACTTTATAAATAAGTATCTATTTAATCATATCTATTACTATTTTTATAAAGTCAAATAAGGTCAAAATCCATAAAAATTTAGTGGTTTGTTATTACATTTTATTTAACTAATTTAAACATCTTAGTCCTTAAATCTAAACATAGTGTTTAAATAGTTAAACCCTAAAAGGTTAAATCAACCTATCACCATGTATTTCCAAGTGTAACCCATAGATGAGTGTCCTTGATCAAAATGAAGAATAATGTATTGGCCACTTTAGGGCCACATGCAACTGGTAGTGTAATATGTCCAATAGAAACTTGACAGTGTATGACATGATGTAACTCATTCTCTTGATAGCCAATGTGGCATAAAAATGGCTAAGTACAAGTGTTAGAATTGGAATCCTCATCTATAACCACATGGGTAATGTATTTGTCTACTACAAAAATATGTATAGTCAATGGATCATTTTATGAATGCCAATTTTGATGATGACTCTATCATAGTGTTCATATCTATGAAGGATATCATAACAATGATGGTGGACGTGCCTATGGAAGTGGAGATTATATGATTTAGATAGTGTCTTTAGCCTTAAATTTATTTATTTTATGTTATAATGTTTAACATTTATCTGTATCATGTCTTGTGAGTCTATGAAAGTGTAAAAAAGGGTTGACCTTCTTGTGGTGATAATTAGTTGACTAGTATATGCCAAACTATGGATAAAAACATCAATCCTCTATTAGTTAGTATCTATAATATCTAGTTTGGTCTATCCTATGAACTCCTTACTTGAATCTATATGAATAAATCTATATCCATGGATGTAACCATATTTACTAAATGGATTAAGGTATTTGTTGATGACAATAGCTGAGTGTGGGAACCTATAGATATAGAATCCTAAACAAGTGGTGCTACTATTTTAGGGTGATTTGTAAGTGCATTTCAATTTATTATGTACTCTCTTGGGCCCACTAGTGTAAAAATTAATCCACATAAATAATCATCAATATCTATAGGTGGTTGATCCTCCTCTAAAGTGGCTTGTGAATCTATGTTGAAATTATGAATGTAAACCTCTTTTAAATTAAAAAATAGTGGTAACTATGTTGTAATAATCTCATCATCTACCTTGGGTAAGGATGTACATACTATGAGAGGTTTTTCCTCTATCATCAGTGAGGGTAATTGTGATGTAAAAAAATTTGGAGGTGGTATATGAATAGTGTTTCTATACTCCCCCACCTCATATGTATGCATTTTCTCAATGAGAATATTGTGAGGTGAGGATTCTTTGAGAATATGAGGTTTCCCATTTGATGATGTACTCAAGGTAGGAAGCTCAGTGAGTCTATAATATCTAAATTTTTGATTATTTTTTTGACATGTGTATAGGTACTCATCATGTAAAAATTTGATGCATTTGTGAAGAGTAGAAGGTGCATCCTTCATAGCATGTATCCAAGGTCTCTCAAGTATCAAGTTATAATGCAAATGATTTGGAATCAATTGAAAGTGTGTAGATGAGGTTTTTGGTCCCACTTTAATTTCCAATGTAATTGAACCCAATTTCTATCTAGGAATGACATCAAACCCTCATATTGTTTCTCTACATTTTTGCTAATTACATTCAAAAGAAAGAAGAAACTAAAGTTAAGGGTTAGGGGTTTGATGTTACCCAGATTAAGTTGCGCACTGTATCCAAGCATTGTAGGAGCTCCTCTTTGGCTGTGGAGGAAATACCTATAGATAAGAAAGAAAATCAAACAAAGAGAATGTTAGACAAAGATTTGGTGGACTGCCAAGCTATATGTTCAGTCCCGAAAGTGTAAAAACTTCCTTAAGGGATGACAGTCCACTATTTGACAAAAAGAGTGTTGTATAAAAAGAAATGGTGAAAGACTAAGAAAGAGAAATAAAGATAACATGTACCTGTTCTCTACAATTAGTCTATCATAGTCACTGATGTCGGTAGTTTTGCCAGCATCAGTTGATCAATATGCTGACGTTGGTTATGTTACCAGTGTCAGTAGGGGTAATGAGCCTTGGATAGGTTTCAGGGTATGTCTATGGTCAATAGAGGAGTCTAGAAGGAGTCTAGTAGTTTGAAGGTTTGTGCAGGGTTGTAGGATAGTGAATAGGATCTGAGAGGGGGCAAAGGTTGGGGATAGGTGTAAAAAGAGGACAAGGATAGAAGGAAGGCTTTTTAACCTTTCTACGTAGGAAGTCAGGTTTGGTTGATAGTATTTAGAAATAGTAAATAGAAACTAATTACTAATGTATTCTAAATTACTGAAATGAAATAAAAGAATACTTAGCTCTGTTAGAAGAACCAAGGGTGTTAGAATGCGTATTCCTATTGTGGATGATGTCGAAGCCCTCGTGTAATGTTCTAGTCCAATCTAGAGTGATCTACATAGAGTTCCTATAGCCAGGAGAGCGTTAGTCAAAGTCTGATGTTTGGTCTCAAAGTGTGCACATCAATATCCAAGAGTTCAGGGGGAAGAATTTGGGATTAGTGATTAGACCCTAGCTTAAGGTTAGAACCTAGTTTAAGTAATCGACGTCGGCAATCTCACTGGTGTCGGCTGACATTTGACTGACATCAATGGCTAGAGAATGGGTAAAAGGGCTATTTTTATCCCTTCGCCCATTCCTCTATCTACCAAGTGCATTTGTCATTAGAGAATAGTCAAAATATGGGGTTATTAGGCATGAGTGTTGGTTAGGTGGTTGGAATGGAGTGAGAATAAGTCTTAAGTAGTTAGGATTGAGATGACTTAGTCTTAGGTGACTCATGGGGTAAGAAATGGTCTTAGGGCGAGGTGTCTAAGGTGAGGTGTTTAGGTGATGTCATTAATTTAAAATAAGTAGTTTATTTTAAATTAATAAGGTGTGTAAGGGACCAAGGGGAGTCGATATAATTTTGGTGTCTACATTTGCCCCTTTTTATCTTGTTAGTTGTTCTGACGAACTGCAAGACAAAAATAGGAGTAAGTTTCCCCAGGTATGGGATAAGGTGTAAGTTTCCCCAAGTATGGGATGAGATATTCCCCCTCAAAGTGGGAGTCAAGGGAAGGTAACCTGATATTGAGTGCTGATTTGATAGGCAATAGATCAGTATGGTGAAGTTGGAGTGTGAATGTTGTAATAGTTGAGATTGTGCGTATACCACTTCACATGATAGGTAGGTCAAATTGTCATAGTCAAGGTCAAGGAGCACTAAAATTGAAGTAACCAGTCCCCAGCTTTTTGGTCATAGCTGATTGGGTTAGATCGATCAATGTTGTAGCTCCAATGGTCGAGGAGGACTAAAATCAAACTAATCAGTCCCCAGCTTTTTGGTCATAGCTGATTGGGTTAGATCGATCAATGTTGTACCTCTAATGGTCGTCATGTTCCAAGTATCTTGGGCTTAAGAAGTGCTCCTGGAAAACATGAAAATGTCACAAATATTGAGGATCAACTTGGGCATGATCTGACAATAAGTGTGAGGGTCATAATGTGGGTTGTGTATAATTTACTAATTATTCATGAGGTAGCATATATGCAATCAAAAAAACCAATGCAAAGTTGTCTTGAAAGTGTTCATGGTCTGAGGAGATAGTCGCAATCTCCAAGGTTGTTGGTCGGGTCAGGCTGAGATATAAGTGATCTCAAGTGTAGTTTTTTGTGGTTAGAGAGATGTATGTGATCTCCAATGTGCCCCATGAGAAGTTTAAAGTGACTTCTACAGTGTCAGAGCTAGTTGTTTGGTCATGAGTTTAGGCTGGTTCAGATAGTTGGTCGATTAGATAGATGAACCAATGAATGGTTGAGCTAACCTCAGAAGACCCCATGTCAACTGAGTACTACCTACATAGCCCCTATTTTAAGGGCCTCAGGCCAATGTAGTTCTCCCCAAAAGGGAAGAAGAGGATAGGTGATGGATTGGTTTTGACCAGGTTAGGTCATGGTTAAAGGTCATATGGTTGGTTCATCAGGTAGACGAATGAATGAATGGCCGAGCTACCCTCAGAAGACCCCATGTCAACTGAGTGCTACCTACATAGCCTCTATTAGGGCCTCAGGCCAATGTAGTTCTCCCCAAAATGGAATAAGAGAGTAGGTTATGGATTGGTTTTGACTAGGTTAGGTTATAGGTAAAGGTTATATGGTTGGTCCATCAGGTAGATGAATGAACGAATGGCTGAGCTAACCTCAGAAAACCCCATGTCAACTAAGTGCTGCCTACATAGCCCCTGTTAGGGTCTCAGGCCAATGTATTTCTCCACAACAGGGAAGATGGAGTTAAAGAGGTTGATAGGTTGTAGTGGTCAAGTTAGTGTTTTTAGCACTTCCCATATGTCTGATGGTACATTCTTGAAATGATGAATGTATGATGATGTTACAGCCTTTTCCATTTTATGTGATGGTGTATTCTATAACATTGGTTATGTGGTTTTTCATCCCTAGAAATTTTTCATATTAGTGATGGTGTATGCCAAAAATGAAATGAGTATGACAATGTTACAACCTTTTCCATATTATGTGATGGTGTATTCTGTAACATTGGTTATATGGTTTTTCATCCCTAACAATTTTCCATATTCGTGATGGTGTATGCTAAGAATGAAATGAGTTTATTTATGCTTCAGCAAGGTTCCATATTGGTGATGGTATATGCTTGACATAAATTATGTTTGGTTGATAGTTTCCATGTGTATTGTTTTCCATAGAAACTAGTGTGAATGGGCTATTCGTAAGAAAATATTTTGGTTTGGTTTGGTTTGGGTTGGTTAGAAAATGTTTTGGTTTGGTTTGGTTGGGTTTGGTTTAGTTGGGTTTGGTTTGGTTTGGTTGTATGTTAAGAAGTGAAAGGCGTGTTATTTTTCATTGACAAGGACCATAATGATAGCATAGATAGGGTTTTTGGAAACAAAAGCCCCATTCATGCATTACGTCATTGACCATTGGTTTTTGTTAGAAAAGTACTCTAATCATTTGACGTTAAGTGAGATCAAAGTCCCTTGAATATGTTGGGGTAATAGGTATGATTATGTGATATGTGAGGATAGCTTAACCCTTTTTAGCAGGGATAACTTTGCCCCTTTTATAGGTGACCCTGAGAACGGCTATAGGCAAGTCCATGACTTAATAGTTTGTCAGTCTTTTTTTTTTTTTTTTTTTTTTGGGTAAACTGATCAATGCAGGAAGTCTACTTGGGGATGTTGTTTTGTTTTGTGGTCATGTGAAGTTGATCGATGTGGGAAGCTTCTGAGATGGTGTTGTGTATGTAGCAAAATTTGGGCATAGCCATCCTTCAAGGGAGTGGTCTATATTTTGCTTTGTATATTTGGATGTTTGTGAATAGTTGTCCTTTAAGGGAGCAGTCTATTAATTACAGCAATGATGTAGCTATCCTTCAAGGGATCAGTCTACATTTATAGTTTATGACCTTTGGTTAGGCATGCCAATTTTTATGTTTTGTTTGTTGAATGAACTTTTAGTCATGGACTAGACTATAGAGGTTTAGGGGTTTCCCTTTTATTAAGACAAAGCATTAATGCAAAAAGGGTTAACTAATGTTTGTAGGGAAAAAGGGTTGAAAAGAATAGGAATGAGGATGATGAAAGGTTGCTCAAGGGAAGGAGCTCAAGTTAAACATCAAGTGAATGATTAATTGATTAATAGTAGAATGGTCATAGATGTAAGGCATTAAGGGGCTCAGGTTCTAGTCAGCCTTCGAGAGAAGATAGATGATAAGTCCCTGATCCATACCTATGTGTTATGATATAAGGTCTGAGCTAATTAGGAGCATACTTGCCTTGTTTGTGTCTTTTCATATTGGTCATGTGTTGGTTTTCTTTAAGGACAAGATCTTTGATTTTGAGATCTTGCTCTTTCAAATTTTTGTTATAGGCATGGTTTGGTTGATGTTGGATGTGAAGCAGGTATGAAGATGATTAAGAAGTTGGTTGATGCTTGGTTGAGGTCGTGATAGTCAGTACAAAGTTGAATTCCCCCAATTGCTTTTGTGACAGGGACAATGTTTGACACCCATTACGAATAATCAATGGGTTGGATAAATGAGACAGAGAGAAGATGTTAAAGCTCCTCTTTGACAAGGAGTGTGATGCAAGGATGCATCTTGCAAAGCTTTTTCTTGATAGGCTTAGTTTGAAAGGGTGAGATCCTGATCTTCCCAGTTATAGTTTGGAATTTTAGAATCACTGAAAGGGATGGAGGCAATGGTTGGTAATGATTTGACTAAAGTAGCCAGTGGTTGGGGGTCTTTAGGTTGGACCTCCACTACCTGTAAAGCTTTGATTAAGGCTTGGTGATGTTGTGGAGAGCTTTGAATTAGGTCATACAAAGACATCTTCACAAGGGTTTGGTGAAGTTGTTTCACCATGGAGTCACGAAGTGGCTTTAAAGATGTTAGATGGGATGTGCCCAAGATTGAAATCTTGGGTTTTGGTGGTTAAGAAGGATTGACAAATAGATATGTCCATGGAATACAAATCTTCTCTTTTCCTTTATCCTTCATGGTTTGTGACTTGATGGCCACATTGATATTGTTGATTTCAAACAAAGGGGGAGAATGTGGTAGAGGGACCATAGTCTCACGATAGGATCCCAATTTGGGTGAGGATGTTTGAGAGACAGGGGATGGTGTTGATGATTTGTTGAAGGGGTGGTCAAGAGTATCCTTAATGAAAAGGGTGTATTTTTTTAGGTGTTGGCGAATGACAAATTTAAGAGCACAACAATGCTCAGTGTCATGCCCAGGTGTGCGATGATATGCATAGATTTTAGTGTCATCAAACCAAGATGGTTTTGTTTTAAGAGGTTGGTATGGTTTAAGGGGTGGGAGACTGATGTTAGAAGATTGCAAAAATTGGCATAATAGCAAAGCATAGGAACCCACTAATGGGTCTACACACTTTGTCACAGTAGGGGTTGACAACTTCTTTTTAGGAGTTGTAGGAGGAGTTTTTTGTACCATCTTTTTGTTTGGCAGTGTGGCCACTCGTGTAGATGGTACTTTCATGGTGAGAGGTGTCAATTTTTTTGGAGGAAGTATATGTTTGATGGGTAGAGGGAATAATGGATGCATTTTGCCTTTGTTAGGTGTTAGAGTTGGGAGCACTCCTATAAAAGTAAATGGATGTGGGCCCAAAATAGAGGGCAAGGGTGATGGTGGGGGAGGAGTTCTCTGACGTGGTTTAGTAGCCTTCTTTAGTTTGGTGTGAGGACCACTATTGTGTAGGGTGTCATTCAAGTCTACCTTCACTCGTGGGTGAGTGAGGTTTGATTCAGGATGAACACTAAGAAAATTAATCTATTTCGGCATGCTGGACACCTGTGAGGGTTTAGGTTTGGATATGGAAGGTTGAACTTTTGAATATTTGGAAGTAGAAGCCTAATTCTTGTTAGAGATTTTAGGGTGAGTTGTCACAAAAGTATTGGTATTATAAGGCAAAGTGAGATGTGTAAGATAAGGAGACTTAAGTCATTCCCATAATGCCTCATGTTTTAAGTTCCTTGATTGGAGAAATCCTAAGTTTTTTGCCAATCGAGAGAAGGGTTTCGGTGATGCCACATGAGGTCTTGAAATCGGTCTTTTAGAGGATTTAGGTGATTGTGAGAGTGGAAATGTGTTAGATGTAATGATCTCAGGCCAAAGGTGAGAGGAAATTGTCACCTGATATTCTTCGGTCGAAGTGGGTGAGGTGGCAAGTTCTCTCGGTGGAGAAAGAATTGGAGATTGTGGCTCTTTGAGAGGATAGAGTGCAGGGATGATCATGCCCTCCACTTGGGGTCTAGGGGCATGGAAAGTTTGATCCTCCATTGGTAACAGGAAAGATGAGGGTGGGGCTAGTGGCATTGGTATGGCCAAAGCATCCTCCAATATAAGAGAGGTCAAAGTTGATTCTTTTATGTGTGAAAGGGGGGTGGATGAAGGACTATCTTCCATCTATGGAGGACAAATAGGAGAAGAAGGCTCTTCTTCTCATGGTGTAGAAATAAGTTGACTAACCTCTTCAGACTATGGGAGAGGTTGGTTAGGAATAAAAGGAGAAACCATGTCCACTGTGCATAAATTGCACTCTTGGGGGTCATTAGCCATGGTTTAAACATTGTTTTGACTTGGGGGATGGTTAGGGAATGGTTGCCTAAAGATATCTATGTTTTAGTTAGCCAGCACATTTGGGTTATCCAAAACAAGATCTCCCTTGTCTAGCATGTCTTGGACAATGTTCTTGAAGGTTTTGCAATTGTCTGTGTCATGACCCTTGACACGATGATAGTTACAAAAGTCATTTTCCCTATACCATGTAGGGATGGATTTTGAGGGGTCAAATTGAGGTGGTCAGATTTGAGGGAGATTGAGGACTCCCTACTTGACTAGTTTATCGAACACGGAAGCATATGATTCTCTTATTGGAGTGTATTGATGTTGTATATACTATTGTTGGATGATGCTTTGTGATGTAGAGGGTTTAGATTGATTAGTTGTGGTAGAAGATGATCTAAGTGCCATATCATTTGCTGATCCCTTGGACTTGGAGTGGGAGGAAGAAGATTTGGAGGAAGGGTCATTGGATTTTGTGTTGGTATTTTTACTACGCAGTTTGACTTTATCTTTTTTGACCGTGCAGAGTTCAAGCTTTCGAGCCATGGTGAAAGCTTCATCAAATGTGTGGAAAGTTTGAACCTGCAAAGTGGATGAGATGTGCTTGGCACATGCTTTTGAAAAGAGCTCAATGAGCTTAGGTTAAGGTAAATAAAAGGAGAGTTGGTTGATTAAACCTCTCCAACGGGTAACAAAATCAGCTATTGATTCATCATCGAATTGTCTAATAGAATATAGGTCCGTGATGGAGACCTTTTTAGTGATGTTAATTAAAAAGTGGTCAAGGAATAGTTGAGCTAGTTGAGTGAAGGTAAAAAGAGAGTGACTGGTGATAGAACTATACTAATCAAGGGTGGCACCAGAAAGTGACATGGGAAATGTACGAAGTAGTAATGCATCATCGTGTGCTATAAGGTAGCAAGCATCTCTAAACGCTCGTAAATGTTGTTGTGGGTCCTCTTTACTCTGAAAGAGAGTAAATTTTGGGAGTTCCCACTGAGTAGGGTATGGTCGAATAGGCACCAAAGGGTGGATGGGTTTGTTGTAGATTTGTTCATATGAGAGAACATTATTTGAACCTAAAATGGATGTCTCAAGGTTGGACATCTTATCTATCAGCATCTTGATTAGATTGGTTGATGGATTGCCAAGTGGGGCACCCCCTAGATTATGGGGTACTTAGAAGGTGTTGGGAGGGGCGTATGACGTACATGGTTGCATTTGTGTAAGTGCAACATATTGGTAGTTCATCATAGGGACTAATGTTGAGGTCAAGGGGGCTTGTGCCATGAAGTTGGAGGGCACAAATTGACTAGATGCCACCAAAAGTGGTTGAGTGGTGGCAACACTAGTTAGAGGATAGGTAGTCACTCTTGTATTGATGGGTGCAAGAGTGGGTGGGATAAAATCAAGCAAGTTTTGAAAAGGTGTTGAACTTGTTTGCATTATTTGTGGTTGAGGGGGTATAAAAAGAAGGGGAGGCCAAATCTTGAACATTGGCCATGGTTGGGTTACTAGTTGAGGCAATGGCCTGAGTGACTATTGGTTAAGTAACGGAGGCTGTTGATACTATTACCATTTCAACTAAGTAAGTTGGCATCTCAAAAATAGGGTTACCTGAAGGATCTTGCATTTGGCTTCTTGTGAGATAGTGTTGTAGAGCCTTGACATTGAGGTCAAGGAATCTCTCAAAGTCTTGATCCCCTATAGGAATAATAGGAGGTTGATTTTGGGTTGGTTAGATAGGAGTATGCTCAGTGCCTGAAGTATGCTCCACTAGAGGACTTGGTATGAAAGGCGAAGTAGAAGTGGCTATTGTCTTGCATGGTCAACAAGATTTTTGGCTTGACTGTGTGTCAAAACCATTCAAGACAAAAGGGGATTAGGTTCCAAAAACTGTGTATTTTAGTTTTAGAAAACTAGAATGTGTGTTTAATAGCAAAAAAGTTGAGTTTTAAACTTGCTATTTTGGAAAGATTTTTGTTGACAGTGACCAACGTCGGTGGAAAAACTGATGTCGGTGAATATAAGTTGTCGATGTCGGTGGAAAAATTTATGTTGGTGAGGATAATCTACCGATGTCAGTGGGAAAACTGATGTCGATGTCTATGTATTTCTAGATACTCAAAAAATTGAAAGTTTTTGGAATAAAGAGAAATTTTGAGTTGTTTTAGATCTCAGAATGATGCAACCTCACCAGCTCAAAAAATTAGATAAAAAGAGAAAAATAGATGATGGAAAGCAACCTCTAAATTTTTAAATTCCTAAGAATAAATTTTAGAGTCATGGTGGCTTAAGCCTTAGAATAATATGTTTGGGAATTGGGCTTTTAGAACGGGTCCTAAAGAGAAAGTCTATGGTTGGTTTCGGGTTATGTTTTGGTGCTCAAAAATTTTTGTTAGGTTTCGTATGTGGCCTGGTGCTGGGGCTTGCTCCCTTCACTTCACGAACCCAAAGTCGAGCTGGGCTACTTAGCCAATATATACTTTGCCTATAGTTTATACTCTACCAGAGAATAGAGTGGGTCCTCCTCTTGGTAGTGAAGTCTAAGTAGGATCATCGGGAAGGGTAAGGTATCCGCTAGGTGATGAAATCCTAGATAGGCCTTGTCTCAAGTATTTTTAAATGTTTAATTTGATGTGCTTATGATCTGGTTGTGTAACATTTGTGCACTTCGCTTTATTCATAATGCATTTTTAATTACTAAGTGAAAGGGCTAAGTATGCATTCAAGCAAGAATGAAATGCAATAAATTTTTTTAACCCAAATTGAAATGTTTTGTTCAGATGCAAACAATTGGAGAAAATGTTAAGAGTATGAATTTTCACTACTCTAAAATGCAGGGAAGGAGTGACAAGAAGAAAAAGAAAGAAGTTCTTTTTAACTTGTGCTAATAGTTTCTTTTTGAAATAAAAAGATAGAAGGAAAGGACATAAGAAGAGAATCTTTCCCTAATGCAACTATATGAAAATTTGCTTTTTATAAGAAATGAACCCAAGGAAAACTCCAAGGTCCCACCAGGCATGCCAGAATGTTTCTCTACATTTTTTCTAATTACATTCAGAAGAAAGAAGAAACTAAAGTTAAGGGTTAGGGGTTTGATGTTACCCAGATTAAGTTGCACACTGTATCCAAGCATTGTAGGAGCTCCTCTTTGGCTGTGGAGGAAACACCTATAGAGAAGAAAGAAACTCAAACAAAGATAATGTTATATAAATATTTGGTGGACTGCCGAGCTATATGCTCGGTCTTGGAAGTGTAAAAACTTCCTTAAGGGATGATAGTCCACTATTTGACAAAAAGAATGTTGTATAAAAAGAAATGGTGCAAGACTAAGAAAGAGAAATAAAGATAATGCATACCTATTCTCTACAATCAGTCTATCATAGTCGCTGACATCGGTAGTTCTGCCAGTGTCGGTTGGTCAATATGCTGACGTCAGTTATGTTACCGATGTCGGTAGGGGAAATGAGCCTTGGACAGGTTTCAGGGTATGTCTGTGGTCAAAAAAGGAGTCTAGAAGGAGTCTGGTAGTTTGAAGGTTTGTACAAGGTTACAGGATAGTGAATAGGATCTAAGAGGGGCTAAAGGTCAGGGATAGGTGTAAAAAGAGGACAAGGATAGAAGGAAGGCTTTTCAGCCTTTTTATGTAGGAAGTCAGGTTTGGTTGATAGTATTTAGAAATAGTAAATAGAAACTAATTACTAATGTATTCTAAATTATTGAAATGAAATAGAAGAATACTTAGCTCTGTTAGAAGAACCAAGGGTGTTAGAATGTGTATTCCTATTGTGACTGATGTCAAAGCCCTCGTACAATGTTCTAGTCTAATTTGGAGTGATTTGCATATAGTTTCTATAGCCAGGAGAGCATTAGTCAAAGTCTGATGTTTGGTCTCAGAGTGTGTGTGTTGATATCCAAGAGTCTAGGGGGAAGAATTTGGGATTAGCGATTAGACCCTAGCTCAAGGTGAGAACCCAGTTTAAGTAACTGACGTCGGCGATCCTGTCGGCATCGGCCAACATTTGACCGATGTCAGTAGCTAGAGAATGGGTAAAAGGGCTATTTTTATCCCTTTGCCCATTCCTCCATCTGCCAAGTGCATTTTCCATTGGAGAATGGTCAAAATATGGGGTTATTAGGCACGAGTGTTGGTTAGGTAGTTCGAATGGAGTGAGAATAATTCTTAAGTAGTTAAGATTGAGATGACTTAGTCTTAGGTGTCTCATGGGTAGGAAATGGTCTTAGGGCGAGGTGTCCAAGGTGAGGTGTCCAAGGTGAGGTGTCTAGGTGATGTCATTAATTTAAAATAAGTAGTTTATTTTAAATTAATAAGGTGTGTAAGGGACCAAGGGGAGTCAACACAATTTTGGTGTCTACACATATATTCCTGTATGTCTTTTGAATATATGATATATCAATCCCCATGGTTTGTAAAAATGTGAGGTCACATATATTTAGTCCTAAACCACTATCGATGAGAAATCATTTAATATTTGTGTTATTTATTTGAGCTTGAATGAAAAGTGGCAAATTTTGATCAATTATTAACTATGAAAGAAAGTCCTCATTGTAAAAATATGTCACATCCTCCACATCCTTTATATTTTTCATGATAGATGCAAAATAAGTTGGCTCACTATCACAAGGCATGGATGTATGATTAAGTGTTTGAAAAATAATATATTTTAAAATTATTTCTTTTTTAAGTTTGTTTGATATAGATATTTTAGCCAGTGCATTTCTTAACTGATCTATTACATTAAATTCTCTTTGTTGATTTTTAGGTCCCATTGTAGTGTGATGGGCATGATGAGGGATGGTAGGGTTATTATTCTCCTATATAGGTTGAGGAGGCACCATGTTTTTCCTTGTGATAGCTCAGACCACATGATCTACTATTTACCATGGGCAAGTAGTAGAGGTGGGATAAGAATGTAGATAATCAAGTGGTCTATCTAGAGGTAGAAAAAAAGGAGTCCTCTGATACCTTTATCATCTATTAATAATTAGAGGTTTAAAGTGATCTATATATCAATTATCCATATAAAAATGGGACTCACATGATGGAGGACCAATGTGTAAAATAAGATTATCCCTAACCAAATCCATGATAGGAATAATATACATGTGTACTTTTCTATAAATAGTTGGTAATAAACATGTTAATAAAAGTACAAGGCTTTGTACCATGAAGTGAAATATGGCTTCCATCATGATAATAATTGAAATAATTTGTAAATTAAGATTGATTAAATGATATAAATGTGAACCCTAAGGTTATCTAGGGATAGGGTTTTATGCAATGTTCAAAGTAAGTCAAGTTTACCAAATGTTTTAATCTCTTAGGGTTTAACTATGTAAATCTTATGTTTGATTAAAAGGGCTGAGTAGTATAAATCAATGAGATAATATGAAATAAATAACCACTAATTTTTTACATATTTTGACTTACTTTGAATTTATAAAAATAGTAATAAATATGTGCAAATAAAAAATTAACTAGAAAACACCTGACATAAAAGATCTAAGTGCTAAAAATTGAGATATGAATAGGTCTAACTGTCATCAATTGTATCCCTATAACATATCATGTCTTAGATAAATCTTAGTGTTATGTGGCTTTAGTGTCCTAAAAATGGTGCTAGTTTCCTTTATGCAAGATTGATGCTTAATTTTAGGTGCACCTGCATCTGTGTTTCTAGGTTCTATTTTTGTACACAAAGTTTGAAACTTTGTAGTGTGCCTATAATATCTAATTTATGATGCAAACCCTAATCCTCATTACAAGTAAGGCATGAGCTAAAAATATATTTTCATTCGTATGATAGGATAGACATCCTCAATAACCCATTGTGAAGAGAGTTGTCTACATACCAATACTCTGAAGAGGGATCAAAATTGATTTAGTTCTCCCTACCTAAGTGTTGGTGAAGTGCAAGTGATGATAGAATGATAGTGGTCTTGAATTCCTTGAGTGTTCTTGAGATTTGAAATATGTAGAATCTAGGTTTAGGGTAGATATATATGGTAGTATGAATAAGTAGGGAATAATAGGGATTAATAACCTTTATTTTACTCAACTTGTTTCATGTTTGAATGAGTATTTTTCATATTATTTCCATCTAGTGGATAAAGGTATAAAAGTCATGTATTTATAGTGTTCTATAGCTTGTGTGGATAATAAAAGATGATTAGGTGAACCTTAGGAGGGTTTTAATTTTGAAAATATACGCATTTAAGGTAAAGGACATAGCACCATTTTAGGGGCACTAGTGCCATGTGGCTCTAGGTCTTTAATGTGACACTAATGTCTAGCTAGTAGGCTGCTAGACACAAAGGGCTAGGATCTGGGAATGAAGGTCTAAGACTGTTTTATCTAATTAGGGATGTCGATGGTCCACACAAAGGCTATAAAAGTGTGATAAAATTATTTAAGATAGGTCTAAGGATAAGCTAGGATTAGGTTATCTAAATTAGCACTAAAATACCACTTTTAAGTGATTACACTAACATAAGAATGTTCTAATGCATGATTCATCTATGGGAGGGACAATTTCTAAGATTACTCAGATTCTAGAAAGGTCAATATTAATCTCATGTTGGGAAATGATGTACCCTATGATTTTACTATTAGTGACTCCAAAAACATATTTCTCTACGTTTAGAGTGATATTGTATTTGATTAAACATGTTAATATGGTACATAAAACCTCTAAGTAGTCTACATGTCATCTCACTTTTCTTAAAATATCATCCATGTAGACCTCAACTATATTATGAATGAGATCATGGAATATGTGGGTCATGGCCCTTTGATATGTTTCCCATGTGTTTTTGAAATTGAAGGGCATCATGACATAAAAAAAGGGTCCCTCAAGGCATAGTAAATGAGGTCTTGCTTTGTTTCTCAATAGAAATGTGAATTTATTTGTACTTTAAAAATCATCCATGTGTGATAAAAATTCATACCCCATTATATTGTCAATAATGACATTGATGGATGGGAGAGGGAAACTATCCTTTGGACATACTTTGTTAATGTCCTATAAGTCTATATAGATTCTAATTTTATCATTCTTATTAAGGATGGTGACAATGTTGGACATCCATTTGGAGTATTCGATTGGCTTAATAAATCCTACTTTAAAAGTTTGATGACTTCCTATTTTACCATCAACATGACCTTAGGCTTGATGGGCCTAAGCTTTTGCTTGATAGGTTTTATGTTAGATGTTCTAACTAGGTTATGGATGACTATATAGAGGTTGATGCCTATCATATTATTATAAGAAAAAGTAAAAACTTTTGAGAGTTTTGTGAATTTTTTCTTATGGCCTTCCACCACTTACTTGGAGAGTGAAGACCCTAGGTTGAGAAGTTTGGGATTCTCTTCTATCTTGATGTTAATGTCAATTATTTCTTCAATAATGGAGGCATTTCCCTCTTCGGACATGTCAAGGGATAGGAGAATATTGGGATATTCACCCTCTATATTGAATACATTGTGTTCATCATCAAAATGCATATAATCTTGAACATGATAGTAATAATTATAATATTGAGTTCCAAGGGTTGAGGTGGGATAGTGGGTAAGTGAAAAGCCTCTCTTATGATGGAATGATGGGAGGTAATCATAAGCTCTAAGAACTAAAGAATGGCCTAATTATTCTTATCTATATTAAGGACCAGGGGGTTATCATCCCTTATGATTTGGATGATGGTTTAGTCATTATGATTCTTGTGCACAAGAGGATTTATCTTGATTGAGACTATGACATTAGATTCTAGTATTGTCAGTTGGGAATCAAAGCATGAAGATGAATCAACCATGGAGTTGGAAAGTTAGTTGCTTTCCCTAGGGATTAATTCTAGAGAAATTGAAGTTAAACCCCTTGGTGATCTCATGTATAGTATTCTTGTATAGTTGAAGGTCTTTAGCCTTGGTTTAGTATACCTTGAAAACTTGGTTTGTGACTAACTATGAATCACCATAGATCTTTAAGTTTTAAATGTCTAGACATTTTACAATGAGCATGAAAAATAATAAGGCCTCATACTCAACCCCATTAGTTGTACAGTCAAATTTGAGCTTTAATATGAAAGGTATGACTAGTCATTCAAGGGAAATGAGAATGACTCCTACCCTAGTGCATAGGCATCACTTGGCACCGTCATAGTGAAAGACCCATTGGTCATGTGTATATGGCAGGCAATCATGTAGTGAAGCTTCTTGGTCTTCTAATATCTCAACCATATGTATATTAAAAAATTTAGGTAACCCCTTTTAGGTTCCCTAATTTTGAGGCTTGAGAAGATAATGAGCCCATCCGTATTGTGGGGTGAATAAAAGGGCTATCAGAGGTATAAATGTCTTAGATTTGTGTCTTGGATAGTAGGGAATAACATTTAGAAACTCAAGTGTTGTTTTTTAAGTTCTAGGTCTCTATAAATTTAAAGGCAATTTATTTGACCTTTTCTTTGGGGTGGGAAGTATGTCAACATAATCAAGGTTTTGTCTTGGCATAGGGAGTATGCCATCATAAATAGGATCTCACTTCAGTTCAAGATTCATGTGGGCATAGTTATGCAGCTTTTAGTACTTTTGGTAAGATATAGGTAATATTGATTTTTCCATTGTTATATGTGGGAGATCTTGTAATAATCTAGTGAGTGACTTCCTAGGGTCTTCTTCCTTCATGATGGGGAAAAGAGGCCCTCTTTTATGAATCTATGGGTAATCATGGACTCCAAGGTTAATATATATCCTACCTACCATTATGGTACACAAATTATTTATGAGTAATTACATGCTTTCGGGAGAAGGGAGAGTTTGTTCATATATTTACAGGCTTGGAGTGTGATGATAAAACACCCAAGTGCAGGATGAAGTATAATGGTTGACATCTCTAGATGGAGTAGACCTAATGACGTAGGGACTTTTGAAAATTATTATGATCTTGTCATAACATGATCTACGAGCATACTCTGAAGTGGTTTAAAAGTGACAATGGTAGAATGTGAAGAGTGACTTGACTCTATATATTGAAATGTTGGGTGGGTGATGATAGTTGTTATAATGGTTGTTATGTAGGGGTATTTACTCATTATTAAACACCTCTACCATGCAAAAATTTGGTAGGTTAGTTAACCCCTATAGGGACTACTTGCCTTGAAGTCTATATAAATTATAGGTCCCACCCCTTGTGGGTTGAATGGGAGGATGAGGGGAGTGTATTTCTCTAAAATTTTGATAATCTCTATTGCAAACATAGTGGATATTTCCAAACCATTGATTGACCTTGTGTCAATGGTCATTTCAACTATTAATATGTATTTTTCCTTTGATTTATCTTTTAATAGAACTTTGAGTGTCTCTACACCATTATTCAAGATTTGAACACTTTGTATCTTATGCATCGAGTAACATCAACCAATTATGTGAGTTTCATGACCCCATTCATAGGTATATGGTAATTTATGTGTAGTTTTGGTTGCTTATGCATGTTTTATTACAACATGTCAAAGGGTTTGTGATCCCCCTAGGATATGAAGACCTTTCCTAGGTGTAATAATCATATTTTTTAGAATAAGGTTGAAGGGATAGCCTTCATCCTATGTATCCAAGGCCTTCCTAAGATCATGTTATAATTGGTATCTTTATTTATGACATAGAACTTAGTTAACATTGTCTTGGGAACCAAAGTGACTAGGAGCACAATGGTCCATATGGAAGTAGATTTGAGGTTGTCATTGCTTCTTAGGGTGTTATGTATTGTAGAAAAAATTGTTCCCTATAACCAAGTTTTTTTAGGAAGGAAAAGGGGATGATGTTGATAGCTACCCCATCATCAACCATAACTCTTTTTACATAATTTTTATAAATCCATACCTATATAAATAAGGCTAGATCTCCCCTTCTTGCCATATTAGAATTGGGGGGAGGCTTTGTAAATCAAAATAATAACAAACATCATATTATTCTTGACTAGGTAAGAACATGTCCATATCAATGTGGTTGATATAAGCTTGCAGAGTAGGAGTAACACAGATAAACACCCCATCCCAAGGGCATCAAGAAAGGTCAACCAATGAGTTGGGGAGTTCTTGAGAAAGTCTAGGAATGAAAAGTGGGATAATTTTTTATTTAAATTAGAGATTAAATAATAGTTACCCATGAGTTTAGGAGTAGATTCTATTTTTATAATGTTTGATGGATTTAGGGACATAAGATGATACTCTCTACTACAAGTGGTAGTTTTTGCTTCCTCTTCAAATTATATATCTATGACCCCTATCATTATTATTTTGACTTACACTCCTAACTAAGGAGTTATGTTAGTGTTTGCAGTCCCCATGGTAGAGGCTTCCATGTCATTAGTGCATAACATCATGGGTTGGTTATGTTAGATAGGGTGGTTTTGTGGGATGACTTACTATTAACTTTGTGTAATACATGTTTGCTGGTTTGTGAAAGGGTTATAATAGATTTGGATATTATATTTTTAAGAGGAAATAAGACCACTTGAAAAAACTTGAGAGCTTAAGTTAGCATTCCTGAGGAACATGTCTACAAATGTTTGCCTTTGATCTTATGAGAATATTATATAAATTTATTATATTCTATAAAATTTCAAGTGTCATGACTAATAACTTGATGGAAGAGGAAATAAATATTGGGATCATTGTCTCTAGGTCTCATGTTTTCCCTTATTGTTTGAATCCTTATTGATTGTTTTGCTAGTAATAAGTTTGGTTATAAAATTGGGGGTATTGCTCAATTGGTTGGTACTAATTTTGATTATGGTTTTGGTGTTTGATGTTGTGTGGTGGAATTCATTTTAATTTGACTAAATCGATGGTGGGAGGTGGATTTTGGTTTCTAATCCCTATGTTATTGTTATCATTGGCATTGTTTATAAGTTGATATTGGCTGTGTTCTCAAGGTTTGGCTTTTTGATCTAATCATTAATGCCATTGGTAGTGGCATTATTATTTTTATTTAGGACCTTAGAACCTTATTTTTTTAATATTTGGACTTGTACATTGAAATCCCCTGCTATTTTGGCTTTGGGTGATAATGTGCCCATTGGTCCTATAAGTTGATCGACCACTGTCAATAGTCAACTAGTCAATTTGCAAGGCACTCTCAAGGGCTTCTTCATAGGGTTGATACGGAAATTTTTGGAAATCCTCCCTATTTTCCTTATTAATGGAGTGAAGGAAGATATTTCATAATTCCCATTGATCCATATTGGGTGTGTTTGTAGGGGAATATAAGACTTATCACTGTCCCATGATGAAATAGGTAATGAAGTCATTGTGTTCTTACTTGATGCATAAGAATTATCATATGTAAGTCTTAAAGAGTTTTTTAATATCAAAATATTTGAAAAAATCAGCCATAAGTTAGTGGAAATAATGTATAGACCCCTTAGGGAGGTGGTAAAACCAATCATGTGTTATTCTTTTTAAGGTTTTAGAGAAGATTTTTACAATAACCCCATTCAAAGGGAGGAGTTACCTAATGGATATAGTGTAGGATTTGAGGTGTGAATTGGGATCCCCTTCTAATTTGGGAAGGTCTAATAGGGGATGTGGGAGAGGAACCCTTATGTGTTGGCATCAAGAGGTTCCTTGAGGTACTTAGTGTAAGTGTATAACCATAAAATGTTATATTAGATTAGAGGTTATCTAGTGTTTGACCCTAAAATGAAATGTTGGTTTTGTTATGCATTCCACTTTAATATTAGGGTTAATATTAAAGAAATGAAATTCCATAAAGGTGATAATAAAATCTATAGTAGGTCAATTAAATGCTAAACTTAGATATAAGCATACACTAAATTTATCATACTAAGATAGTCTAAATATGGAAAGTACAAGTATGTTAGATATAAAAATGACAAATAAAAAATTACTTAGATTTTTATAATGATAATTTAGTATTGGATTTGAAATAGGATAAAATTAGGTGAGAAGATAGGTTTAGAATAATTATCAGATTATAGATTTGGGTCTCTATCTATTTATACAATTATGTCAGCCCTAGATAGTTATGTTGATGTTATTATCATATTTTGATGATAATGTCTTATATAGAATATCTAATGAAATAGGGTGTGACCACTTAGATGCATCTAGGTTTTGTTTTACCTTATCTTTAGTGCATTTAAATATAGGTCATGGACTATCACTCCTTGTGAAATGGTAAAATTATAGATTTACATCTTCAATGTGACCTTGGGTAAAAATGGGTTAGTGGTTATATAATACCAAGCTGACCCCAATGACCTTGTCATTAAAGGACACTTCTTATATATTCAATACTATAAATAGGGCCTCAAACTAATGTATTTCTCCCATACATGTTGGATTGTGTGTGAATCATGCAATGTGTGTAAAGTAAGTTCAATAGTGACCTAGCTTGTAACATGGAAAATCATGCTCTTTAGATACTCCTTTAGTAATTAGCACCTATAGATGTGAAATCCCTATGACTAGTTTATAAATAGTGAATCTTTGATCAATTGGATGCTTAATAATGTGATTTTTTATAAGTTCCTTGTTCTCTTTGGTATTTTCTAGGTGAGGAATGAATGAGGGTTGATCTCATATTTATATCAATCCCTTTGGAGTAATAACTCACATTTAAGCACTTAATCCAAGTATTAGGGTATATTTCATTTTTAAATTGGATGAATTTAGGGCACTAGACACTTATTTTGGGGTAAGACAATACATCGACGCTATTTTCTATCTCAAACATTGGTGTTTGGGGACTATTAAAAAAGGTAAAGGATCAAAACCTACAGAGGTGTAAGATAAGTATATTTTAAGTATTCTAGGCAAGATAGAATGTTAATTTCATCAATATAATATTGGTTAGACTAAGAGATATTCCAAGGGGCATAAGATAAAGTATATGTGAGGCTTAAAAAAGTAAGTAGAGTCTAGAACTAAGAAGAAAAACCAAGGTCTAATTTTTTAAAGTGTACAAAATTGAAGTGCTACATAATCACAAAATATCATATACATTTCCCCCCCCTTTAATCTAATAATGAAATTTATAATTTAAAGGAAAGGAATAAATACCTGGGTATGTGTGCACATCTTGTATTTACTTGAGTTGAATTTGGGTTCATTATTGGTGACTAACCTACAACCAATATCATTTTACATTATAAAATTGGTGTATATAATATGGGTTAAAATTACTTGAAATAGATTGAAATTAAAAGAGTATGGTTTAGGAGTACACATGTGTGTCGATGTAACCATGTTTCTTATTAGAAGTTATTTTGGAAAATATGCATCATTGTAAGGCTCTAAAACTAAGATTAGGATAACTACAGATAAATCTTTAAAGTGCATATATCTAAGGATATTGTGTGTGTGTGTGTGTGTGTGTGTGTGTGTGTGTGTGTGTGTGTGTGAGAGAGAGAGAGAGAGAGATGAAGTCACATGCCCCCAACTTTGGAGCAAAATTGAGTTGCCACCATGTAATTAAGATTAGCTCAACCATGAAAACCAATAATACTTATAACCTAGTGAGTTTGGATAATCAATTCCAACCTAAAAACCTATAAATATTGAGTTATTTAATCACCTCAACCATACCAAAAGGTGAACTAACTAGTATAGTAGATTGGCTCAATATGGTCCATAAAACTCTATGGGGTATCAGTACATGTAATGGTTTTAGGATCTGAAATTGATTTGGATTTTATAATAATAGCCACATTTTTCATATCATATACACCTTACATATGTCTCATGATTAAACTATGTATAATAGTGGTACCAAGTATAGAATTCTACTACAACTATAAATCATAATCATATAACTATCTTCTTTGGCCAATTCAGATAACTATGCAAGTGTGGAGGACATGATTATAAATCATACCCCCTATATATATGGAGAAATATAAAAAATTATATAAGTACCAATGTAGAGGACATATTTCCAAAACATGCCCTGCTATAAATTGGATATGTTGAATACTGAATAGGTGTTTAGAACATGCTTCCAGAACATGTCCCCACTAAATTTGTGAACCAATATAAGTACCATATACTAAATAAATTTATAGAACATGTTTCCCAACCATGCCCCCATTTAATTTTAAAACTATGAGTGTGTGGAATCCTTTTCCATATGACATGCCCCCACTTAATCTACAAACTAATATAAGTACCAAATATTGAATGAGTGTGGATAACATGCTTATAAAGCATGCCCCCACTAATTCTAAGAACCATGCCAAGTGTGGTAAACATGTTTCCCAAGCATTACCTAACTAATATTCCCACACTTTTAGGTGAGGTAAATATATGAAATGGTAGTTACCTCACCTATAAATGGTTAGACAATTATAAAATATGTGAATCTAACCATTTAGCATATAGAAGGAACATGTCTACATATATAGATCATTGAAGTGTAGAGAACCAATGTGATCACACGTAGGCCTAATACACATGAAAAATATCATATAAACATATATATAGTAACATTATAATTTAAAAAATAAAACAATCACATACACAATAACACTCAAAAGCAAGTCAACAAGCAATGGTCTAAAGAACTGAAAACAAGGGGCATGTTCAAATGTTGCACAATCGAAGGGACATGACTTAGTTAAATTTCCATGAAAGTAATAATGAAATATTCAAATGTACATACAATAAATATTGATATTATGTAAATGTAAATTAAATCATACATAGGCATGGGGGCTAAAAGTAAATGATCAAATTCAAATTCTTGAATAAGCAAGACAAGGCACTCAAGGAAGTGTTAAAAGTAAAGCATAATCAACCAGCATAAACATGTCATATACCCAAAAGATATATTTTTAAATTTTATTTATAATTCATAAAATTTGAATAATAACATTAATTTTCAAACCCTTTCCACATAATTTGGGATAATATAACTAGATAACCACATAAAACTAATAATTCTTTCACAATCTAGAACCCTAATTTGACATTTTTTGTCTGAAAACTTTAGAGACTATTTTATAATAATTAGTTATAATTTTAATAAATTTAATATTATTTTAAAATTTAAAATATTTAAAAAATAATAATCTATAGTAACAATCATAAATTGAAACTAACTCTGAATTATTTCTCATAAGAAATCTACAAAAACCACCATAGTCTTAACTCTATTCTACTCTAATTATAAATATGAATTCCACAATTTTTGTAGATGATTTATGAATTTTATAGAATAAAATTACTGATACATATCAAATAAAACCACCATAATACAAGCACATAAACTAAAATCCATAAATCAACACAATGGCAACAAATAGGGTGTTTCCAATACCCTATATTTGGCAATTTTGGCACCAAATTACATCAAACTTACCAAAAATATGAAAGGTGAAATATTATTAATTTAAAATAAATAAAAACACTTATCTAAATCCTTTATATTAGTAACAAACATAGTAGTGAAAATTTGGAAATCAAACCACATGAAAAGACACTTGAAAATATGCAAACAACTCACCAAAATCTACATAAACATTACCAATCAGCACCAATGTAATCTCTGGATGGGATCATTTCCCTAAATAAAATGGGATACATCCTAATACTCTTTAAATTTTTGGGTTTTCATCTTCAGATATTAAACTGAACTACAAATTCTAAGAATTTTTTGAATTGGCAAAAGATCCTCCCAAAATGAAAGCAAGCATATTAATACACAAGAGGCCCAAGAGTGGAACTAAAATCAAGATTCCTTAATTTTGGGAAAGGTGACATGAGTTATAAAATTCAAATACTTATATATTTATCATCTTTTTTATAAAACATTTATATCCTACCATTTTTCTCCTTTGTTTCCATTTCCCAAACTTTTTTTGAATTTAACCCACTTATCTTGAGGATAAGAACGTAAGAATAAATTATCAAGTTTCCTTATAATCCCATCATTATCTCATCCCATAAATCCATGTCCCAATCGGTAAGTTTCCATTTTATATTTTTAACTTGCCATCCCATTAAATAATTAATTAAATATTTTTCCAATTTCCTTTCCCTTATTCTCCTATAATTAGAATTTGATTAATTAATTAATAAATTGAAATTACTTAGAAAGGGGACATGACAAATCCTCCCTCCTAAAAATTTATTGCCCTAAATCAATGTAATTTTAGGTCTTCCAAAATATTTGGTCCTTCCCAAGTGGAATCTTCTATAGGTATATTTTTCCAATGAATCAAATATTTTGTAATGCTCCTATTTCTTAATCTATTTTCACTGGTGTCAATAATGGCATCTAGTTCTAATATTAGCTTTCCCTCTTCATCCAAGGGTGAAAACTACACTAATGGTGTGATGCTTTTCCAAGTGCCCTTTTATGTGATATACATGGAAAAAAATATGGATCTTGCTATTCTCTAGCAAATCCAACTCTTAATCCACTTCACCAACCCTCCTAATGCTTTTGTAAGGCCCATAGAATCATGGTTTGAATGTCTTAGCACTACTTATTTTTATGTATGTTTTCCTATAATATTGAAATATTTTAAATACCATATCCCCAACTTCAAATGATCTCTCAATGTGTTTCTAAATTGCATATAAATTTTGTTAGTTTTGGGCTTGATGGATATGATCCTTGAGGGACTTGAGTATGTCTTGACTCTATTTTACTTGATCACTTATTGTTGGCACTCTATTATATATCAATACCAATTCATCAAATGTCAGTGTATCATATCCATAATAGGACATAAATGTAGACATACTAATGAACATATGATGGGTGGTTTTGTATAAATATTCTCCAAGTGTAACCACTTAACCTACATTTATTGTTGATCATTAACATAATTCCTCAAATATCCTTCAACCCACTTATTCACAATTCATGTTTTTCCATCTATTATTGGGTGATAACTTGTGTTATGGGTGATTTATGTGCTATTTAAGCTAAACAATTCCTTTAGAAGATCAGTGATGTGATGCATGAATATACTTCTACATTTTTAACTTGGATCAAGCAATTAAAATATAAGTGTATTAACTCCTCTACTCTGAATGTTACTAAAATCCCAAATAAATCTCAAGAACTCTTCACCATGCATCTATTACACCACTCTAATAGGGATAAATATTGGATACTATGAAGTTAAATGGATAGGTGTGAAAGAAACAAGCCAAAAGATACCCAAACATTCACATATGTTTTTGTCTCTACTTCCAATGTAATGAAATCCATGGATATACTCTCCCACTTCTAATTTGGAATAGGGAATGGTTGTATTAATCCTACTGGAAAGGCATGCTCTAACTTATTTTTTTGATAGGTGTTGCATTCTCTAATGTGTTTCATTACGTCATTCTTGAGTTACTTCCATGAGAATGTTTCTCGGATATGTATATAGGTCTTATATAATACTATATGTCCCACTAATGGTGCATCATGAAAAACTATAAAAATATTCCCCTTCATTTGGATTCAAGAGTGAGGAAGATTATTTTTTAATAAAGTATGAGGCCATCCATCACTGTGAATATGTCATGTTTCACATTCCCATCAAGTAGATTAGTGACAAATTCATTTTAAACATGTCATGTCAAGATTGACACCTTCTAATTGATATAAATAATAGAAGTAGAGTATAGAGTAGGCATCCAAAAAAGAACATTAGCTATTACATTCCTTTTCTATTTCATTTACTCTATATAAAAATCATAATCCTAGAGCTTACTCTCCCATTTTTGTTTCTTATCATTCAAGTCATGTTGTCTAAGGAAGGACTTCAAACATTTATGATATGTCTTCACCACAAATCATCCACAAACTAAGCATTGTCAAAACTTGTCCAAAGAATGCATGATGGCAAGCATCTCTTTATCATAGATGGATAATCAATTTTCTAATTCTCTAAACTTCTTACCTTTGATTGCTATGTAATACCCCTTTTGTATTAATATAGATCTAATTCTTTCTCCTGAAGCATCACATTTTAAAAAAAATGGAAGTGATAAATCTAAAATAATAAGTACATGATTTTAAATCATTACCTCCTTAAGCTTATCAAAAGCTTCTTGTGTTATTTTTTTATGTCAAAGGTATTTTATTTGTCATATTGATTAAGGGTGATATTATATGTGAAAACCCCTTAACAAGTCTTATATAGTAATTGTAAAGGCTAAAGACTCCTTTAAATTGTGTTAGTATAGTGGTAGAAGGCCAATCCATGATATCTTATATATTTTATTGATATACATGAACACCTTGAACACTAATTACATGGGCCAAGTATAATATCTATGTCATCTCAAAATCACATTTAAATTATTCTAGAATGAGATCATATTTCTCTATCATTTCAAGTACTATAATTAAATTCTTTAAACAATCTTCCCAAACCTTGTTATAAATCAAAATGGCATAAAAAAAAACTAAAACAAATTTTATCAATTAATTTATGAATAGTTGGTTTAAGCATAATTTGGACATATCATAAGCATTTATCAATCCAAAAGGTATGACCAAGAAGTCAAAATTCTCACAGTGATATTTTGAATGTTGTTTTTTGCAAATACTCATCCCTTCCATGGATCTGATGGTAACCTAATCTCCAATCAATATTTGAAAAATGCACTACCCTATGTAACTCATCAATGAACTCATTGATCTATGGAGTAGGGTATATATATTTTATGGTATTATTTATCTCCTCTTGGTAAACTATTTGGTGGTGGTAAGGAGTGGTCATGATAGGCTTAGAGCTTGATTCCAATTCTATGATGTGTTTGAATCTTATATCAAGTGGTAATTGTCATCACTCGGGAGTGCACCCTTGTGATAATGTGCATTTTTTCTCACTCCTATTGACACAAAAAAAAAATCCAAGGTGTGGGTGACATTATATTAGAGATGATATCTAGATGAAGGGTTGGTTTCCTTAGTACACTCACCTAATTCACTCTAAACTTTCTAGTTTAGCTATTTATTGACTAAGAAAGGTAAAAGGAGTAATACTCAAACTAAAATTAAACATGAAAACTAAAAATTTGGGGTGATGCACCAATGTTATATTTAATTATGACTATAATTGACACACTTTTTAATCTAAATAACTTTCACACATTCACTTCAGCTTCATACAGTCATCCTTACATTAGTATTTCATACAAAGGTCTTGGTAAATCTTCACATTATCATGGAAGAAATGAACACTAGTTAAATTCACTTCTAAATTAGGTATAAATTAGACTTATACAATTGATATGACCAAAAAAAATTAGTATATGTTGCATAAAGGTGAAAAATCTAGACCTAAAAATAGGAAAATCAATCGTTCACTAAGTTACATCAGTGAACATTAGACACACACTTCATGAATAGCCTAAAAATGAAGGAAAAATCAGCTTCTTATTACTTCAAAGGTGATTTACTAAAAAATTTTGGTAGATTTTATGTATATCCAAATCATAATGTGATATCTCCTTTAAAAAAATTAAAATACATATAGAAAAAGAAGTTAAGACAGAGGAGATAAAACAGCCCCAAACTAGGGATGATTCATCATGCCTAATCATCCTTCTCTCTTTCTTCCTCAACCACTCAACTCATACATATTACATGTTAAATATTAATTTAATTCTCTTGTAAAATTGTGTATGAAAGAGAGATAGCCTTGTTTGAGTGCAATGAATAAGTCATAGGTTCTCATTCATGACCTATCTTAAAGGGAATTAGTCTCCTCATATGCTTTGATGGTATTCAATTCTTGAAGACGTCTTGATCATCTTCATTTACTCATTTTTATATATAATTAAACCTCCTTTAGACTCTCCATATTTTTAGTGAGTGACTTTAACTATCTCCTTTGTATCTTGGAGTTTGACCCACTTGTGCACCTATATTCTTGCTTGCATATTTCTCTCTCTTGACTTCCTCAAATAGCTAAAAGGAGGTGTAGAAGGGAAATTTTTCCATGTTATATTTGATGAATAAGTATCCTCCATGAAAATATTCCCTATATTCTTGATTAATTCATTAAATAACCCCTCCAGTCTTGCATGTTATTTCTCCACCTTAATAGGGTTGTTTAAAGGTTTCTTCATGTTTGATTTGACTTTTTCCTCAAATGGATCTAAGGTGGTATATCAGTGATATAAAATGTATTATTTATGTTGTTTAATTCTCATTATAACCTTTAAAACATTTTTAAAACAAAATCTTGACCTCTTTTTTTATCTCCAAATGGTAAAGAACACATGTGATTGACTTGGTAATGTTGTTGAAGATTTTAATGCATTGATGCAGCTTGTGGATAGGTATTAGGAATATTATTCCTCCAAATTGGAATAGAAGTAAGTGGATTCATGTTTTATTTATTTTTATATTCATTAAATATCCTTTATGAGAGTGAATTTTATGATGAACAATCACAGCTCTTTATATTGATCCTTCTTAGATATGTCCATCTACATCTTGACAAGTTTGTCAAATGCATAATGAGAACCTGTAAATTGATGAATATGAATTATTTAAACTTATAATAAGTATAAATATTATTTTAAAATCATACAAATTAATTCATATACCTTTAAACAAATTTTTATCTCCAAATTCCACATACATCTTCCAAAAATGCCCTTTTGCAGTTTTTGGGCTTTAAGAAACCCTGATTTGGATTTGGGGGTCTAAAATGAATTATGGGTATCATCAAACACTCCCCATATTATAATTTTATAAATATAAAATTTTAATACCTAGATAATTTTCAAAATATCTAAAATACTTCACTAAACTCTCAAAAAAATTCACAAAAAAGTGATTGTTTGTTGCCTACAAGGTTGCCTGGAGATTTTTCCAATGATCTGAGCCTATTTTACATTATTTATTATTTTATAATAATGTATTAAGAAATTTAAAATAATTATACATTCTCTCATATCATTATATTCCATTTAAAAATTTTGAAACACTCATTTCACACTCTATTCATGAAAAAATTAGTCAAAAACCACGATTTCATTCATGGTGTAGACCTGTGTTTTTTCATTTTATATCTCATAAGGTAAAATAATGACCTTATAAAAAATTTAAATATCATATGACATAAAAAAATACCTCCATGTTAATTTTCATGAGATTTCATTTAGTAAAACTCAAAATATGCACTTTTTAGTGTTTTCTAGCTTATATTTTCTCATTTTTGCATGCTTGTAGGTCTGTGTTTTGGTGTTTTATTGAGTTTTATGAGGCATAAATACCTATTTATTTTTTCTAATTATAACCTTTAATATCCCATATAATCATTCCAACCATTATATACCTTCAACCAATCACTTAAACCTCTTTAAAAAACCCTTTTTGACTATCTCCATGTATTCTTGAAACCCTCCAACTTGTACCTTTACCTTTATCCATTATTTACATTTAAATTTTTATTTAAAAATTTGTATTATGGTTATTTATTTCCTTTAATATCTCACACAAATTTTAATTTTCAATGAATAATTTTAAAATGTAATCATATTGCCTGAAACTGAGCTTTAGGGTCTTAGAAGGGTTTTAGAGCACTTTTCCTTCTTAACAATGGTTCATAAAGATAATCTCATGTAACCTAAAAATAATTCATGTCATATTTATTTAATATGGTCCCATTATTTCCATAATATAATTTTAACCAACTCTTCTTCTCCTTCATTAACCAAATATTTGAAAATTGCCCTTACTAGTTTGCAACTAGCTTGTTGGAGGAATGGAGGAAACTTCTGCCATTTTGAGACCTATGAGCTATTCCTAAGAATAGTATTGGCTTGATTAAGATTGTATTATGTTGTTTATATCTTATTTAATACTCATTATATTAATTTATTCTTCCAAAATACTTGCACATAAGCAACTAAATGTGCCATGATGCCTTTTTGCACTTTTTCCATGCTTTGAATTTGTTCCTTATTTGAAGATGTTTGAGAAAAATCACAAAACAACATGGTAATATTTTTTTTAAAAAAAATTACTGATTATAATTTTTAATTTATCCTCTATCACATTAAATGACTTAAAATTACCTTTAAGACAATAAAATTGACTCTATTAACAAGACATTTCTAAAGGTTCTAATATACTAGTGCAAGAAACAAGTTAGATTCACTTTACCTTAACTTTTGAAAAGTTATATTAATTTATTAAAAACATTTTATAAACCAATAACCAAAAATAAATGGCCTCAAATTGGTTTTTCACATACTCTTAACCAATGGGGGCAAATTTTGCCAATAGTAACCTTGGATGTAAGTCACTAAACACCATACTATGCTTATCAACAATGTTATGAATACCAACATGATAAGTACATTTATTACCCATGGATAAATTACTAGGCATAAAAAAACAAATTTTTACCTAAAATAATTATCTGCTAAGAGAATATCTCTCCATTTTTTTAGTTGTAACCACTCATGATGATCCATTAGAACTTCCTCTAAGTACCACATATTTCTCTTCAAATTTAAACTTGATCTCTGTGGATTGATAATTATATGAAAAATAACCAAGAGATTGAAAACATAGACATCCAAAATCATGTTAGTTTCTCCTAATTCCAAAATAAATAAATCATCACATACCTTACGATCACCCATGGATATGTTGAGTTGTCAAATTATTTTGGTGCATGGAATGGTCAATCCATTAGAAATAATGGCATTGAATTTATCAACATATTTTCCCTTCATGTGCTTCCACCTGTTACTTGGATCCAATAATTTTATTCATGACCATTTTTAACTAAAACAAAAGGATCCTTGGATACTTTACTTTGAGTTGTGTCCTTCACACTCTCTCCATTCCTACAGTGTTCCCCATGATGATAACAAATCCAAAATGACACAATATGAATAAAAAATGTGAAGTATGAATTTGCTTCTCATACCTTGGGATATAATCAGATTTATTACCTCCTTTTTCTGATTTATAAGTAGTATCTTTTGAGAGTTTTTCCTTGACATAACTACCCTTGTAATTCAAAGTTTTAGAATTAATGGCATCCACTGAAACATTCTATTTACTTGCATGTTCATCACTATCATTACTCTAAGAATAAATATCATATGGTAATGGATCAAACTTTAAAATTCTTGGAATATGGATAAGTGCTTCTATGGCTTACACATCCTCAAATTTGGATAATTGGCATTTAACATATTATACATGTTTTTCCTTTACATTGTTAATACAAATATTTTGTTTATTAGACGTCATATATGTTTCTATTGAAGATCCTTCACCTTCCACTTACATTGTGGATTAATTTAGGGGATTATCACTAACTTATTTTGGATCTAAATTTTATTTCTTTTTAATTTCTTGTAAATTTTCTTCATCTTTATGCTCCACCATCATACTTTCTTCCTTGACCTTTTGTGGTTCTGATGTATCTAAAACTTCTTTTGGTTCTAAGGTCTTATTTTTTGGGCCCTTTAATTTTTTTTCTAGCTTCACCTCTTATTTTATCCAACATTTGTGAATTTTATTAAAATGTTATTTGTAAGATAAGAAAAAATTATTTATTCTGAGTTTATTTTTAGTATCCTCTTCTTTTTGAGATGTTTTAGACAAAACTAAATTTTGCATGCTATCTAGAAACCTTTGATGTGAATTGATCAGTTTATCTTGGTTCCTTTGTATTTTAATCATTTTATCTTGAATAATACATGAATTTTTCACATATTTTTAAAATATAAATAATCCTCCCATGATAAAAAAAATAATGTACTCTTTTAAAATTTCTAATTTCTCTCTCACTAGGAAGCATCTGTTTTTAAAACCCAATAGGGTAGTAAAATTGTGGCTCTGATACCACTGTCATGTCCCTAAAATAAATATTTTGAAATTTTATTTCTAATGCCTAAAATATTAATCATAAAATTAATTTTCAAACCCTTTCTACATAATTTGGGATAATATAACTAGATAACCATATAGAACTAACAATTCTTTGACAAGCTAGAACCGAGATTTGATCATTTTTGTACATAAACTTTTGAGTCCTTTTTATACTAATAAAGTCAAATTTTTAGAAATTTAATATTATTTTATAATGTAAAATATTTATAAAATAATAACATATACAATATTAAACATAAACTAAAACTAACTCAATTATTCCTCACAAGAAACTTACAAAAACCACCACAATCTTGACTATATTCTACTCTGAATAGAAATATGAATTCAGAATTTTTTGTAGATGAAATTTATGGATTAAGGAGTAAAAAATTATCTATAAATATCTAATACAAAAACCACATTACACACCTAAAAATTTAAATCTATAACTCAACATAATGGCAATAAATAGGGTGCTTTTAATGCCCCAAATTTGGCAATTTTGGTACTAAATTACATGAAACTTCCCACAAATATTAAAGGTTACATCTTGTAAATTTACAATACATAAAAAAACTTATATAAATACCTCATAATATTAACCAAAATATCATAAAAACTTTGGAAATCAAATCATACCAAAAGACACCTTAAAATATACAAACAACTCAACAAAATCTGTATAAACAATACCAATCAACTCCAATATAATATCTATATGAGATCACCTCCCTAAATAAAAAGGGATAAATCCTATGACTCTATAAATAAATTTTTTTTCATCCAAAATTATCCTCACCTAAAGTTTGTCATCTTTAGAAGTAAAACTAAACTACAAAGTCCAATAATTTCTTAAAATGATAAAAGATCCTCCCAGAATGAAAGCATAGCATATTAATAAACAAGAAAACCAAGAGTGGCACTAAAATCAAGAATAATTGACTTGTAAAAAGGTGACATGAGTTATAAAATGAAACTACTTATATATTTATCCTCTTACTCATAGAACATTTGCATCCTAGATTTTTTCTCCTTTGTTTCCATTTCCCAAATTTTCCAAAATTTGGCCCACTTATCTTGAGGATAAGAAAGAAAGAATAAATTAGCAAGTTTCCTTAGAATATCATCATTATATCCTCATATAAATCCATCTCCCAATTTTTAAGTTTCATTTTAGACTTTCAACTTACCAATTCCCATTAAATAATTAATTAAACATTTTTCCAATTCCCTTTCCCTTATTCTTTTATAATTGGAAATTGGATTAATTATTTATTAAATAGAAATTACATAGAAAGGGGACATGAAAAAACATGTCATAGTGTCCCATAGATCTAATGTGTTAGTAAAATTATGTCAAATGTATAACATATAAATTACCTTGTGTAAGATATAATCATGGATAATAGACATGTAGAAGTACATATGTAAGTTCAAACATGATAGTGTAGAGTGATTATTGAATCATATAACCTATGTGTATCGAGATCAAAGAAGCAAATTCCCCCAATGTCTATATTACATGAGTAGAGATGAATCCTAACATCCAAATAAAAGTGTATCATGTATTTGTGTATGCCTATATCACACCCAATGTAGAAGTGTGACACATATGTATATCTAGAAGTAATTGAGTATGTGGTGAATCAATATGAAAGTAATATATGGATTCCAAAGAGCTAATATAACATGTAAGTGTCAAAATTATTTTTGGAATTTTTAATGTTTTTGATTTTTTTGGTATTTTTGGAAGTTTTTGAATAGGAAATATCATCATCCTATTATTTCATCCAATGGATGGTCATGAATATCTTCCCATTCTAAATCTAGTGTAATACTTCATGTGCGTAGGCAAAGACCATATATAGGTGTAATATATATCATTTTGGTATCGGTAGTGATTTGTGTATGTAAAATAGGACTCTATTTTCATTAATCAATAGTAGTACTAATCAGATTAAGATTTTTAAACCCATTATTGAGTGATTATTTGTTTGTTTTGAGTAGTAGTAACACGAATATGTGTAGGTGATTTAGATATATAATAATGGTGTGTAGTAGAATATTGGGATTTTATATAATCTATTATATATCTTTGATGTAATGGTATATCAAGTAACAACCATCTAGTAAAGAGGATTGCCTATTTCTTAACCTTTTGTTGTGGATTAGCCTTAGTAGGCTTGATAACTAGTTATTTGGGTATAAGTTTCTTATGTTTAAGAGGATGCTTATATATAATTTTAGATATTGTAATTACCTAATTATAATGAATGCATTTGATATACCCATGTATTGTATAAGGTATTACTCAAAGAGTGTATGTCTAAGGTCTTCCTAATAACATATCAAAGATGTTTGTGGAAGGGGTAACTGAAAAGGTAGTAACCACATGTGTAAGATTGACTTGTAAAGACAATTCAATCTTGCCAAGAACCTTCTAGGAGGTCCCATAAAATTCTCTAACTAAGTAGTAGATGGATGCAAATCATGATGAATTTAACCCAAGTGTGTAAGTAATTTCATGGTATAAGCATTTTCACTTACACCATTATCAATCATAACACTGCATATAGGGTGTTATCAAGGCATGATTGAAGTAATAGGGAATAGAGATCAGAGTCATCATACTTAATTTCACTATCATCAAAGTAAATAGAATTTATCTAAGCCATAAGAGGTATATGTCATGTGTAAGTACCAATGATCCCAGTTTGTGGGCGTGTATAATGTGATGGAGGAGGATGTCCATTATATTCCATTTAGACTTTTGGTTCCTTTTTATAATGGTATTGTAAATGTTTATTAAAAAAATTATGTTTATGGTGATTATCAAGTTGTGAACCTGATTCCTTTGAATGATATTCAAATGAAATATTTTTATCATCAATAATATCTTAGATCTTGTTTTTTAAGGTAAGGCATCTACTCTTATAATGCCTTGGTATTTAATGATAATCACAATAAGCATTTGCATCATATCCTTTGGGTAGAGGTTGAATCATATCAACCTTAATAGGATGAGGGAGAGATATAAGTTGACACTCTAGTAACCATAAGATTAATGAAGCTAGGGACTCAGGTAAACATGTAAATTATCTCCTTGGTGTATTAGATAAGATAAGGTGATTAGGATATTGTGAAACAATGTTTTAGATTAAGGTAAAAATAGGTTTTGAAGGGGCCCCGAAACCCTTTACATCAAATAAGATAAAAACCTTAAGCACACCCAAGAAATGAAATAACCTGGAACCTACAAAAGCAAAACTAGATTAACCAGTAATCTGAAAACAGCTGACAAGAGCTAGACAAACAATAACTAAAAGTTATTATTTTTTTTTACAAGACCGAAGTTTCATATCTAGAGGAGGGACCAGAGGCTTAGATTTTTTCCTCTTAACAGTAGTCCAGATATTGTGAAACAATGTTAACTATGGTAGTTTTTTCTATTTTAAAATCATTATTTTTTACCTTATAGCTTAGTTTGGTTGTAAATTTTTTACTAGATGTAGATTTAGTTAGTGTATTTGTTACATAATTGGTCTTCTTTAATGATATAAACTTCATTTCACTATCCCGTACAACATCTCATAAGTCATCAAAATATTGAAACTTATTAAAGATAATGGATTCATGTAAAGGAGAAAAAAAAATCTTGAATATATCTTGTAACTCTTTGTCTACCATAGGACTGGTCATTTTAGCTAGCATTATTTTATATGTCAAAACATATTCATTGATAGATTCATTAGTTCCTTATTTGATTTTGGAAATTTTGGCATGGGAAACATTTTTATAAATTTTAATGGAAAAGTGCCTAAAAATTGGTCTGAAAGAGGTTTTAATGCTTTTACATATTGGAGAGGTAGATCATTGAACCACCTCAAAACATACTCCTTGAGACTTGTCTAGAATAATTTGGTCAAAATTTTATCATTAAAAGCATATTCAAGGGATGTCACATAAAAGATTCAAAAAAATTGTTTAGGATCACCCTTTCCATCATAAAATGTGAATTTAGGTGCAACAAATCTAGTTGGCAAAGGGTGCAAAGAGATTTTAAGTGCAAGAGGATTATGCAATACATCTTGTGAATCTATATCATGAGGAGATTAAATTTATGTGTTCAATATTTGCAATCTTATCTTCCAAGGTTTTTATAACTTGAAGGAATGATTTAACTTGACGCCTAGTGGGATTTTTATTATAAAGTTGAGTAGTCACCAAAGGGGATGAAAACATGTTTTGATTAGTAATAGGCATTAAAACTATTATTTGTATTGAACTAATAGGTAAGTCCATAATAGATGTATCAATAGTAGTCTAAAGGAACAAAGATTTATAGACATAATATTTTCCCCCATTATATGTAGGTGGATTGATAAGTGTGGGTTGAGTTATAATACCTTCTAAGGATTCACCATTGATAGGTGAGGCAGCCTTAGTTTTATCTTGTTTACTTATTTCATCTCTTGTAACACACAAAAATGCATTTATTAATCCCTTATTATTATTGATATGAGGAATCAATTCCTCTTAACCTATCATTTTAAATTGGGTTTTTTCACTAACATTTTTCATTACTTCACAAAAGAAAATTTTGAAATTTATAACAAAGTACAGTAATCAAAAAACCCTAATTTATCCTAGGGTTTGATATTTTTAGATCATGTTCACCAAATGTTTAACCCTAAAATTAAATGGTGGTTGTATTATGTATTTCACTTTAATCTTAGGGTTAATAATATATAAATGAAATGGAAAAATGGTGATAATAAAATTTATAGTAGGTAATTAAATGTTTAACTCAGATATAAACATACACTAAATTTATTATATTGAGATAGTTTAAATTTGGAAAGTGTAACTATGCTAGATATCGATATGATAAATAAAAGAGTAATTAGCTTGTTTTGAGTTAATGTAGTGCTATATTTAGAATAAGATGAAAGTAGGTAGGAAGATAATTCTATAATAGTTTTAGATTCTAGATTTGGTGCCTCTAGCTGTTTGCACAATTACATCAACCCTAGATAGTTACATCAATGCTAATGTTTGAGTTTGATGATAGTGTCCTATATAGAACATCTAGTGAAATAGATGTAACCACTTGGATGCTTTTGGGTTTGGGTTCACCTTCACTCTAGTACATTTAGATCTATGTCATGGACTATCATTCCTTATGAAATGGAAAAACCCTAGTTTTTCATCTTCAATGTGACCTTAGGGGAAAAGGGTTAGTGGGTATATAGTGTCAATTTGACCTCAATAATGTTGTTATTAAAGGATGTTTCATACATAACCAATACTCTAAAGAGGGTCTAAGACTAATATAGTTCTCACCCATGTATTAAATTGTGTGTGAATCATGTAATGTGTGTAAATAAAGTATAATATTGACCTAGTTGTAACTTGGTAAATCAAGCTCTTACATTGATCTTTTATTACTTCAAACCTATATATGTGTAGTTCCTATGACTATTTTATAAATATGGAAGCTTTGATTAATTGGATTCTTGATAGAGTGCTTTTTGATAAGTGTCATGATCTCTTTGGTATTTTATTGGTGAGGAATGAAGTAGGGTTGATCTTGTATTTATATCAATCCCTTTGGAGTAATATCTCATATTAAAGGACTTAGGCCAACCATTAGGATACATTTTATCTATGAAATGGATGACTTTATAGCACTAGAGACTTGCATCAGGATGGGAAAGTAATGGCAATGCTATTATCTAGCTCAGATGCTAGTGTCCATGGAGTAAACAATAGGTAAAGGATCAAAACTTGTAGAGGTGTATGATAAGTACATTTTAAGTATTTTAGGAAAGATAGAATTTATGTGGCATCAATATAATATTGGTAATTCTAAGAAATAAGTTAAGGGGCATAGGATAGAGTATATGCAAGGCTTATGGAAGTAAAGAGAGTGTATAACTAAAAGGAATAACCAAGGTTTGAGTTTTTTAAGTGTACAAGATTGAGATGATATATAATCACAAAATATCATCTACATCTAGACATTAAAGGGGTATATATAAATGAATAAGCACAAGGGTGATAATTAGATTGACAATATGTTAATTAAGTGCTAAACTCAAATGTAAACATACACTAAATTTCCTAACTAAGAATAGGCTAAATATAGAAATTATAACTAAGTAATGTATGTAAATGACAATGAATTAATATACTTATCTAGGTATAATGCTAATGCAGTGTTGGATCTAGAACATTCAAAAAAGAGGCTGGAATATAGTTCTATAATAATCATCACATTCTAATTTATATGCTTATGAAGATCTAGATATTTATATCAACATGGGATGGTTGCATCGACACTATTGTCTAGGTTTGATGCAAGTGTATTATATGAAATACTTGTTAGAAAATGATTTGACCAACTAGATACTTCTAGGTTTGACTTCACCTTTACTCTAGTGCATTCATATCTAGGTCATAGACTGTCACATTTCATGAAATGTCAAAACCCTAGTTTTTCATCTTTATAGTGACCTTGGGGAAAAGGGGTCAGTGGTCACATGGTATTGAGCTACCCTAAATACCTCATTATTAGTAGGCACTGCCTATATAGCCAATACTCTAAAAAAGGCCTCAAACTTATGTAGTTCTCCCATACATGTTGGCTTGTGTGTGAATCATGCAATATGTGATAAACAAGTACAATAGTGACCTAGCTTATAAATTGGAAAATATAGATCTTGAGTTATTCATTCAGTACTTTAGACTTACATATGTGTTATTTCTATGACTAGTATGGAAATATGGAAGTTTTGTTCAATTAAATGCTTGATATAGTGCTTCTAATAAGTTACCTTGGTCTCTCTTGGTCTTTTTTAGGTGAGAAATGAATGAGAATTGATCTTGTATTTATATCAATCTCTTTGGAGAAATAACTCACATTAAAACACTTAGGATAAGCATTAGGATTCGTTTCATTTACAAATTGGATGACTTTAGGGCATTGGACACTTGTGCCAAGTCAAAACACTAGCATTGATGTTAGTGTATGTCCTGAACATTAGTGTCTAAGAAGTAGGAAGGTAGGTATAGGATTAGAAATTATAGAGGTGGAAGATAAGTATATTTTAAGCATTTTGGGAAAGATAGAATACCTTGATCATCAATATAAGACTAGCCAGACTAAGACATAGGCCAAGTGGCACAAGATGGAGCAGATGCAAGACTTAAAAAAGTAGGAAAAGTTTCATAATGGAGAGGAACAACCAAGGTCTAATTTTTCCAAGTGTATAAGAGTGAGGTGATATATAATCTATAAATATTTTCTACATCCCCCTCATTTAATATACTAATGAAATTACTAATTTAAAGGAAAGGAATGCGTACTTGAGTGTGTATAATACACCTTGTCTTTACTTGAGTCCAACTTGAGTGTTTTTTTGGTGACTTACCTATAACCAAAAGAATATTATAATATATAATTAGTGTATATAATCTATAATTGAAAGTACTTGAAATTATTTTAAATTGAAAGAGCAAGGTTTAGGAGTACACTTGTGTGTCAATATAACTACCTTGCCTATTAGCAAGTTGATTTGAAAATATGTATCAGTGTAAGGCTCTAAAACTAAGATTAAAACATATATAGATAAATTTGAAAAGTAAATATGTCCAAGGAGATATATATATATATATAGAGAGAGAGAGAGAGAGAGATTGGAAGGCTCATGCCCCCAACTTTAGAGAAAATGTGAGAGTTAAGATTAGCTCAACCATGCAACCCAATCATACTTATAGCTTCGTTAGGTCGGTTGACAAAATTAAGTCCATCCTAAAAATATGGGAAGATTGTGATTTAATCACTTCAACCATACCAAAAAGTGAGCTAATTATTTCAATAGATTGGCTCAATAAAGTTTGTAAAATTTTGATCGAGGTATCGATATGTAAAATGTTGTGATGTGATAATAATCCATAAAAGATTTTTAGAATCTAAAACTAATTTGGATTTTATAATATTTGGCATGAATAAAATATCACATATACCTTAGATATGTCTCATGTTAAAACTATTTATAAAAATGGTATCGATATATAAAATTCTACCACAACTGTGAATATGAATCATATAATTACGTGCTTTAGCCAATGCAAAAACTATGTGAGTGTGAAGAACATGCTTTAAAATCATTACCCCACTATATAAGGATAAATCTAAAAACTAATATAGTACCAATGTGGAGAACATGTTTCCAAAACATGCCCCTACTATAATCTAATGATATTGAATATTGAATAGGTGTGGATAACATGCTTCCAAAGCATGCCCCCACTAAATCTAAATACTAATATAAATATCAATTATTGAATAAGTGTGGATAACATGCTTCTAAAACATGCCTCCACTGAATCTAAAAACTAATATAAGTATCAATTATTGAATAAGTGTGGATAACATGCTACCAAAACATACCCCACTAAATCTGAAAACTATACCAAGTGTGGATAATATTCCTCTATGACATGCCACCACTAATATTCCCCCTCTAAGGTGAGGTAAATATAGAAATTGATAGTTACCCTCACCTAAAAAGGATAAGACAACTAAATAATCTATGGAACCCTGTAGCATATATAAAGAACATGTTTAGGTAGATATAGAATTGAAGTGCATATAACCAATGAGATCACATCAAGGCATAAGATGCATGATAAGGATCCTGAAAACGTCTAGATAGTAATAGTATAATCTCAACAAGCAAATAAGCACACACAAGAGCATTCAAAATCAATTAAAAAGCTAATTATCTAAGGATAACTCAAAAAGGGGGCATGTTCAGATACCACACAATCAAAGGGATATGGCTTAGTCAAATGTCCACAAAAGTAAGAATGACATATTCAAATGTCCATACAAAAAATAATGACATACATAAATGTCAAATAAATCATACATAAGAATGGGGGCCATAAACAAAGTAACATATTTAAATTCTCCAAAAAGGAATAGAAAGGCAAGACACTCAAGGAAGTACACAAATAAAATCATAAACAACCAATATAAACATGTCATAGTAACCCATGGATCAAATGTGCTAGAAAAAAATGTCAAGTGCATAGCATATTAAGTACCATGTGTAATATATAATTATAGATAAATCCATGTGTAAGTACATATGTAAGCTCAAACATGATAATTAAATGTGATCATCGAACCATATAACTTGTGTGTATCAAGACCAAAGAAGTGAATGGCCCTAATGTGTGCATGATATGAGTAGAGCGAAGGCCCAAAATCCAAAATAGGAATAGATCATGTATTTATGTATGCATGTATCAAACTTAAATAGATGGTATGTATAAATAATTGAATATGTCATCCATTAACATGTAACTAACATGTAGATGCCAAGGAGCCAATAGAACATGTAGGTGCTAAAAATATTTTTGAATTTTTGAATGTTTTTTATTTTTTTGGTATATTTGGAATATTTGAAGAGACTACTTGATGACTTATCTAATGTATGGTAATAGGTATCTCCTTGTTTGGTGCTTGAAAACTTTAAGTTGGATATTTTACATTATTTTCACCATGATTGGATAGGTTTAAAAGTTACATAACATATTCCTCCTCACATTTTTCATGTGCAGTAGAATAAGTAATGTTATAATTTGGAATATATATTAATTTGCCTTCATGAAGAAAGGAAATACCTTTCTAATTTGGATCAATTTTTTCTTCCATTTGGTATATCCAAAGAGTTCCTAGTGTAATTTCATATAGAGATGTAGTAATCATAACCCAAACTTGTGTTTTAATTACCTGAGGACCACAAGCAATTATTATTTTTATGTTGTTTGAGTATTTCCAACTTTATTTCTCTTGTAATTTTTTATACTAAATCCTTTTTTTTTTTCTTATGTAGTTTCAATATGGGGATGCCAAAAATAAGCACTTCCCATGTATAAGGTAAGTGTTAAATCTTATTGGTGTGGATGCTTTTTATTTTGCTCACTTAGAGATTATTGCATAAGACATGGACCTTGGATTGGCCCCATGTTAAGTAAAATTTGCAAACTGGTCATATAAATATTAGGAATACCAAATTTTTATTCATAAGGCTTCTTAGGTTATTTATCTCCTCCCTTTGTATGAGGGATAAAACTTTTGTATTTGAAAGGAGATATGTTAAGTTCCTTTGAATGAGTAATTATGAAAGAAACATATCTATGCACAACATTATATAAATGGGTAAATGACTCATATTTTTTATGTAATGCTTTTTCCTTTAATGGGAAAATAAGGTCTCTACTAAAGATAAATTATAATTCCAAATTGAGTGAGAGGATCCTCCTACAACAAATTAAATACAATGCATGAAATAACATAATCCTATAATTAACAAAAGCATCAAAACTATTATATTGATCATAGGCCACTTCAAGGGGGAAACCTCCTTTGATCAAGCTCAATACAATAAATTTGTGGATGCCTCTATGGCCTCAACACTTACTTATATAATAAGTCTAATCTAAGCAACTACTACTTCCCATGAATGTGGGATAAAATAAAATGCTCATGGAACAACTTACAAATAATATGCATCCATAGCAACTAATATACTAACAAAGTAAAGAGAATGGGTTTCATAGATTCCTAACATCCCCTCCTTTGAAAAATCTTTGTCTTCAAAGCTTCAGATGAGGGAATTGGTGTTGAATCTGAAAGAGTGGTTCCCATATTGCATCCTCTAGTTACATTCCATGCCATTGAATTAATACCTCTATGATGGAGTGGGACAGAAGTTGGCATGTGTGCCTATCCAAGATTACCTCCAGTTTAATAAAGATGAATCCTTCATTATCATTTTTTGGTAAAATATTCTACACTCTAATGTTTCATGACTTGGGGTGGCACTTATACTTCTTAAATTTGCATGATCAATTTCACATTCCCCTTCTCATACACATATAACTCCTCTCAACATGACAAGTGTTCAAGTGACCTTTGGACTTCTCTTTTCCCATGTCTCTCTTAATTTCTATAAGGAACTAGCCATTTTGGCCTTTGTAAAATATACTCCACCTGAGTATGGCAAAGCCTTGCTCATTTGCATACCATGAATCAATAAAGACTATCGATTTTACCTCTTCTATGATTGTTCATAGTGTGTTCATGTGAATGATTGATCTTTCTTAGTGATGATTTTTATTTCCTTAGCATTTTTGTCTCATTATCTCACCTATTTGTAGCTTGAAATCTTCTTCTTTCAAATCAAGTGAAGTGTTCTATGAAGTGTCAAGGTTGAGTGAGTTAGTCTATTTGAATCATGTCATTCTAGGCCTCTTGTCTAGTCCTCCTAGCCTAAACATTCATCACATCTTCATAATGAAATATTGATGTGAGAAGATTCAGAATAGAGAATTATATGCCTAGTTAGTCTCTTGGTCTCATTTGTGACATGCAGCTGGTTGGTAGTCATAAATTAATTTGGTGTACCATTACCTTTAGGATAGTTTACTTTTAGTTTTCTCTCCCTTTTCCTTGAAAGCATAGGTGAAGTAGTGATCCAAAAGTGATACATCAAGGGAAATAGCCATTTCTAAATATTTACCTCATCCTTAGGCTACCCACAACCTAGAGGTATTTGAATTGTGTCATTTGGATGAGGAGAGTTAAGACATCTCCTCAAAATGTAAAAATCCAATTGAAAATAGTTTTTATCATGCCTAGTGGGATAATTAATCCAAAAATTTGAAAGATTTTTGGTGATGTATTTTAACACATCAACATTTGGAAGCATCTCTCTAAACATCAATGGTGACTTCAAGATTACATCAGCTGGTCAAGCAACACAATTTTTCCTTTTGAATATTTTTGATAATCATTCCTTGTGTTCTTTCTTCCTAATGAAGTCCCATGGTTGGTTTTGGTGTTGAGTATTATTTTACATAAGTTTATGAGGTATCCCAAGCTTATGGCATTCCATTTTAACCTTTTTAAAATCCCTATCAACTCCAACATGAATCCTTATCATCCTTTTTATTATTTGTATCAACCTTACAATCAACCTCCTCAATATCTCACTTCTCCTAGTCAACCTAGCCACTTCTCAACTCATTCCATTTTAGGTTTCAAGCAAACTCTCTTGGGATATAAGAGGTACATGATATATCTTTACACATAAAGGGGACATGGTCAATAAATTCCTATTTATCTCATTCATAATGTGAGAGATGAATTAGAGCTAGTTAAAAGAGAGTGGGCACCTATTGAGAGAGAAAATTGGCAAAAGCTTATAAGTGAGATGCTAAATGTGAGTGGCTTGGTTGCATCCTTTGAAGATAAGCTAAAAATTCATGAGGAATAACCTCACCAAATATATCAACCCTCATATCCACCCCCCCCCCAATATTTATATTAGTTCTACTTAAACCATACTCATGAGCCCAATCAAGCTTATCAAAGTCATCTTTTTCCTAATCAGTTGGAAGAGAGAGTTAGAAAGACAAATTTGGTTTTTGAAGCAAACCTTGATATTTAGATTGAGTTATCCAATAATAACATGAATTAGTCCATCTCATCATTAAATTAAGTGGAACCTAATCCCTCATTTCCATTTCCCATTACATCCCCACCTGAATAAGAGACCTCTAGATATGAGATTCCAAGTTGGAGACAAGGTGGAGAATCCAAGCCTAAGGAGATCCCAAGTTTCTTAAACACTTCACCTACTCCTCAAATTGCATCAATACCTCAATAATAGACTCTTAATCATAAAATCCTAATTTAGATTAAGTTATTGGAATCATGGGAAAAGAAATGGGAGAAAAGCCCAGATAAAGAGTGTGAATTTAAGAAAGAGCTTGATCTTATTCAAGCGCCTCCCACCCTTACTCAAGAGACCTCTTATTTTCCACATCATCCCTCTTGTAATCGTTACCCTCATTAATATGCATATAAACTTCAAGAGAGACTTTTCCAAGAGAGCCTAGCTATGCAATTTAAAGATTTAGAGACAAGAATGAAATTGTTGAGTCAAGATGTGATGGAAGGTTTAGATCCAAAAGAAGATCCTATGCCTAAACACACCCCATCTAACCTTACTCAAGGGAGTATTCAATATAAATAATATTTCAATGAATATATTATCAAATGGAAAGAATAAAACCAAGTTATTTTATCCCAAGGTCTACCTCCCCTTCCTCAAAAACTCCCAAAAGGATCCCCTATAATTCATTCTCAATCTGATATTGAGTTATATGTGCCACCTCTAACAACTAGTTCATCTTGTCCTCACCATTTCACCCTTTACCTTAATGGACCTATAGTATGAGAACCTAAAGATGAGAATTTGATTGAGACGGATTTAGAACTCTTGCTTGAAGAAAACATAGCTCCTTGATAGCCTCATTGGATTAGGTCACCTGATTATAAAATGCCTAGTCTTGGCATCACCAAAAAGGAGAAGGAAATTTAGGATATTTCAGCCCTTGAGAACTAAAATCAGGTTATAATAGTTGATATACAACTTGAGATTCCTCAAAAGTTTCCAAATTCTTAAGAAGAAATGAGTCCTTGTGTTGAGTTCTATTGTTGTGTTGATAGTGAAGATTGCCTTCCTTGTGTCAAAGAAGAAATCTTGGATGAAGTCCTTTTGGATTCTAAAGAAGAGGATGACAGATTTTCTCTTGTTTTTCCCCTTCATGATTTTGATCAAAGAGAAGATAAGGACTTATGGTAGTAGTTTTTAAGCATTTGTAATGAGTTTGAATCTTTCAAAGGGTCTATAACTTCCTTAAATCTAATTACAAGTGATGGTAAGTAAGATGACATATTTCAAAATGTCATAGACAACATAGATAAAAGTTCACCTTAGCCTTTGAATGTCAAAATAAGATTCTATTGGCCTCAATCTTCTAAGGAACAAAAAACTACTCCTCTTGAAATCATGCCTACAAAGAAGATGCAAGTTGATCATGAAATGAAGAGTGGGTAGAAATATGAGGTATGTGTACAAGGCCAAGAGTAATACATTTACATTGGAGACCTACTTGATTATGGTCTACTTGAGAGAATAGAAATTGAAGTACCAAGAGGTAGGTCTGATCTATCAAGTATCCAACTCAAAGACCAACATGCTTGGCACTATGATTCATCTCATGAAGAAGGAGATGCAAGGAACTTTATTTTTGATCATGGAAAGGGAGGTATTATTAATTTTTATTTGTATATAGTGGTTTATTTTTTTATTTTCCTAAGTACTTTAAGCACATATGTGTGTATCTTGTTAGATTATTTGCTTTGTTTTGTGTGTGTCCTTCATTTTGTGTGGTTGAGGTAGTTAATTGATCTTATCTTGATAAAATCTTGTTGTCAATGGTAAAATTCCTCTTGTTGTGTGTTAGACTTCAGATGATTCTCTAAGCCCATGGATAGGATAAGGCTACTAATATTTAGCATAGCAGGCATGCTGCCCCTATGAGTCACCAATTTGTTGACCAAATTTGACCTTACAGGGTAAATTAGGACCCTTATAGGTAAAAAATTAAACCTTATATGTTTTAATGGGTATATTATTATGTCATAAGTTATATTATACGTATATTGATGTCATTTCATGTTATATTAGCCTTGGTCTTGGTCATTTTCAATATTTATGTCTTTTTAAGTCATTTTGGGGGTCAAAATAGAGCATTAAATGACTTGTACATACTCCTTTGGAAATTTGAATGTGTTAAAAGGTTATTTCACATCCCATGTGTCCTAATAAGTCTTAATTAACTATTTCTAATTGAAAAGTGGTAGGTTATTCAAAAGAAATGGTGGTTTTCATAGAAAAATGAGCTTTTAATGAGGTGTACAGAATTATATGGCTTCCTATATTTGAATACATTTCAAAAGTGTCCCTTGGTCTTATAAAAACTTTTTATAGTGAGCATTTTGATCAAAATATATAGTAAACTGAAAAAATTACTTATCTCTTCTTCCACTAGGATTGACAAGCAAGAATGGCCCTCAAGTTTTTAGATGATATAGCCAATAGGAGAGGTTTTAGAAAAAATGCTCCTGGGGATGTCTTCTACACTCAGTTATATTTTATTTGATTTTTTTTTTGTAGAATAATGGTGGCCTGTGCTTTATGAACCATTCTTAAGAAGTTGGCCTATCTAATTTGCTTACCAATATGTGCACCTTGTAGGTTTTGCTTTGGTTTGGATAATTTCATACAATCCAACTACTGAATTTGGTTCCAAATATTTTTTTACATATCCTCTCATGATTTTCATGCTTATTTTTATGATTTACAAATATCTCATGGGCTAATTACTTCAGTTTGCAAGTTGATGTTCTAGGTGGAATGACAGTCAACTTCACTACTTGTATAATTATTGGTTCTCTACAAATGATTTAGATGAATGGGATATGAATTTTTCCATGTCTTAATACCATATTTATCACCTTATTTTATGTTTAATCTCATAACATCATGCTTGGATCAAACTTTTAGTCTATTGTCATACTCAGTCAGCTCTTTACCAATTTCACTTGTAGTCACATGTATGAAGCTATCTAGCATGCTCAATTAGGTGAATTAAAGGTCTCAAGATGATAAACATGTCTTTATAAGTTTTATCAAACAAATTCGATCCTTTAAATAGTTTATAAATGGATTGTGGTAGTAAAATGCAACATATACACACATTCTACCATAAACATGCACCTACATGTGCTTAAAAGAGGGTATCACATTGAGATAAAGCTAAATTGACTATATATATGTATTAATAGGTTATAGGGGATAAATTTTATCATTTTAATGAGGTACCATGATTTTTTAATGTTCTTAAACCATGTGTATAGTTCATAATTCTACTCACTACTTGCAAGTAACTCAAAATGCACCTACAACTGCCTTCATAGGGACCAATCATGTTGAAAGAAAGATTACCTAAGATTTAAAAGGTCCTAAGTAGTAAGAAAAGTATATTTAAATTATTTTATATAGGTCAAAACCCATTTGAAGGTCAAATTCTACACACACTATTTATGCTTGTACTCACTACCTGCAGACATGAAAATGTTCATCTATAGGTGGTAATACAAAGAGTTAGGATGTCATATGGGAGTTTTAAAATAAGTGGTGAAACTAATTTTTGGATCCTAGTGGGTTTAAAATATAATAATAGACCTATTTGAGGTGTTATGGTGGTAATTAAACTATGAGAAACATTTCCAAGGATGATGATTGTAGGTTTAGGGATCAAATCCCTAAAACATCAAAATAGAGCACTTCACCATTTTGTGAATATCATATGATCAAGTTATCAAGACTCTTGATGAATCCAAATAAATTTTAATTGTATCCCCTACATAGTAAAATATTTATGAAAAATATGGAGGGTATAAGGTTAGTGGAAGATAGAATTTTGAGGTCTCCAAGTTGCACTTTTATACACTAAATTCAGGCAGTGATATCTATAGGTTTTCAAGGTATAAAGTGATCTTAACATTTCAAGGTGATATTAATGCATAATATCATGTTTTTAATGGAATTATTGAGTGAAATACACACCAATGAACATAAATATCATTATGATAACATTTATATATGGTGTTTCATGTCCAACTCACACCTATAGGTCTCCCTTTCTTTGGAGCATGATCACCTACAATAGACTATTAGCCTTCATATCATCCATAATAAGAGATTGAACATAAATATGCCAATTTTTATTTATAATATGATTAAAAAATATCTTATAGGGTTTCTAAGTAATATGCATCATATCTTTCAAGGATAAAAGCCACCTACAGGACCTTACATAGTCAACTGTAGGTGACTATAAGCAAATAGTGAACTAAAACATGACATCTAGGTGTTAGTATTACATAAGATAAAGGTGAAAAAATAAGTCAAAATAATTTTTAATTATCATGGAAGCTTAAATAAAAAATTTATAAATTATTTCAAGAATAAAACATACAATATCACCTACGGGTATGATGCATTGGAGCAAAACATAGTCAAATCCAACACACAGTCTTGAGAGTTCGGGTTGTATGTAAGGGTAATTAGAAGTCTAAAATTATGACTAGATTAATAATAAATCCATCATGATCATATATGTTTTAATATACTCTCATCATATTAAAATCATGCATATAATGGACTCATAATAAGTAACATACAGCCTATATCCCAAACCCTGAAGATTGTCAACTATTCCACAAGTTTGCCTTAAGATATAATGCATTTGAGGGGTCTAAAATCTTGATGAAAGGATCAAATACTATATATATAATGTTAATATCTTGGATAATATCCTCTAATAATCACCATTATTTGATAAAATATGGGAGTGCCCTCTATTTTGTCTTAGACAAAGGGTACTCCCTTTGTGCATAAACCCTATAGTCTTGGGGATTGGAGATTAAAGGGTGGGTTATAAGTTGATTTGACCATGAAAAGAGGTATGGGAATTTTTAACACACTTGTAAAAACATGATAAAATATTCCTAAAGGATTGAATCTACACAAGTGGCCCAAACCTATAAGAGTTGTAGTTAAGCTTAATATGCAGGGTTTAGGCCTAGAAGCTAAATAGAGAGTCACTTCCAATTGTAACATGATATGAGAATTATAATTTACTATGTCATATTTTTGAGGTAATTTCATATATTTTCAATCTTTCACCTTGTATATGAATCACAAATAAGGCCACTTTTATCTAGAGACAACTTCAAGCCTAAAAGAAATGAAGAAGGAGCTCGAGTAAGCAACTTGAGATGTTCACATATCCCATGAGGTTGTGAATGGATATTAAAGGAATTTAAATAGGTTTATGGAGGTATTTAAATTTTATATAATGTAAATTTTTTGAAGTTCCAACATCCAATCTTCATAAACAAAGCTTAAGGACATAAGAGACCTAAAACCCTACTAAACCCTGGATAAGGACCCAACTGACAAAACAAGCATGGAGAGATATCCAAATTGGATTAAATTACCATCAAAGTGGTTGGATGTTTTATATTAATATTTATGGATCCTACTTATAAAAAAAATTCTACCTTACCTATACAAACATGATATAGAATGGATTTCTTTGACTATTTTATGCATTGTGGAGGTTCTAAGAGGTTTCAAGAGATGAATTCAACTTTGAGAGGAAGATAGAGACTTAAAATAACTCCCCATTTCCATTTAATACTTCATAAAAACTCTTGATTTTTCCTAATATAGTTCTTATCTCAACCAGTCAAAATTGCCATAGTGAGCAGGATGGTGAGAAGTGTGAAAACTTCAAGTGGAAGCATATTTAAGGTGTACCTGAGCAATATAAGGATATGGATGGTCTTAAAACATGTAATTAACTTAATTTTATGTATTTTCATGAGAAAATAAATCCATTTTGGAAGATAAGTTTAAATGGTGTGAGAAAGAGGAGTTTTCTTTGACTATAAATGGTGATGACTCATTTCTAGAGGAATCCTGATGATTAGGACTACAACCAATGCATGGAGAAGCATGTTTGCAACCCTTAAATCTTATTCCAATAATTATACCTATCCATAGTTATTTTTTTATTTTCAAATAGGGGTGAATGATGAAGGTAGTTTTCTTGTACAAAATGAGAACTCCTACACCACATTTCAAGAATTTCATGACTTAGTGTGACACTTGTGCTTCTTAATTTTGCATGATCAGTTTCACATTCCCATTATCATACACTTGTAACTCCTACTCTCAACATAAAAATTTTTTAAGTGACCTTTTTACTTCTCTTTTCCCACTTCTCTCTCAATTTCCATAAGAACTAGCCATTTTGACCTTTATAAAATATGCTCCACCTGAGTATGGTGAAGCCCTACTCATTTGCATACTAAGAATAAATAAATACTACTAATTTTACCTCTTTTATGACTATATATAGTTTTTTCACTTGAATTATTGATCTTGCTTAGTGATGACTATTATTTCTTTAGCATTGTTGTCTCATTCTCTCACCTATTTATAACTTGAAAGCTTCTTACAGGTCATGTGAAATGTTCTATGAAGTGTCAAGGTTGAGTGAGTTAGTATATTTAAATAGTTCCATTCTCAACCTTTTTTCTAGTCCTCATAGCCTAAACATTCATCACAACCTCATAATAAAATACTGATGTGAGAATATTCAGATTAGAGAAGTGTATGCCTAGTTAGTCTCTTGGTATCATGTGTGACATGCAACTAGTTGGTAGTCATCAATTAATTTGGTGTATCACTACCTTTAAGATAGATTACTTTCAATTTTCTCTCCCTTTTCCTTGGCTACCCATATCCTAGAGGTGTTTTAATTATGCCACTTGGATGAAGAGAGCTAAGACATCTCCTCAAAGGGTGAAAATCCAAGTGACAATAGAATCAAGGAAAATTAAGCTTTGGCCCACAATAATTGTTGGAAGAAGAAAAGTCAATGTTTGAAGAGAACTTTGGATGTCATCTTTTACTTATTATGGTATGTTAAAGACTGAGGCTAAGACTTTTTTCATCAAGATCTTTGATGTGGGTCTTGAGGGTGGCAATTTCATCCTCCATGTTTTTTGCTCCTATTTGGGTTACTACCAGGACTAGAATAAGTTTTTTTTGGGGGGAATGGGTATGAAAACTAGAGTTAAGACATATTTAGTAAGGGAAATTTTTAATTTGGGAAAAAATAGAATGGGTAAAGGTACTTTTACTAATTTTTTTGCATAGTGGGAGTATGATTGATGAAGGTGAGGACAATTTCAAGAGTGAAAATTGAAAATTTGGAAAATTTACCAAAGAGGGTCAAAGGAGTAGAATAGGGACATGAATAATGTGGAACTTTTTTTGAGGTAAATGGACAAAAATAGAATTTATGGCAAAACTCAAAAAATGGGTAAATTGAAATTTTTAGGAATTAGGAGTGGAATCAAGATATGGGACCTCAAGGAAGAAAATGTGAGGAATGGAATTTTAGGTGTCCAAATAAAATTTGAGGATCAACAAGGCTATATATTGAGAGATATAAAAAAAAATTACTGGAAAACAAGTACTAAGAATATTTTAAAAATTTTATGACAAGTCTGTAGATTTATTATGTTAGTTTTCTAATATTCTACTAGTAATTTGTTAAAATTGGTATAGCAAGTCTATTGATACTCTATTAAAAATATGATATGGCAACTTTTTGATACTTTGTTGGTAAGATGGTGAAATTGGTATGGCAAGTTTGAAGATCTAATATGGCAAGTTTTAGGTTATCCATGGTAATATTTTAAAACTGATAGAAATGGGCCCCAAGTTTCAATGGTTGCCTAAGTATATAAAGATATCACTCTGGCCACTAATGTCATTTAAGTGAGTACCACTCTCCAAAAAAAATTTAACAACAGATTTATCTCTCAGTGATAGCTCTTGGTTTTCCTCACAAATGGGAAATACTCTATCAAGAAGGGGCCATTGCCCATTTTGTTGGCAAGTCCTCTCAATGGGCCAGCTACTTTGGGGTTCTTATGGTACTCTTCACAATGAGTTTTAGGGCTTTCACCCAAGTACTTACCTCAGTTATGTGATCAAGTTTTTACCCTAATATTAAATATATTATTGTGATACAAATAATTACTTAAATTAATTATGTAGCATAATAGAGTTAAGACTTTCTAAAAAATTACTTAAAAGGATTATGTAGCAGAACATAGTTAAGACTTTTTGAAGAAAAAAATTAGCCCCAAAAAGTGCTATGATACTAGATGAGAGGATCCTCCTACAAAAAATGAAATAAAATACAAGAAATAACATATTCCTATAACTAACAAAATCACTAAAATGATTATATTGATTGCAAGCCACTTTGAGGGGGCAACCTCCTTTGAGCAAGCTCCATATAATAAATTCATGGATGCCTCTATTGGCCTTAACACTTACTTATATACTAAGTATAATCTAAGAAAATACTAATTCACATGAATGTGGGATAAAAAAAATGATCATGGGATGACTTAAAAAGAATATGCATCCATAGAAACTAATATACTAATAAAGTAAAGAGAAGGGGTCACACAGGTTCCTAACATCGAGGGTATAAATGCTAGTTCATATGATGTAATTTTGAATCAAATAGTATAATCTTGAAGTGATTCATCATCATATTGTTTGAAATTGTAAAAATGTTATAATTTAAGTTTTTTCACCTTATGGATATTGAAATCCATTAAAAATACATCCTCTAATTGTAAAAAAGTGGTTAAATAACCCTTTGGTAAACTATAAAACCAATTTTAAGTCTTAGTCAAAATGCTCATATTGAAAACCTTTAGTAAAATTTTTTCATATTTTTCCCATTGACCAAAATAATTTACATAACATATCATGTTCTCAAGTGCATCTTTATTTGTTTTGAAGAGAGGTAAATATGGTAGCTCAAAACCTTATGGATAAGGATATTCATGTATGTTGTCCCCCAAAAAATATCACTCATTTATGGGACAACATTTGAACTATTTTGGTCCTATAGACCAAAATCCTCTCGTCCCCTTTCAAAAATTGTTCTGAGCATTCAGGTTCTTCATTTCTCAAGCTTTCCAAAAATCTATGAACTTTGTAGGATTGAATCTACGAACTCTAAAAGCTTGAATCTATGGACTCTGCAGGCTTGAATCTATTAACTCTACAAGCTTGAATCTATAGACTCTATAGGCTTGAATCTATGGACTCTGCAGGCTTGAATCTATGAACTTTGTAGGTAGGCTCAAATCTTCAGACTCTCAAGGTTGGTTTCTACGGACTCTACAGGAAAAAAATGGGTTCAACACTTAGCCAAATGACAAAGAATGAATCAATTGGACCATTGAACTGTTGAACCAAATTGGTTCAATTGGTTGGTTCAATTGGTTGGTTTAATTGGTAGGTTCAAAGGTTCAACCAAAGCTTAGAAAGATAAAGGAAGCAGTGTTTTAGTGAGACACAAAATAAACCAATGAACCGATAGAACTTTGAATTGAAAGAGTTTAAAGTTTAATGGTTCAACATGGTTCAAAAGTTAAAAGGTGGCCTCAAGAAAAGAGAGAAGAAACATGGATGATTCCAAAGGCAAGTTCAATTGAAAGTGATGGTTCAACTAAGGAGCAAGAAAGTGATTGAAGCAAGGAGCCGAGAATGCCGCCCAAACCGTTGAAATAGTCAACCAATGACATCCCCGCAGATGTCAAATTTAAGGTAAGGGAATATCCATTAAAATTTAAATAAAGTGTGAAACTTGAAGGAAGAACCAAGCGACTAGTTGAAAAGATAGCCTGAGAGCTTAAATTCCAAGAAGAAACAAAGCTAGAAAAGATAAAGGCAGAAAGAGGACAAAGAGGAAAATATCTATGCAGTAGTTATTTCGGTAGTTGGAATAGTTTACGAAGTAGATTTTCTAGCTTGAAAAAATTAAAGATGCGGCCTATTTTTCCTCCCATGAAGTAAAGACAAAATGGATAGCTGCACTGATATCAGAGGGGATAGACCAGATGATCCAGACTCAAGAGAAGACAAATGGGATGAAATGACATGCCATAGTTAAGATAGTTGCCCTGTTTTCAATGTAGTCCTTTGACAAACTTGGAAATGCATTCAAGGCATTAAATGCATAGCATGGGCCATTCTATGGAAAACAAGAACCCAAGTCTTTCTTAGAGTGCTATATATTGTAATCTCTCATTTGTTACAAAGGAGACTTTTCATTTTACAAGAGCGTAACTCTGCCCATTTTGAAAGAGAAAAACTGAGACTTTGAGCTCAGGTTGTAATTTTATTTCCATTGTTATCTGAATGAGAAATCAAGTTTTTCATAGACTTTGTGTTGTTTCAACTTGTGTCATATGAAGGTGTCCTTATTCATTTAATTTGGTACACAGAATTAGTGAAGGTAATAGGGAAGTGTCCTAAAACCAACTGTGGGAAGACTTTGTGCTTTCACAATTGATTTCAATTTGTGTTTTCCTTTTATTTTTGTGTTGAGGATTCTAGGGAAACTTTTTGCCCCCATTATCCCTTGTGATATACTCTTTTAGTAGTTGAGGTGGAGACTTTGTGCTCTATTTCATCCTGTTGTTACTATGCCCTTTTGATCACTGGTTATTTCACTATCTGAAAGAAACTCCTATTGTTTCCTGTAAGGACACTTCTGAAAGAAGAGAAGTGCCTTTAGCATTTATAGCCAAGATTTTCTCCTTTATCTATGTGCATCATCTCTAAAAGAAGAGAGATGGATGGTTTGTCTCATCTTTGTGTCTTACTTTCTACTTATTTATATTATATATAGCTCTGCATATTTAATAGGGAACCTCCCCTTGATGAGAGGAGAGTTTTGTCTCTAGTTGATGTAGTAAAGCTACACACCAGGATGACCCATCTCCCTATGTTGTGGTGATAGGAACTATTTTGGTCACCAATTAGCTGACTGAAAAAATATTCACCCAATAGTTTTTGGTGACTCTGCTAGGGACACAATAATTTTGTGCAATTTGGAACCTCAAGTTTCAGATTGAAACATCACCTGTGTCTTACCCATAAATATTATAACCCTTATCCATTATAGAGTTTGGCAACTCTATTCCATGTCTTACCCACTATCATTAGCCTTACCATCCTCCATCTCCATTTCCATTATTTTACCTGGTCTGCAAAACTAGAGTCGCTGGAAAAGAGTGCATAGTCTGAAGCCTCAAGCCTCAAGCGAAAGTAGGCCTAGTTCTTTTCCATTTTTGTCCTACAATCTAACCATTCCACCCAGATGTGTTATCCCCATTTTTCATAATCCCATCATGGTAGTTTGAGGCCCTTGGGGTAACTCTTTTGGCCCACTTAATCTAACTCCACCCTTGCATGAGCTACCCCTCAGTTTAAGAAAGAATTTCCCCAAATTCTTTAGTGATGGAAGAGATCACTCTAATGAACACATTACAGCTTTCAGCATAGCTTGTGGTGTGATAGGGGTAGAATTTGAAATGTGGTAGTCAGGCTTTTTGTGGAGACACTACAAGGTGCTACTACAGACTGGTTGTACCATCTACAGACTAGATCAGTGACTGGTTGGGACACTATCAAAGCTAAATTTGAAGCCAAGTTCAGGCTAGTAGAAGATGCACATGCCTTGCTATCCTAGCTCACACAAATGAAGAAGGGGCCCCATGAGCCTATGAGGGACTTCATTGTGAAGTTCAACAAGCTGAGGCACAGGATTCCCATGATTGCCTAGCTAACACCTCAGAATCTCATGTATTTCTTCATCAACTCACATCTGCCTGAAGTGAGTTTTCTGTTGAGACAGGCTAGACATATAGACATTAAGGCTACTTAGGAATTGGCTACTGAGGTATAAGATGACCTTATCTTGGTAATAAATATAAGGAGAGACCCTAATAAAGGTAAATCCTCTTCATCTTCTGAGTATTCACCTATAGTCACCATTGACCTAATAGTACAAAAGCTAGCAAATGAGATGCTAGCTCTCAAAAAGCAAATGGTGCAAGGGATGTCATCTACTCCTGCATATAGAGATATTCCCAAGAGGACATTTCAAAATCAGGCATACCAAGGCAATCCTGCTAGGAATCAGGGACAGCAAAATGACCTTCCTCCTCCATAGAGGAACCTCACCATTAAAGCACCTCCAGCCAACTCAGTAGTTGGATATTTGGAAATAGAGCGTGATTTCTCTTTCCAACCTAAGTTTAATCAAGAAAATAATGATAACCTCTTCATGGAGGATCAATAAGAGTTAGTTGGTGACTCCATCATTAGTTTCCTGGATTACCAGGATGAACCCAAAAGTGAAGGTGATGCAGATGAGGGACCATATGATGTGTTCACCTAGTCCAAGAACTAGTCAGCTCAGTAAGCTGATAAAGGAAAAATAAAGAAGCAACCTCAACCAGTAATTTCAATTGTTGAACATGGAACCACTCTATCTTTCTAGCCAAAGGACTCTGTGGTTTCTAAATAAGTAAGTATCCCAAATAGTTCTGCAACTTCTACTTCAATTTCACAATCCAGTCCTCCTGCCCCTCCCAAAAACCAAAAGGATGAACTCCCATCCTCTGTGCCTAGTCTAATTAAGTCATTTGACATAATTGATCATGTCAAAAAGACCAAAAGTCAAATGACTAAAGTTGAAGTCCTACAGTCCAACCTTGATCAGTTGGACAAGTTGGTACAAGATGTCAAGACCCAGACATCGGCCCCTGAAGCTCAAATTTTGTTTGAGTTTTTAGGCAGTGGTGATTACTTCTTGACCATGAAGGACATCCATGTTCTTGGAGACAAAAGTCTGGTAGGTGGTGATCCAAGAATTGATTCAAACTAGACATCAAAAGGATTGGTAGGGTGTAGTATAAATGAAAAAGGGTCTTCCATCTCTAATGAAGAGAAATCTGACAGAAGATCCATTTTTGGTGATGTTTGGATCCAAGAAATGGATGGCAGCAATTTCTCTATAGCTGTTGGGGCCAAGTTGGTGTTGATATCTCCTAAGGGGGATATTCTTCCTTCTTTACATGAGTTGCAGTTCAGCAACACCAACAAAACTGTTGAGTATGAATCTCTATTACTCGAATGGGGAGCTACTCGAGACAAAGAAAATGTCAAGCTGGTGGTCTACCAGGCATCTGAAGGGGATAATCAAGACATGTGCTAGACTAAACTATCATAATAGCAAATTATGGTAATAGACCAGGCTGTTACCCATCAGAATTAGAAAAAGGGACTCCACAGGAGAACCAAGATTCATTGTTCTTGAACTAGAAAGCAAGTCTTGCCAAGGGGCAACAAGAGAAGAGAACCAAGAGGAAGACACAGGAGATTGAATTTCTCGTGGAGAGTTCCATTTGCCCATCACTGATTCTAGGGGCAAAATGGCTTCTTGTTGGTTTATCAATATAAAAGGCCATTTTCATTGCCTCTCAAGGGGCAGCATCTGAGGTACTTCAATTCTTGAAGTACCAAATAAATTCACCTATACATTTGTATATTTGTAAAGTCTTTGTTCTATTTTGTGCTTTTCATTTTCATTTTTTGGAGCCTTTATTTTTGGGTAGCTCGACTCCATAGACCAATGGCACACTTCAAGGCACTGGAGATTCTAGTTTTTACTCCCCTCAGCTTTTCCAAGTTCTCATCTGAAGGAAGTTCCCCAATTGGATCCAGCTGTTGTCCTCCAAAAAATATCACTCATTTTTGGGACAACATTTAAACTATTTTGGTCCTACAGATCAAAATCCTCTCTTCCCCTTTCAAAAATTATTCTAAACATTCAAGTTCTTCATTTCTCAAGCTTTCTAGAAATCTATGAACTCTGTAGGCTTGAATCTATAAACTCTATAGGCTTGAATCTATGGACTCCACAGGCTTAAATCTATGGACTCTGGAAGCTTGAATCTATAGACTATATAGGCTTGAATATATAGACTCTATAGGCTTGAATCTATGAACTCTGCAAGCAGGCTCAAATCTATGGACTCTCAACATTGGTTTCTACAGACTCTGCAGGAAAGAAATGGGTTCAACACTTAGCCAAATAATGAATAATGAATCGATTGGACCATTGGCCCATTGAACCAAAGTTGGTTCGATCGGTAGGTTCAAAGGTTCAACCAAAGCTTAGAAAGATAAAGGAAGCAGTGTTTGAGTGAGACATGGAATAAACTAATGAACCGATTGAACTTTGAACTGAAAGAGTTCAAAGTTTAATGGTTTAACATGGTTCAAAAGTTCAAAGGTGGCCTCAAGCAAAGAGAGAAGCAACATGGATGATTCCAAAGGCAAGTTCAAATGAAAGTGATGGTTCAACCAAGGAGTAAGAAAGTGATTGAACCAATAAAGTGATTAAAGCAAGGAGTCGAGAAGGCCACCCGAATCATTGAAATAGTCAACCAATGACGTCCCCATAGATGTCAAATTTAAGGTAAGGGAATATCCATTGAAATTTAAATAAAGCATGGAAATTGAAGGAAGAACCAAGTGACTAGCTGAAAAGATAGCCTCGGAGCTTAAATTCCAAGAAGAGACAAAGTTGGAAAAGACAAAAGTAGAAACAGGACAAAGAGGAAAATATCTATGTAGTAGTTATTCTGGTAGTTAGAATAGTCTGGGAAGTAGATTTTCTAGCTTGCAAAAATTAAAGACGTGGCCTATTTTTCCTCCCATGAAGTAAAGACAAAATGGACAGTTATGCCAATATCAAAGGGGATAGACCAGATGATCTAGACTTGGGAGAAGACAGATGGGATGAAATCACATGCCATAGTTAAGACAGTTGCCCTATTTTCAATGCAGTCCTATGACAAACCTAGAAATGCATTCAAGGCATTAAATGCACAGCATGGGCCATTTTATGGAAAACAAGTGCCTAAGTCTTTCTTGGAGTGATATATATTGTAATCTCTCATTTTTTACAAAGGAGAATTTTCATTTTACAAGAGCAAAACTATGCCCATTTTGAAAGAGAAAAATTGAGACTTTGCGCTCAGGTTGTAATTTCATTTCCATTGTTATCTAAATGAGAAAGCAGGTTTTTCATAGACTTTGTGTTGTTCTAAATTATGTCATCTGAAGGTGTCCTTATTCATTTAATTTGGTACACAAAATTAGTGAAGGTAATAGGGAAGTGTCCTGAAATCAACTGTGGGAAGACTTTGTGCTTTCACAATTGATTTCAATCTGTGTTTCCCTTTTCTTTTTGTGTTGAGGATTTTGGGGTGACTTTGTGCCCCCATTATCCTTTGTGATATACTCTTTGAGTAGTTGAGGTGGAGACTTTGCACTCTATTTCATCTTTTTTTTACTACACCCTTTTGATCACTGGTTATTTCACTCTCTGAAACAAACTCCTATTGTTTATTATAAGGACACTTCTGAAAGAAGAGAAGTACCTTCAGCATTTATAGCCAAGATTTTCTCCTTTGTCTATGTGCATCATCTCTAAAAGAAGAGAGATAGATGGTTTGTCCCACCCCTATGTCTTACTTTCTACTTATTTATATTGTATATAGCTCCACATATTTAATAGGGAACCTCCCCTTGATGAGAGGAAAGATTTGTCTCCAGTTAATGTAGTAAAGCTGCACACCAGGATGACCCGTCTCCCTATGTTGTGGTGATAGGAACTATTTTGGTCACCAGTTAGCTAGCTAACAAAATATTCACCCAATAGTTTTTGGTGACTTTGCTAGGGACACAATAATTTTGTACAATTTTGAACCTCAAGTTTCAGATTAAAACATCACCTATGTCTTACCCATAATCATTATAACCCTTATCCATTATAGAGTCTGGCGACTCTGTTCCATGTCTTACCCACTATCATTAGCCTTACCATCCTCCATCTCCATTTCCATTATTTTACCTAGTTTGCAAAACTAGAGTCGCTGGAAAAGAGTGTGCAGTCTGAAGCCTCAAGCCTCATGCTGAAGCAGGGCCAATTCTTTTCCATTTTTATCCTGCAATTTGGCCATTCCACCTAGATGCATTATCCCCATTTTTCATAATCCTATCATGGTAGTTTGAGGCCCCTGGTGTAACTCTTTTGGCCCACTTAATCTAACTCCACCCCTGCATGAGCTACCACTCATTTCAAGAAAGAATTTCCCCAAATTCTTTGGTGATGGAAGAGTTCACCCTGATGAAGACATTGCAGCTTTCAACATAGCTTGTGGTGTGATAGGGGTGGAATTTGAAGATGTGGTAGTCAAGATTTCTGTGGAGACACTACAAGGTGCTACTGGAGACTAATTTTACCATCTGTAGACTGGATCAGTGACTGGCTGGGACACTATCAAAGCTAAATTTGAAGCCAGGTTTAGGCTAGTAGAGGATGCACATGCCTTGCTAGCCCAGCTCACACAAATGAAGAAGGAGCTCCATGAGCCTATGAGGGACTTCATTGCTAGGTTCAACAAGTTGAGGCATAGGATTCCCATGATTGCCCAGCCAACACCTTAGAATCTCATGTTTTTTTTTATCAACTCACAACTGCCTAAAGTGAGTTTTCTATTGAGACAAGCTAGACATATAGACCTTGAGGCTACTCAGGACTTGGCTACTAAGGTAGAATATGACCTTATCTTGGCAAGAAAGATAAGGAGAGACCCTAATAAAGGTAAATCCTCTTCATCTTCTAAGTATTCACCTATAGTCACCACTGACCCAATGGTACAAAAGCTAGCAAATGAGATGCTAGCTCTCAAAAAGTAAATGGTGAAAGGGATATCATCTACTCCTGCATACAAAGATATGCCTAGGAGGACATTTTAGAATCAAGCATACCAAGGCAATGCTACCAAGAATTAGGAATAGCAAAATTGCCTTCCTTCTCCATAGAGGAACCTTGCCATTGAAGCACCTCTAGCCAACTCAGCAATTGGATATTTGGAAATAGAGCATGATTTCTCTTTTCAACCTGAGTTTAATCAAGAAAATAACATTGACCTCTTCACGAAAGATCAAGAAGAGTTAGCTGGTGACTCCATCATTGGTTTCATGGATTACCAAGATGAACCCAAAAATGAAGGTGATGTAGATGAGGGACCATATGCTATGTTCACCTGGTCCCAAAACTAATTAGCTTAGCAAGCTGATAAAGGAAAAATAGAGAAGCGACCTCAACCAACAATTTCAATTATTGAACATGGAACCACTCTATCTTTCCAGCCAAAGGACCTGGTGGTTGCTAAAGAAGTAAATATCCCAAATAGTTCTTCGACTTCTACTTTAATTTCATAGTCTAATCCTCCCGCCCCTCCCAAAAACAAAAGGATGAACTCCCATCCTCTGTGCCTAGTCTAATTCAGTCATTTGACATAACTAATCATGTCAAAAAGACCAAAAGTCAAATGACTAAATTTGAAGTCCTATAGTCCAACCCTGATCAGTTAGACAAGTTGGTACAAGATATCAAGACCCAAATGTCAGTGCCTGAAGCTCAAATTTTGTTTGAGAATTCAGGTAGGGGTGATTACTTCTTGACCATAGAGGACATCCATGTTCCTAGAGATGAAAGTCTGGTAGGTGGTGATCCAATAATTGATTCAAACCAGACATCTAAAGGATTGGTTGGGCACAGTACAAATGAAAAAGGGTCTTCCATCTCTAATGAAGAGAAATCTAACAGAAGATCCATTTTTGGTGATGTTTGGATTTGAGAAATGGATGGCAGCAATTCCTCTATAGGTGTTGGGGCCAAGTTGGTGTTGATATCTCCTAAGGGGGATATTCTTCCTTCTTTACATGAGTTGTAGTTCAGTAACAACAACAACACTACCGAGTATGAATCTCTATTACTCAAATGGGGAGCTAATTGAGACAAAGGAGATGTCAAGTCAGTGGTCTGCCAGGCGTCTGAAGGGGACAATCAAGACATGTGCTAGACTTAACTATCAGAAGAGTAAATTATGGTAATAGACCAGGCTGCTACCCATCAGAATCAAAAAAAGGGACTCCACAAGAGAACCAAGATTCATGGTTCTCGAACTAGAAAGAAAGTCTTGCCAAGGGATGGAAAGAGAAGAGAACTAAGAGGAAGACACGAGATATTGAATTCCTGGTGGAGAGTTCCATTCGCCTGTCACTAATTTTGGGGGTAAAATGGCTGCTTGCTAGTTTATCAGGATAGAAGGCCATTTTCACTACCTTTTAAGGGGTAGCATCTGAGGTACTTCAATTCTTGAAGTACCAAATAAATTCACCTGTACATTTGTATATTTGTAAAGTCTTTGTTCTATTTTATGATTTTAATTTTCATTTTTTGGAGCCTTTCTTTTTGGGTAGCTCGACTCTATAGCCCAATGGCACACTTCAAGGCACTGAAGATTCTGGTTTTTACTCCCCTCAGCTATTCCAAGTTCTCATCTGAAGGAAGTTCCCCAAATGGAGCCAGTTGTTGTCCCCTAAAAAATATCACTCATTTTTGGGACAACATTTAAACTATTTTGGTCCTACAGACCAAAATCCTCTCTTCCCCTTTCAAAAATTGTTCTGAGCATTTAGGTTCTTCATTTCTCAAGCTTTTTAGAAATCTATGGACTCTGCAGGCTTGAATCTATCAACTCTATAGGCTTGAATCTATGGACTCTATAGGCTTGAATCTACAGACTCTACAAGCTTGAATCCATGGACTCTGCAAGCTTGAATCTATGAACTCTTTAGGCAAGCTCATATCTATGGACTCTCAAGGTTGGTTTCTATGGACACTTTAGGAAAGAAATGGATTCAACACTTAGCCAAATAATGAATAATGAATCGATTGGACCATTGAACCATTGAACTGTTGAACCCAAGTTAGTTCAATTGGTAGGTTCAAAGGTTCAACCAAAGCTTAGAAAGATAAAGGAAGTAGTGTTTGAGTGAGACACAGAATAAACCAATGAACCGATTGAACTTTGAACTGAAAGAGTTCAAAGTTCAATGGTTTAACATGGTTTAAAATTTCAAAGATGGCCTCAAGCAAAGAGAGAAGTAACATGGATTATTCCAAAGGCAAGTTCAAATGAAAGTGATGGTTCAATCAAGGAGTAAGAAAGTGATTGAACCAATAAAGCAATTGAAGCAAGGATCTGAGAAGGCCACCCGAATCATTGAAACAATCAACCAATGTCGTCCATATAGATGTCAAATTTAAGGTAAGGGAATATCTGTTAAAATTCAAATAAAGTGTGGAACTTGCAGGAAGAACCAAGCGACTAGCTGAAAAGATAGCCCGAGAGCTTAAATTCCAAGAAGAGACAAAGCTAGAAAAGACAAAAGTAGAAAGAGGACAAAGAGGAAAATATCTACACAGTAGTTATTCTGGTAGTTGGAATAGTCTGTGAAGTAGATTTTTTAGCTTGCAAAAATTAAAGATGTGGCCTGTTTTTCCTCCCATGAAGTAAAGACAAAATGGCTAGCTACACTGATATCAGAGGGGATAGACCAGATGATCCAGACTCGGGAGAAGATAAATGGGATGAAATGACATGCCATAGTTAAGATAGCTACCCTATTTTCAATGCAATCCTTTGACAAACCTGAAAATGCATTCAAGGCATTGAATGCACAACATGGGTCGTTCTATGGAAAACAAGCACCCAAGTCTTTCTTGGAGTGCTATATATTGTAATCTCTCATTTGTTACAAAGGAGAATTTTCATTTTATAAGAGTGAAACTCTACCCATTTTGAAAGAGAAAAACTGAGACTTTGAGCTCAGGTTGTAATTTCATTTCCATTGTTATTTGAATGAGAAATCAAGTCTTTCAAAGACTTTATGTTGTTCTAACTTGTGTCATCTGAAGGTGTCCTTATTCATTTAATTTGGTATGCAAAATTAGTGAAGGTAATAGGGAAGTGTCCTAAAACCAACTATGGGAAGACTTTATGCTTTCACAATTGATTTCAATCTATATTTTCCTTTTCTTTTTGTGTTGAGGATTCTAGGGTGACTTTGTGCCCCCATTATCCTTTGTGATATACTCTTTGAGCAGTTGAGGTGGAGACTTTGTGATCTGTTCATCCTGCTTTACTACACCCTTTTGATCACTAGTTATTTCACTATCTGAAAGTAACTCCTGTTGTTTCCTGTAAGGACACTTCTGAAAGAAGATAAGTGCCTTCAACGTTTATAGCTAGGATTTTCTCCTTTATCTATGTGCATCATCTCTGAAAGAAGAGAGATGGATGGTTTGTCCCATCCCTGTGTCTTACTTTTTGCTTATTTATATTGTATATAGCTCTGCATATTTAATAGGGAACCTCCCCTTGATGAGAGTAGAGATTTGTCTTCGGTTGATATAGTAAAGCTACACACCAGGATGACCCATCTCCCTATGCTGTGGTGATAGGAACTATTTTGGTCACTAGTTAGCTGGCTGACAAAATATTCACCCAATAAAGTACACATTTCACAAGAGGTTGATTATTGAATGAGATTACATATGAATTATTATTATGGAAATCCATTTGCATTTTAAGTATAGAAATGTGATTTTGAAGATACTCAAGAGTGGTTATCATAAATATAAGATATTCCATGGAAATAGTGATGTTTTTCATAGGTATTATCATCGGTTCCAACCCACAACCATTTTTGAATCTAAGCATATGAGTACCATCATCCTCACATATAACAAGTGCATGTTTATGATCACTAAATGTAGGGTAATTCAGTAGTGGTATGGGATCTTTGAAATTTGGTACTTTTGGTATATCATTTGAATAGTTTAGACCATTAAAAAATTTTATTTCATTCAACTTTGGTATAACAATTTGAGTTTGAACAATATTTGGTAAAGGTCCCTTTTTGACATAGAATTTATTTCTAATGAAGGTATGAAGGAACCATCACTATTGTTAATGGGGATATTATTTGGGAATGTATGAATTATGGGGATGTGAATTAATTTTCTTCAATACATTTCCCCCTTATATGTTGTTTATAATTTTTTCATAATATCTTTATGTATTTATCTGAACTTTTGACATTCAAATGAAGGAGCATCTTGGTCATATGTACCCACTTGTGTGGTAAAACGTGCATAAATGGAATGCTTATATGACTTTAATTATTGGTTCCTCATGTAATTTTTATAAATTCTTAATCCTTTCTGACATATATTATTTTTATGAATAATAGGTTGAGTTATACCTTGCTCATGTTTGACCAATCTTTTACCTTTGTATCCATATTTTTCCAAATATCAAAGACCAAAATAGTATGGTGGTAGTGTAGGAAGTATGGTTAAAGTTTATTTATCTTTCTTAATATGGCTCAAATCATATATTGAAATTGTGGGAGCATGGACCTAATTAAAGGGATATAAGCTACAACCATTCAAATCTTAGAGGTTAGATGCTTTAGCAATTGGGAGGATACATGAGTAGTCAATTTTTACCACTTATTTGATATAAAGTTTGAGAGTTTAATAATCATAGTCATGAAAGAAATTGATATCATCCATAATAAAAGATATGAAGCATATAAATATTAAGACAAAGCAAGTAATAAACATCATATAGGGTATGCTTAGGTAGAGATGATGTTCAAAGATTGGGTTCACTAAATGTTTAACCCTAAATTGTTGTTTTATATTGGAGGTTATCTAGACATCAAAAGGGTATATATAAATGAATAAGCATAAGGGTGATAATCAAATATAAAATAGGTCAATTAGGTGCTAAACTTGGATATAAATATACATTAAATTTATTAACTAAGAAAAGGCTAAATATAGAAAGTACAATTAAGATATATATAGAAGTGATAAAGAAGTAATGTACTTATCTGGTTCTGATGCTAAAATAGTGTTGGATCTAGAATATGCAAAAATTAGGCTAGAAGACAATTCTAGAATAGTCACCAAATTTTGATTTTAATGTTTCTAGAGCTTTGGACAGTTACATCAACCTAGGATAGTTGTGTCAATGTTGTTATTTAGGTTCAATGCATATGTCCTATATGGAATAATTACTAGAAAAAGATGTGATCACATAGATTATTTTGTGTTTGAATTCACCTTCACTCTAGTGCATTTAGATATAGGTCATGTACTATTGCTTATCATGAAATGTCAAAACCCTCATCTTCATGGTGTACATTGATTAAAAATGGGTTAGTGGGCACACAGTGTCAAGATTCCCTAAAGACCCCATTATCATTGGGCATTACCTACATATCCAACACGTTGAATAAGGCCTCAGACTTATGTAGTTCTCCCCTATGTGTTGTATAAAGTGTAAATCATGCAATATGTGATAAGCAAGTACAATAGTGACCTAACTTGTAACTTGGAAAATATAGCTCTTGGGCTATGCATTTAGTAATTCATACCTATATATGTGTTTTTCTTATGACTGGTATGGAAATATGGAAGATTTGTTTAATTTAATGCTTAATAAAGTGTTTTTGATAAGTTTACTTGGTATCTCTTAGTCTTTTCTAGGTGAGGAATGAATGAGGGTTGATATTATATTTATATCAATCCCTTTGGATAAATAACTCAAATTAAAGAACTTAAGCTAACCATTAGGATAAGTTTCATTTGTAAATTGGATGACTTTAGGTCACTAGACACTTGTGTCAAGTATGGACACTAGAATTGATGCTAGTATTTGTCATAGATGTTAGTGTTTAGGGAGAAAGAAAGTAGGTACATGCTTATAACTTGTAGAGGTGGAAGATAAGTACATTTTAAGCATTCTTGGCAAGATTAAGACTTGGGTCATCAACATAAGACTATTTGGATTAAGATATAGGCCAAGGGCCACAAGATAGAGTAGATGCAAGACTTGTTGAAGTAGGAAAAGGTCCAAAATTGAAAGAAACAACCAAAGTCTAAGTTTTCTGAGTGTACAAGACTAAGTGGATATATAATCCATAAATATCATCTACAGCAAGTCCCTATGTTCTTAAAGTTTTTTAATTACATAGTGGGGATGGAATAAAAAGGCGGGGTTATATAGGGGTTGGTTTGGTAACCATTAGAAGGAAAGGAGGAGGCATGATAAGGTGAAGTGGAGAAAGCTAGAAAATAGTTATCTAGTTGAGTGTATTTTGAATATATGTGAAAGTAAGAGGGAATGTTGTTATATGTATAAGGTGTGGTATTTTGTTGTGATTGGATATGTATGGTTTGCAAGTAACCTAATGTTATGTAAGGTGGAACATAACTTATCTACAAATGGGAGTGTATGTGGGAGGCACATAACTCAAAGGTGTAAAGAACAATGAGTTTTTGGCTACCACATCATTTTGTAAAGGTGGAGTGTAAGTGTATAAACATCCCATTGGGGTTTTAATATGTGTTTGATAACATGAATTGGATTTAGAGTTATCAAGGTTAGGGACCCTGTGAGTGAGGATATCCCTAATGGGTTTATGAGAGACATGATTTGGTAGGGGTATAAGTTCATTTTGGCAAAAGAAAATAAGCTTTTTATTGTGGTTTTGGATGAGTTGATACTTGGATGAGATAAAGAGAGGAATGAACTAGTGTAGAATAATTTGGGCCCATCCCCTGACCCAAAGATTGTTGGTTGTTCTCCAAGTCATGAATGTGACTCATAGGGTATTGATGAGTTGGTTTAGGCATGTATTGGTGCTAGGCCTAATTACCTCTTATAAAAGAGGGGTGGAGGCATTATATTGGGTATTGTGAAGAGGTTGGTTTAGGGTAGGATCCCCAGGGATAGTTTTTTGAGTTTATACTAGTGGGTTAAGAGTGTAGTGACTCTTATTAGGGGAATACATAGTCATTTTCATACATTTGACCTTGTCCTCTAAGTGATAGATCCTTCTTAATTAATGATCATATTTATTCATAATTTATATGTCTATGCTTTGTAAATTGATGGACAACTATGTGTCCATGTGAGGAGTGGGCATGTCTCCCCTAGTAAGGGTCATAGCATTAGATTCAAGGTGGTTACTCATAGTTTTAAATATATCTCATATTTCTTGAATGGAAACCCTGATCATAGTCTAGATGTTGGGATTAAAGAAATCATAGAATTGGTAGTCTATATTGGTTTCTAAGGTCAAGTTATTCCAAATCATCAATCAAGGCTCACTAGAATTGAGTTGGATTATCCTATAACATTCTAGGCTAAGAGATACACCTAAGTCCTATCGAGACATGTTATAGGGGTATATATACACCCATAAAATAAGTTTTAGGAAGAGGGAAGATGGAGAAGAGAAAAGAAAAGAGGAAAAAATGGATACGTAAAGGATGAATTCCTTCATGTCAAGTTCACCAATTTGTATACACATGAATAGCACATGCTAAATTAATCACTCAACTCCCCAAAGTTAGGCCAAGGGAGCTAATTTAATAGATGGATCACAAATTGGGTTGGTTGTTAGGTGGAATGGGAATTATATTAGGTGGTGGCAATGGATTATTATGACATAACCAAAAGAGCTTAGTAAATAGTGGTGCATGTTATTAGCTTCAAGCTATGTCAAGATAAAACTCTAAGGCCTATCAATTTTTGAGATTGCAAGAAGGCAAAGCTCTTAGTCGATTCTAAGACTATGTAAATGGGGAAGATTAGGATAGATGACTCATAGGAAAATATCTACTCTATTAGGTTGACTATGTCTAGTCAATGTCATCCACAAGATGTGAATATTTAAGATGAGGCTAGACCCAAGGATAAGAAGGAGGTATGAGTGGAATTTAGGCTTAGACAATGTTATAGTGATAGCCTCAATTTTGGGGAAGGATAATGATAGGTGCATTAAGAATTCATTTGTATTCATCTAAAGTAGTCAAGGAGTTAACAATGAGATGAAGAATCAAGGTTGAATGGAAAACCTCATGCTTTAGATCAGTGTTAATATTAGATTTTATGGAAATGATATGATCGAGTGTTATAACCCTAGGGAATAAACTATGATGAACAAGACCTAATGTCTTAGGAAGGGTGATCTAAATTAAATTAGGCAAAAATCTAAGCTAGAAGTGTATGAGCTTATTTAAACAATGGCTTGTGGTGTGTGCTTATTGTGATGTTTGAAACAAGGATTTTTTTAGGGTGATTGCATGAATAGGTAATGATTGGATGGATCATGGATGCTTGCACATGTTTTCAAAGGATTATAATGTAACCTAGATGATTGTGTGTATTGGCAAGGATTCCAAGCATTATTTATTTTGAGTTTTTGTTGTTTATGGATTATTTTTGGAAAAACAATGTTTGCTTGATGGAATTAAAATGTTGAAATCTAAAAAATGACAAAAATTGAAAGTAAATGATAGCACGACTTCATTTTTACCCTTTTCTAATAATTCACAATGCATGCAAAGGAAAGAAGAAGAAACCTACACTATTATGAAAGATGGTGATTTTTCCTACATTTATCTAGATTCAAACTAGGTGGTGATATTTTTATAATTTTTTTTGTTGGGTGAGATGGATTAATTATATAAACTATGTCCTCCAAAGATGCAATCAATGCAAAAACAAATATAGTCTATAACAATAATGTTATAACACCTTATTTTTACTTTTTTGTCTGCAAATAAGCTTTTCAAATAATTTACTAAAGAGAGATAAGGAATACAAAATCTATTTTTTATATTTTCAAAAGGAAAAATAACACTTATAATCTACCAAAAAAAGACATCTGTTAGCTTTATTTGTGTGCCTCAAATTATCTAAGCTCTTGTGGTTGTTTAGTTGGTTATTTTGAATACAAGAAAACTTAGCTTTTAAAAATGAAATGTTATGTTGGCTGAAAATGTTTTTTAAATTCACTAGTAAGATCTACTTATGGATTGTTTTGGGATGATTTTGATAATGGAGAGAAAATAAATCTATTTGAATGCAAGCACAATCAAAATAATTATTATTTCTTTTTGGCAGCAAAGATAATGAAAATAAATAAACTTATTTCCCTGTAAAATTTACTCTTTTCTAAATAAATTAATTAATCTAATGCAAAAACAACTAAATTAATCTAGCCTAACAAATAAACTTACTTAAATAAAAAGATACTCCAACCTAACCAAGGCATAGATCAGCTAGAATGCATATAATATGTTGATAAAAGAATCCTTAATATGTTATCTCCTTTTATCCTTATGTGAATTATATTAACTCTCTAATTTGAGGATGCACAAGCTCTAGAACAAAAGGGTAAGGAGAGGAGAAGCAACCATAAATAGAAAGTAGTTAACCTGAGGTTGACCAATGTTTTGGTTTGTAAATACTAAGTTACTATACCAATAACACTTCTTCACTTATGGTAATGTAATTGACAAAAAAAATATAGAGGCTAGACCTTGAGGCAATTGTAGTAGGATTTTGGTTACAAAAGCTTCAAAATAACAACTTTTAATGGCAATTTTTGGATCTGAAATCAAGCAAAAATGATCTTTTTATAAATATTTAAGAGTTTACATAAGGGAGTTTAACTAATTTTTAATAGGAGTTAGAGAAACTCAAAATGACTAAAAATAGAAGAGGAAGTGAGTTAGGCTTGATTAGATGTGGCCTTAGGATAGATTGAACAAGAAACATGATATAAAAAACATGTAAAATACATCAAAAATGATTTTTTGTGAGATAATTTTAGAAGACAAATATGAGGGGACTGAACCACCACCTTATACAAGGGTGGTTGCAAAACTATTACTCTAGGTGATAAAACTGCCACTCTAATTTGTAAAATCACCTTTTTTAATACAAAACTACTAGTTTTATATGGAACCACCACCTATGTTATAAAACCACTACAATAGTTGTGTAATTGGAGGAGTGATTTCATCACCTTGACCAACGGTTTTATCCTACATGGGAGGTTTTTAAAACAAGATGATAGATGTTGCATAAGTCAAAAAAAAGGGGACCAAAGGGGATTAAGGGAGGATTATGGAAGTAGAAATAGGGAAAGGGGATAGAGAGTTCCCATCATTGGATATGTATTAGGAGTTCTACACTATGTAAATATTGGGTGCATATAATCTCATTGGACCATTATCTTTTGATTTGATTTTGAGTGCTCTTGTATGGTTATTGATTTCCTATTAAGCTTTTACTATTACTATCTAGACATTACCATGATCTACATCATGTATTTCAAGACTTGGTGTGATCATATTCTTCATGCTTCAATGATATATCTACTTAGACATGTTCCTTCTAGATGCTACATGATTCATACATAGATTATACAATTATCTTATATTTTTTAGGTAGGGTGACTACTAATTTCAAATTTCCTTTATCTCAAAAGGGGGAATATCAGTGGGGGTATGTTATAGTGGCATGATTTAATCACCTAAAATTGGTATTTGAGTGCTAATATTTATACTTGAGACAACCAATTCCTAGCTTAGCCCTAAACCTATCTTAGAGCCTATTATCACAAATTTCCATCCTTTGTGCAAACCACTAGCATCCTTAGTCAGCTTAAACATAGTATTAAACCCTTATTTCTTGATCCTAGCCCTTCATGCCTAGATGTATGCCAATTGGACATTAGCACCACATTAAAGACATTTGAGCCACATGGCACTAATGTCTCCAAAATGGTGTCAATGTCCTTTTCCCTATCTTTCTTGAATGAATATATTTTCAAAGTTAAAACCCTCCTAAGGTCAACCTAAGCATCTTTTATTATCCACAGAAGTTATAGAATACTATAAACACATGAATTTTAGACCTCTATCCACTAGATAGAAATTAGATTCAAAATACCTATTCAAACATGAAACAAGTTGAGAAAATCAAGGTTATTAATCCCTATTCTGCCTTACTTTTGAAAAGTACCATCTATAATTACCCTAATCTCATATTTTCTAGATTTCCAATCTCAAGCACACTTAAGGCATTCAAAACCACTAGCATTCTAGAATCACTTGCATTTTCACTAGAGCTTGTGTGGGAAGAACTACATCTGGCTTTATACCTCTTTGGAGGATTGGTATGTAGGCAACTCTCTTCACAACAAGATGTTGAGGATCTCCAACATATTCTACTAACAAACACACTTTTTATCTCATGCCTTACTTGAAAGGAGGATTAGGTTTTTCATCATAAATCATCTATTACATATAAAATATAAAGTTTCAAACTTCATGTGTGTAGGAATAGAAACTAAAAACATAGATGTAGGTGCACCTAGAAGTTTAGAGTAGTCCTACATAAAGGACACTACTGCCATTATCAAGACCTAGAGCCACATGGTGCTTTTATCCAAATGTGGCACTACTATCTAGGAGAGATTTTAGTATAGGGATTCAGTTGATGACACTTAGAATTACTCATATCTCAGTTTCCAACATTCAAATATTTCATATCAAGTGTTTTCTAAATAAGTTTTTATTTGCACATATTTATTACTATTTTTAGAAATTCAAAGTTAGTCAAAATCTATAACAAATTAGTGGTTATTTTATGGATATTATTTCACTAATTTATACTAATCAACCCTTTAATCAAACATAGGATTTACATAGCTAAACCCTAAAAGGTTAAAACATTTGGTTAATTCAACTTACTTCAAACATTACACAAACCCTAACCCTAGATTACCCTCGGATTCACATTTATAGCATTTACTCATTTTTGTTTACAATATATTACCATGATTATCATGATAGAAGCCATTTTTTAATTCATGGTACAAAGCCTTGTACTTTAATCAACATGTTTATTACTAATTATTAGTAGAAAAGTACACATGTATGTTACTCCTATCATGGATTTAGTTAGAGTTAAGCTTATTTTACACATTAGTCCTCCATCACATGAGTCCCATTGTTATAAGGATCATTTCTACATGGATCAATTTGAATTACCTCTAGTTACCACTAGATGGTAGAGGGCTTAAATGATTCCTTTCATTATGCCTCCACCTAGTCCACTTTATTAACTATACTCCTATCCTGCCTCTACTACTTGCCCATGGAAAATAGTAAATCCTATGGTGTAAACTATCACTAGGTAAAATAGGGTGCCTCCTCAGCCTATAATGGAGTAGCATAGCCTTACCATCCCTCCTCATCCCTAAAACACTACAATGGGACCTAGAGAACATAAAAGAGAATTTGATATAGTGGATTAGTTGAGAAATACACTGGCCAAGATATCTATATTGGAATTACTTCAAAAAGCAACAATTTTCAAAGATATTCTTTTTCAAACAATTAATCATAAATTTTTACCTAATGATACCAAGCCATAATATTTTGCATATATAATTAACACTATAAAGGATCACAGTAGTGGATCACAAACACGTCGATCATCAAAATGTGACAGTTTCTTCCAAAAAAGTTTTTTGTTACTATAAAAGATGCTAAGGATGTGATATCTTTCTATAAAGAGGATTTTCCCTCACATTCAGTACTTGCTCATAATTTTTCACTTTTCATTTAAGCTTAGATAAACAACATAGTTATTAAATGAGTTATAATAGATAGTGATTCAAGACTCAACATATGTAACCTCACATTTCTATAAACCATGGGGATTGATATAGAATTTATTCAAAAGACATATAATAATATCTAAGGGTTTTATGACATTCCCAAATATACATTGGTTTCTATTACATTAGCCATTATAGCGGGGCCAAAAAACTTACCTAAATTAGGTGATGATAATAATTTACACTATAACTTGCTACTTAAGAGACCTTAGATACATGTTATGGAGGTTTTAACCTCTAATATTAATAGACGCATCAATTTTTTACATGATAAGTACCTATACACATGTCTAATACATAATCATCCATTTATATATTTCATACTCAACAAGCGTCCTACCCCAAGTACATCTTCAGATGGGACACCTCATGTTCTCATTGAATCCCCACCTCACAATATTTCCATTGAGGATATGCATAAATATGAGGTGGGGGAGTTTAGTAAGAATATTCATATACCTCCTCTATAACTTTATACAGCACAATTACCCTCATTGATGATAGAGGAACATCCTCCCATAGTACAAACATCCCATTGAGGGTAGATGATGAGATTATTACAACATATCTACCATTACTTGTTAATTCAAATGAGGTTTACATTCATAACTCTGACACAAATTCATAGGCCACTATAGAGGAGGATCATCCACTATTGATATTAATGATTATTTATGTGGATTAAGTTTTATATGAATGGGCCTAAGAGAGTATATAGATGATTCTACAGAACTTATACCTCTCCCTACACAAGTAACATCACTTGTTTAGGACCATATAGTTACAGGTTCTCATACTTAGCTATAGTCAATAGCAAATCCCTTGATCAATTGAGTACATATGGTTACATCCATAGATATTGATCTAGTCATACAAATTTGGGTAAGGAGCTCATAGGACAAACTATACCAGATCTTATAGATACTACTTAATGGAAGATTGATGATATTACCCACATATCAATTAGTATATTGTAACCATAATAAATTCAACCCTTTTGCCACTTTTATATACTTATAGGGAATGATACCATCACATGCTCAAAATTACAACATAAACTAAATAAATTTAAGGGTAAGGTCACTCTCTAGATCATACAACCTTCAAATCCACATGCATGACCACCTTCATAGATATGAGATCCTTCACAAATAAAAGAACCAAGATAGAGTCATCATCGACACAAACATTCATGGAATTATCCATTAACTATACATATTTTTGTAGTAGAAAGATACATTCCCCATGTGGATATAGATGAGAATTATAATCCTAACACTTGCACTTAGGTATTTTTACACCACATTGGCTATCAAGAGAATGATTTACAACATGATATACATTTTCAGGATTTCATTGGACATATTATGCTACCAATTACATGTGGACCCAAGGTGGACATTACATTATTTTTTATTATGAGAAAAGGAACTTAGCTATAGGTTACACTAGGAATTATATGGTTATAGGTGATGGATACCATAGTTGATCAATTAGACATATGCTTGACATTCACTCATGATGGACACATGGTTTGTATCTTACAAGATGGCATAGATGAGAACCATAGGTTTCACATAAATACATCGTGGTCTAATGTGGTTTACCCTAGGACTATGCAAGAGGCATATTATATAGTTGACAAGCATGTTATTTGGATGCATAAACTCTAGATTCATGCCAAGGATAAAGCTCCACTCATACATATATATTGGTATAACAAATAAGATGATAATGACTTATTTGAGCTTAGACAAATTCAATATCCAATACTGGATGATCTCTCAGAGAATCTAATGTTTTATTATCCACACCCCATGGATGTTCTCTTGGGTCTATAGAGGCATTACACTTTACTTATTTACTATTTCATTTACATTTTCATATTTTACTTAGACACACTTTCTTTCTCTCTTACTCCTTGTACATAGTTTATATCCAAAAAATACAAAAATAATACAATATTTCAAAAAACACAAAAACATTCAAATATTACTCAGAAAACATAAAATTTATATATTAAATGCATTTTTATGTTTACATTTATTATGTTTTCTAGACACTACATATGTTAGCTATCTTAGTATGTCATTTTTATCATATATACATGCTTCACTTGTTCTTGTTGAGTGCTTGTAGGTTGCTTACATGACTCTAGTCCACTATACTAATCTTGACTTGCTATCATATACCCAATAGGGGTATATACACTAATTCTTGGTTATTTATTTGACACATTCATCCACTTGGGGTCATCTTATACATAGTTTCTATTACTAAGTTTTATCCTTACATTCTCTGCATTCTAGTTTTAGCATTATTATATCTTGGTATTAATCATTGCTACTCATACTTAGATTTTTATTTCTAACTATCACTAATTTAAACTTATCATATGTACATCCTTTCTCTTACATATATTTGTACTACAATTATGCATACTTTCATTTTTAGCTTACCTAGTTTAGACTTGATTGTGTTTTTTATGCTTCTTTTATTCGAGGGCATTTTAATATGCCATTATTCTTTGGATCTACACCACTTCTATTCATAATATGTATGCCTTGGACATGTTCCCATGTCCTTTGTGTGTGATTTCTAGATTATGTGTATGGACTTTTGAACATCCTTCTATGTGGCTCTAAGCCAAATAGATTGTTGCTTGTGTATGTGGACATCTAAACATGTCTTTGTATGTCCTATTTTCTTGGATTTAATAACATGTATTCATGTCCTTTATATTATGTTCCCTTAGCCTATCTTGCTTGCCTCATGTGTTTTGTATGTATGCTTTTTTATATGCATCATGGCCATGACAATTATATTTTCTTGTTACAAATGCTAGTTTTTGATGCCATGAGGGACCTCATGCATCTACCCTTCCTACTTGGGTGTCGTTATGGACATCATGCCCCATCCCACTAGGTAGCTACTTAGTTCCACTCGTATTTTTTGATATATACATTTATTACATCTATCTTGACACCCTTGTTCAATGCTAGACATGACATACATCTTACATTACATACTTATGTTAATATTATCGTACATTTTGATCTCATGTTTGCACATCATATTAGATTATCATGCAATTATCATATATGCTCTGACTAACACACATTTTGTAGAGATTTTTCTTTTGAGGATAGTTCTTACAAAATCTTAAAACCTACCCTCAAAATAAGGGGTATTCATAGGGGTTTGTCATAGATATCAGGCTCTTATATTGCATTCATAGAACATTTTTGAACACATAGGCTCGGTTTCAAAAAATTAGACACAGGTAAACATAAAGGAAAAATAGGGAATCAGAAATCAGTATAGTGGCATAGATTTACACCAAACAAACATTAGTATCAAAATAGGGACACTAACACCACATGGTGATATTGTTAAAGATGTGGTGCTACTATCTAGTAGCCCTAATTTTAGGATAGTTTAGATTGGTCAAAATAGTACACTAGGTACAATACAAATTTGTGTAGATCTAGTTATAAGTTTGATAATTATTCTCAAATTTTGCTTAGATTCACATTAATTCAAGATAGATTCAAATCAATCACTTAGATTGGGGGTATAATGTGTGTCATAATCATTCCCATATTTATTTTAGATACTTAGATATTGTTATTGCAACTTAGTCTAGAATTAGTATACTCATATATCAGATTGGAGGCATGTGCACATCACATTCTTTCCACATGCTTAGTTACACATAAGTTAATCATATGGAATGAAAAAATCCATGCCATTATTTATGATGTGTACACTTGAAATCATATTCCATATTATCATCAGTTTCATGCCTTACTCCATTTATAGAGGTTGGCATTCTTGAGAGGCCCAGAGCCACCTAATGCACTCGAATGGCCATAGAGCTAACATACACAATTAGATATACTCAGTTAGATATTTCCATTAATTTATGTAGTTTAATTTTAGATGAATATACTATACATGGATGGGAAATGATAGATTCATATCCTATTTGAGTTCTTGAACCACCCACATGAGAGGGTTGGACACACTATCAGTCCAATCCATGTTATTTATAGATAATGATCCACCAAGTAGGGGTGGGAAATTATGGAGTCAAAATAGGATTGAGTTATTGATCCACCCACACATGAGGATTGAGCAATATATTAGTTTAGATAAAGCTATTCAATGATTTTATCACTATATACATACACACACAGGTTGTCACTTGGTTCATGCATTGGTTCACATACCCAATGAGGTGTATTCATTTATTTCCTCTTTCCCATATCTTTACTTAGTTTTAATCAGTTACTTCTTTATTTAGCATAGTCTTGTTTTGATATCACTTAAGTATGGACTAATTTATGCACATTTCATTTGTAGGTCATGTTTTGGATCATGCTTCACATACACATACCCAAATTCATATACTCAAATTCAGCTTCATGGGCTTCACTTCCTAGGTAAGTCCAGGTACACTTCTTTTTCCTTTATACAAGTCATTTTACTTTACTACATTTATAGAATAAAGGGGGTAAATGTAATCACCTAAAAGTGGTATTTGAGTTATAACAGTGTTACTTGAGATAACTTATTCCTATCTTAGCCCTAAATTTATCCTATATCATATTATCACACTTTTCCAACCTTTATGTGGACCACAGTCATCCTTAGTTAGCTTAAATGAAATCTCAAACCCTCATTTCCTAATTCTATCCCTTCATGCCTATAAGTCTACTAGATATATATTAGTGCCACTATTTCAATGAATTTCTACTTATTATTAGAAAAGGGAAAAGAAGAAACTAAGTACGGGTATGCTTGAAAATTTTATTTGATTATGTGCACATTGAATTAGATTATTATGAATAGTTCCTCTTGAGCTTGGGAGGATAACCTACAAATAATAAAGCACTAAAGCAAACTTGTTTTTTAGATAAATAATTGAGTGGATTGCCTAGTGATAGCTAGATCCTAGAAGAAAGAGCTTCTTCAGGGGCTGTCAATCCACATGTTTTAAACAATTAAGTTTATGAACAAAATAGAAGATACTTGTATCAATAACCAAAAAGGCACTGAAATTGAACATAATAATTCTTGATAAGAAATATAGACTAGAGATAATTAAATTAGTGATAAACTAATTAATATTTGTGCTAAAGAGTTGGGGTATACTTCATAAAATTAGAAAGGGGTCTATGAATAAGCAAGAACACAAAAAATTAGGTTTGGTTAGGGGTAGGTAGGTGAAAATAAATTGCTAGTTTTTTATTTCCATAATTACCATTGATAGTTGGGTTGACCATCAGTGGTTAAGGTGACCATTGGTAGAGAACGAAACCATTGATGGTTGGATAGATCATCAGCAAATGAGAGAACTATCAATAGTTACTATGTATGAATCTAAGTTAGTAAAAAGGTTGATTGATAAGATCTAAAAGATGGATTCTAAGAGATGGGTAAGACCTAAGTTGATTGTGAAATGGAAATAAAGTAAGTGAATATTGAGATATAAGTATTTATCTTATCATAAGTCAATCAAATGGATGGTTGAGGTATTTGACATGGTGGAATCTAGCTTCATTTTGATAAAATAAAGGTACTTGGCATTTTAGCAAGGCTACAGTGGTAAGTCAACTCTCTAATGTAGTAGCTAGTTCATTAGATTATTGATAATGATTGACCTATAGAAAGGGAATTCTAGATGCACAAGCTCTTTATAATGTTTGCAGATGGGTTTCACCTCCCAATTCCTCTCTTCTTATAGGTGAGGTAAGAGAGTTGAAATAACACATGAACTAGGCCTCCTAATTATAACTCACACATGCAATGGCTTTCAAAAGTATTTAGATGAGTTATTTTTAGAAAAGCAAGGTAGATGATTTTACATGGTAATGGTTGAGGTAGACCCTTACAATCGATGGTTAAGATGACTGTCAATGGTCAACTTGACCATTGAAGGTCAAGGGTGAAGGTTAAAATAGGTCAAATATAGGGTAAAGGATAGGTTAAGCTAGTTAAGTTAAACTAATTGTGGGTTAGGTTTGGTTAGGGGTTTGAGGTTTGAATGGTCCCAAAGAGGTCCTAAGGTGGTCCAAGGGAATTATGACATTTAGAATCATGGTGTAAAAATTTATAGTGTCTAAATTTTGCCTTTTTTTGTTATGCAGCTTAGAATTAACCAGCTATAAAACAAAAATAGATTTTGGTAGAAGGTTCAATTACCTCAAGTATGGGAGGAGGTGTTCTCCCTCAAACTAGGAGGTGATAAGGTAAAACTAAATTGGGTGTGGTTTTGACAAGGGTGATGACAAAGTTGAATGTTATGAATGTGGTTGAGAGGTTGGGCACTAAAGCACAAAAAAGTGTATGAAGTGTGATAAAAAGTGTGATAGCCAAGATTATGCAAAGGTTACCATGGTTGATAAAAATAAAGGTCAGTGCTAAGGGATAAGTGACCAATGTATCAAATGATGCAATTAGGCATGGTGGATGGGTACACTTATTAGTTTTCTAGAAAAGGTTGATGTTTTGGTGGGTAGCTAAGGTAGTAAGTGATCTTGGTGAAAACGTAAATAGGTCAAGTGTCATGGGTGTCTGAGGTAGGATTGATCTCAAATAGACATAAGTGGGTCAGGTAAGTGTGAGGTGGTACAAATTCAAAAAAAAGGGGTTAATATGGAAATGTTTTTCCTATGGTCAAAGGACCAAGCAAAAAGTGTCATAAAATGTGCACTAATTGGGCCAAAATGGATTAACATCAAGGTGACAAGGTGTTAGGGGTAGATGGAGAAGGTAGTCTCTATGGGTGGGTAAAATTGGGTTATTTTTGTGAAAAAAGGGTGTGTTTAGGTGGAAGTAAAAAAGTGGGGAATCCTAACCATCAATGTTTATGGTACCCAAGGGAAATCATCGATAGTCAGCTTGATTTTTTATGGTCAAGGTGAAAACCCTAAAAATACATGGGGTAATCACTTTTACCTCATTATGACTTTTGCTTGCTTTAACTTTGAGTTCTAGTTTTTGGTGCTTTGTGGTGAAGGTGTATTGTTGAGTGTTATTTGTTGAGGTGGATGGTGATTATTGGTTGAGTTGGATTTTGGACCAAGGGGACTAATTAAGATATAGGGAGGATGTGGGCATGGATGAGGATAAGTAGGCCTATAGTTGACTCCATGGTGGTGGTCATGAAATTAGGTAGGGGATGTCATATATTTTGATAGCATATCTTGATTTTGAAAATGCATTGGGATTTGGTTTTCTTAAAATGGGTGGGTTTAGATGAAGATGCCCTTAGTAGGGTTTTGGGATTTTATAAGTAAATTTGTAGGTAAAATTAGAAATTGATAGGGTGGGTAGGTGAAATAAGGTGGGTAAGCATGCTAGGTAGAAAAGAATAGAATTTTATTTCATTTTATGTGGTTTTTAGGTGTGATAGGGTTTTGTAATTATGGCAATGGAGTACCCATAATGATTATCGATAATCAGGCTTAACCATCGATAGTCAGCATCCATATAAAAAATGGATTCTCAACTGTCAGTGGTCACCATGACCATCGATAGTTGACTAAGTTAAAAGATAAGCTTATAAAGTGTTTAAAAATGATAAGGTAGAGTGAGTTAGTGCATTTTTGGTAGAGCTTGGTAGTGTAGGTTTAGAAGGTGCTCTTGGTGGGTAATGGGTAGATAGGTAGGATGGGTAAGGAAATAAGTCAGTCACTTAAAAGTTAAGGTACAAGATATTAGTTTGGGTGACTAAGTCATGCTCTGACTTGGTGTAGGCCAAGGAGTAGATACAGATGTATGACCATGTGTTACATATCTTCATAGAGATACAATATGGGATGACTGCAGTCGACTGGGTCTACATAGAGGAGGTAGGGCTAGAAGTGATGATGCACTATTAACATGTACCTTGAGATGTGTCCATAGTCATAGTGCTCATCAAGAGATGGGATCACACTATGAATATATTCCTATTATTGATCGATGAGATGACCATCTTTGCTGAGGATGTGCATAATATCACTCAAATTCCACTTCATGGTGATTTGATATACCACATAAAGTGAGAGGAGTAGGATGATCATGTTGAGATATTATATGGATATAATATTGATCAATTTAGATGGCATATTAGGGGGTTTAGGTATAGTGCTTTGTATCAGAGGACTCTAGACAAGAGGAGACTCATGACCATGCTCATGATTGTTAATACATGCTTTGGGCTTCCTTAGTTAAGTAGTAAGAGGTTCCTATACTTGCTATAAGGGGTGTTGGTTGAGTTGTCATTAGGTCAGATGGTATTCAGCTAGGTGCCTATTTTACTTATATAGATATATAGGGAGCTATGGGGGTTTATGGGCCATAGGATCTACGGCATCAATGTTGGCTTGGTTCTACATTACTAGGCCTACAAGCATATTCAAGTGTTGAGGCCAGTTAGATTTCCATGGGTAGATTTTGCATAGATTGACTTCCATATTGGCTTCATGTGGTGGAGGGGTGACTTTATTACATCAAGTATAGGGGGAGGAGCTCATGACATGGAGTGATTTATGGGTACACTGGGTGTAATAGTGATAGGATATATCACTGTGAGGATGTATGTATAGTTTCTAGTGTGGCTAGGTTATAGGAGGTAGACATTCTCACTACAAATCTATAGATGGATATTTGGAAGGAGAGATGGGGAGGTGGAGCTGATCACATTTGATAGGGTACACCAATAGTCTATCCTAATATAGGGCATTTTAGGTTCATTCCCTAGGTACATGAGAGAGGATTCAGAGGTTTTATTACCAAATCCACATCATGTGCCTACTTTGCTAGAGTACAAGGAGCTACCAGCTAGGGCACTGATAGATGATGTTTGGTTTATAGATGGGTACTTGATATGGTACTAGCCCATATATGTAGTTGCAAATATTGGTAGGGATGATGGAGGTGTGAGGCTAATGGTCATGTATTTGGATGGCTATGATGGATAGTCAAGAGTAGATTTAGTCCCTGCATAGGGATAGATATAGGTATTATAAGGGTAGGTGGCCACATTATAGGGCTAACTTGTTACACTAGAGGGTCAAGTTACTACTTTATAGGGTCAGCTTGCTACCATCATAGGTGAGAGGGATCAATCCAAGACCTCTGTAAGCTTGGTGACCCAAGAGAGGGAATCTTTGAGGTAGAGAAGAAGAAGAGTAGTAGTAACATAGGTAGGGCTACCAGGTTTTACCCCCACATCATGATACCTAGCTATAGTGGAGAAGATATGGTACTAAGAAGTCATAGTTTTAAAATAGTGTCTAGATGAGCCCTAATGGGGTAAGTATAGCTTGGCAAGTGGTACCAGTGTGGTGACACTAGGGTAGTGGGTAATATCTATATCTTGGTAGATAAAGACATCTAGGGGATTGATAGGTATAATAGGTGGGTAGGCACCAAGATCCAGTGGTGCTCCAAGAGGTAATGGTGCTCTAGGGGCATATATATAACTATAGTATGACATGTTGTATTTCATTTTAATATTGATCCACAAGCCGATATGGTGAGATGTATATTTTTGAGAGAGAGGGATATGTCTATCTACTTGTACACATTATTATGATATTTGACTCAAGAGTTTATACATATGACCATTGTTTATGCTCATGTTTATGGTTTATGGTTTTTGTCTTGATGTTGATGTTTAATGCTTATGATGTGATGTTTATATGGCTTATAGACAATGCTTATGTTCATGGATGTTAGACACTGATATAGGCTTGGCTAGGCATGAGTTGGTTTTGATATATGGTTATGCTTATGACATGTTAAATTTTAATGAGTATATGCTTCATCATATAGTCACATCATGGAAAATGGTTGATTTTTTAAATGCTCATAGATGTTATGGTTTTAGTGTGATTTTATGGTTATGATTATGGTTTTGGTTATGTTTGTTTTTAATTTTTTTAAGATAAAATTCATGAGGTAGTTTAATTAACAACACTTCATGGCTGAATAGAGGATATAATCAAGAGAAAAACATCGTAATGAATATATCAACTCGTCATGATAAGATAAGGAGAGGGCATGAGGCTCCTTATTTGACAAGAACTAGAACAAAATTGAAGTTGTATTGGCTTGATGAGTGTAAGCCCTTCAAATGCTTCACATTAGCATTTGTTAATTGGTTAAAAGGTGTATTGACCACATAATGTTGAGTAAGCTCAAAAATCCCTTGCATATAGTGTATAAGGGGGAATGTATGGAAGTGGAACCATCTTGTGAGACTAGCATTCATCTTTTGTAGGTGTCCCAAGAACTAGTATAAACAAGTCTATACCAAACTATGTAGACTGATCGATGCAAGAATTCTATTTGTGAATGTTGATTATAGCTTCCACCTTATTTTACTACTTTGAGAGCTAATTTCAGTTTTCAAGATTACTTTGCCTTTGTTGTGATTTTGATAATGGGTCTTTTGTGGATTGCTATATATGGGAAGCTACTCGATGTGAGAAGCTTCCAAAAAATTGTTATGCTTTTGACAAAATGCTTTACTAAACCATCCTTCAAGGGAGTGGTCTAAGTTAATTTTCTTTCTTTAATGATTTTTGAGAGCTATCCTTCAATAAATCAGTCCACATTACATTTTGGCAATTTCAAATAGGTTTTCAATAGTTATCCTTTAAGGGAATAGTTTTTGAATGCTAGGAATGACCCATGATTACTATTAGTGTGGATTTTGATTTTTAGCTTGCTTTAATTTTGCTTAACATAGACTTGTTTATATAGGCTAAAGGATTTAAATTTATGAAGGCAAAACTAAAAACACAAGAGGTTGATTACATATAAAGAGGTTTATGTGAAATTGATTATGGAAATCCATACTATGAAAGGGGTGAAAATTACCATGAGAATCATTAAATGGGTGGAGCTATGGTACCCATTATTCAAGATTGGGCTATGATTGTGATAGATAATCACATGATTTAGTTTTAATAAATTTCCCCTAAAATAGGGAGATGGAATGTAGGTGGATAACAAGGGATGATCTTAAGTTAAACAAAAGGTGAACTCGATCCTTCTTAACAAAAGAATAAATGTATATGTGAAGCATTAAGGGGCTCAAGTTTTGGGTGGCCTTCAAGAGAAGATAATTGGTAAGCTCCTGATCCATACTTATGGGTTATGATATAAGGTCCAAGCCAAATGAAATAAAACTTGCCTTGCTTGCTTTTATCCATATTGGTCACATGTTGATTTTTCTTTAGGATGAGGTCTCTGATATGGAATCCTCAGACTTTAAGATGTTTGTTATATGCATGTTTGATATGCTCTTGATAGACATAGAGATGGGTAAGGGATGCTAAATGATGCTCATCAAGTATCTCAAGTTGAGCCAAATGGTGTTAATGATAATCACTCTCAAAAATAATATCTTGCAACGATATGCGAAGACATAGGATTTGGACTTTGAGAGGCAAGATGGCCTCTACTCCAAAAACAATAGAGAAAGGTGTAGAACCCATAGGTGTCCTAATACTATTATGATATGCCCATAAGGTGAAAGGGATGTGTAAATGACAATCAAAATTAGATGCATTGAGAATTTTAGTTTGCATGTTATTAAGGGTTTTGTTAGAGGATTCAGCTTATCCATTCGCTTGGGGTTGATAGGGTGAGGAGAAGTTTAACTTAATGATAAATGTGTCATATAGACCTTGGAATTGCTTGTTCTTAAATAATTTACCATTGTTAGTGATAATCTTGTGAGGAACACTAAATCAGTAGATGATATGATGGTTGATAAAGTTGATAATCTTTTTTACTCTGGTTGAGACTAGAGGAATAGCTTCAACCTATTTGGTCAAATACTTGGTCATAGTGATGATATAATGGTGTCACTGTGAATAAAGGGGGTTAATTTCACCAATAAGATCTAGACCCCATTGTGAAAAGGGTCAAAAATTGGTGGAAACTTGAATACCATGGCTAAGTGTGTGATGCAAATTAGCATGTTGTTGACACTTGACACACTTTTTCACATAATCAAAATAATCTTGGTTAAAGGTAGGCTAGTAATAGCTAAGGTGAAGGATACACTTAGCTACAATGATACCACTAAAGAGACCTCTATAGATACCCTAATGTGTTTCTTTGATAGCATGAGAGGCTTCTTGACTATGCAAGTAACAAAAGAGGAGGCCATCAAAACCATGTTTATAGAGAATTCTTCCCATAATGGTATAGTGTGAAGTACTCTAGATAAATTATCTTCAATCATTCCTAGAGAGGTCAGAAGGAACTATGCCAAGGTTAAGGTAATCAAAAGTTTATTGATACCAAAGGTTAGGTTGGGTCTCCTCAACATTAAAAATGGTGAAAAGATCTAGTTTGACATAGGAAGGTTGGGTAAGTCTATGGATAATGATAGATAGCTTAGAATATAAGGGTATGGATGATATTTGAGATGTAATGGAAGCTATGGTGTCAGTGAACTTATTAGTAGATCATGGGGTTGGTAGTGTTCAAATAATGTTAAGATTTCATCAACTAGTTATTTTTACTATTGTATAATGTCATTTTTACACTAGTAAGAGTCATTAATTTGATAGACCACAAGTTAGGAGTCACCAAATATGTTGATCATTTTGACTTCTAGGGGTAAGGAAATTTAAAGGCCTGTCACTAGGGCTTCATACTCAATCATGTTATTGGTACATTCAAAATCAATCTTGAAAGATAGAGGAAGTGGTTTACCATCAAAGGGGATAAGGATGATAGCATTTCCCCCACTACATTGACATTTTCATCCATTAAATAACATGGTGACTTGATAGGTAAAATGTGCTTGAGAGAGGGTTATGATGGACTCATCAAGAAACTCAAGAATAGGAGGTTAGTTACCTACTAAAGGTGCCTTGGCCAATTTTTTAGTTATGACTTTCTCCTTAATTGACTTTTACTAAAGGAAATAAAGATCAAACTCTAATTGGATCATGAGCCACTTGTATATACATTAGTTTTGGTATGGCTTAGAGTACATGTATTTGAGTGGGTAAGTGTTGGTTATGATGTAGGTTTTATGGTTGAGAAGGTAGTGGTGAAGTTTGGTGGCCAAAAGACTAAATCTAAGCAAAGCTTCTTAATATGGGTATACTAAGTCTTTTATTCTACAAGTGTGTATCTAATGTAGTAAATAGCTTGATCTTTGTGTTGTTCATCTCGGTAAGCTAGCATTGCCCCTAGGGAAAGGTCAGTGGAAAAGATATAAAGGTAAAATGGTTGGTCATATTTAAGATGGGTAAGGATAGGTGGTGAAAAAAATTACTCTTTAAGTAAATCAAAGGTCTTTTGATAATCACTATTCCACTTGAAAGAGACATCCTTCTTCAAAATGTGGTGGAAGGGTTGCCACCAATCTAAAAGTTGGGAAATGAAATGACAAATGGATTGAAGTTTCCCCTATAGGCTATAGAGTTACTTAAGGTTGATGAGAGGAAGAATGTCAAGGATTACCTTTATCTTAGTGGGATTGACTTTGATTCCATGAAAAGAGATAATGAAACCAAGAAGCTTTCTTCATAAGACCCCAAAAATACATTTATTAGGGTTTAGGTAGACATGGTAATGGATAAGGCATTCAAAGATGTTTTTAAGAACATCTACGTGATCTTTTTGGAGTTTGGATTTTTCAAAAAGGTCGTCCACATAGTCCTCAACAATCCTATCAAAAGGTTATGGAAGATATAGGTCATGGCACATTGTTAGGTTGCACTAGCATTCTTTAGTCTAAAAGGCATGACTCTATATCAAAAGGTCCCCCAAAGGGTCGTAAAGGTGGTTTTATACTGATGTTTGGGAGAAATTAAGATTTTATTGTAACCTGATAACCCATCCATGAGAGATAACATCTTGTGGCTGGCTGTAAGATAAACAAGTTGGTTGATCCTCGATAGAGGAAAGTCATCCTTGGGTCAGGCAAGGTTGAGGTCAAAAAATTCCACACAAATGTGTAGTCCCCTAGTGGCTTTGGTGATAAGTACAACATTTAAGACCCATTGGGGGTAGTCAATGGGTTGAATAAAGTTGACAGATAGAATACATTGAAGCTCTTCTTTGATGAGAAGGGCTATGTGGGGATCATGCATTAGATCTTTTTCTTGATAGGGTTAGCATCATGATGATTGACTATGTTATGGGTAACAATGGTTGGGTCAATCTAGGAATATCATTATAAGACCAAGAAAATGCTATGTTGTGGTCTTGGAGGAAAGAGGGGAAGTCTCAAAGTTCCTCAACATTTAGTCATTGGCCAATTTTGACAATACGAGGGTTATTCAAAGTACCCAAGTTAATATCTATGGTGTAATTGTTCAACATGGTTTAGGTCTTAGGAGGAAAGGATTTATGGATGGAGGAATTTGGGGCACCAAGGTAGGTGAGAATAGAATCATCATCTTGGTATTGATAGTGTTAATGGTAGGAGAGTCTTTTCCTATCATGTCAGGATGGGTCAAACGGATGGTTACAATTACCCCCTCCTTCTGATAAGTTAGGGGTCTTAGGCTAATCATTTTAATGAAAAAAAGTTAGGTGGGATGATGTCATCATCCTCATATGTAAGTGGATGTGAGGTTGGTCAGGAAGGGGCATCTTCTTCAATAATGGTAACAGTAGGTTGTTTGGATTTCTAATTATTAGGTAAGATGAAACCTAGTTCATGCTTCTCATGTGGCTTCTTGGTTTCAATGGTGACCAATTCATGTGCACCATGCTCATACTACCCTAGATTGAATCCTTTTCAAGCACACTGATGGAGGTATGTCTCAATAAATCTTGGTTTATCTAGGTAAGAGAAACTAGTGGTGAATGGTCAAGGTGAAAGAGAGGTGTTAGAAGTAACAAGGGACTTGTCGAGTCCCTCATAGAAAAAATGGGTCTGATGAAAGGGAGGCCTGAAGGGAACAATAGTCCTAACATTAGGGTTATATCCTAGTTATTAAGTAAGTTTCCCATACTCATGAGGATTAAAGAGAGTGTCAAAGGCTAAAAGGTAATACACCCCCAGCAAAAGGTGATGGAATGTTGATTACAAAGGGTCTATGGTGGGGATTTAGTCCAAAGGGATAAAGGAATAGTCAATGCCTTATTGTTAGAAGGGGGAATGATATCTACTTTGGTGGTTGAAGGTCAAGTTTTAACTACTGAGGGGATGTTGGATGAGGGTATGAGGACATTTTTGGGGTAATAGTTCATGTTGCATGTTGATAAAGGAATTAGGTCAGCTTAGATGTTGATGACCTAGCCTTCATGCTCAAAATTAATGCAATGTTGGAGGGTAGATGGAACACAACCCATAGAGTGAATCTAAGGTTATCCCAACAAGATGTTATATTAGAATTCACTTTCCATAACATGAAAAAGTTAGGGGAGCATGCAGGGTCCTAAATGGATAACAAGGATGATAGTTCGCAAGGTAGTGGCCATGGTATCATTAAAATAATGAAGGATGGCTAAAGATTTGGACATGACATTATTTAACAAGTTGATTTAGTTTGAGGCATGAGAGGAGATGGTGTTAATGTTATCTCTCCCATTAATCATGACCCATTTGATGTATGTTTATTTGATGTAAGTATTAATAAAGAAAGGGGGATCTAGGTCCTCAAGGTGGATGGAAGGTATTTATGAATCCTTGAAGGTAATAAGTTTTAAACTTTTAAGGCACCAAAAAATGTTGATAGAGGTTAGGGATCCTTAGGATGGACCTCAATAAATTATAAATCCTTTATTAGTCCTTGGTGGTGATGGGGAGAGGTAGAGATCAACTCATACAATCTCATTTTCATTAAGGTCTGATGAAGCTACTTAAGGATAACTCTCATAATGGATTCTAAGGGGTTATATTGGGAGGCACCTAAAATAGACACCTTGGGTTTGGTAAAAAATGGATATGGATGGATGTGGGTGTGTTGGGATGTTAAATATGGATACATCCATGGAATGGACACCTTATCTTTCCCCTTATCCTTCTTTTATGATCTTATGACCACATTGATAGTATGGATAGAAAGAGAGGTTGAAGTAGTAGACTAGTCAGACTCATCTTCACTCTTAGGTGAGAGTGGAGGAGTAGGAAACAATTTGGTAGGTATGGTTGTTGGTTAGATTGGTATGGGGTCCATAGGAGATCCATCTATTAATAGATTATCCTTGTCATAAATTTGGTGGATAAAAGTTTGTAGAGCCTTGTAGTTCTCTGTGTCATGGCCAAGTGTCATATGATAAGAATACATGTGATGATCATTATACTAGATGGGTTTAGAAGAAAGAGGGTCAAAGAGTCTGATGTGAGGTAAGACTAAAAAATAAGTCTACAATAACCTATGGATAATAGTCAAGTAGGACTTGGCTAAAGGTGGTAAGGGTGTGGTGGTCTTTGATTTGATGGTTGAAGCAGGAGGTTGTTTGGAGATAGGTTTTGTGGTAGGTATTTTGGGTAGGGTGGTTTTTTTGGTTGGTGACCTCAGTTTAGGCAAGGAGGTTGATGAGCTAGAGGTGGACTATCACAACGTAGGTATCTTAGGTATTGTTGGCACAGTGAAAAGAGGTGCATCAGAGATCAACAGTGAATGTTGAACCAAAAGTGGTGGTAGGATTTTGGTAGAGGCAATAGCTTCTTAATCAAGGTAGAGGGATGAGGCCCCAAAATGGAGGGTAAGGTTGAGGGAGGTAAAATTTGGGAATTTTTGTGTTTGTGTGGTTTTACCTCTTTGTTTTCTTTGGTCTAGTGTTTGGTTACTGGTTTTTGGTGAGGCAAGCTCCACCTTCACTAAGAGGTGACTAAGGCTTGGTGTGGGAAAGGTGCCAAGGTTTTTGATTGGTTTGGTTGGTATGATTTTTTGGTTTGGAGTCTAGGTGCCTTGGATGGTTGAGGTATTATTGGATTGGCAAAATTTATTATTGGTTTGGTTGGCATGGTAGAAGTTTTGATATTGGAAGTGGTGGGTTGGTTTACTAAAGGTATGGTTGGAGGTTCTTTCTTAGTGATATAAGGTAGCCCTAATTTATTCTAGAAAGTGGCTTGATCCATGTTAGGGTTGGAGATAAATTCTAATTTTTATACTATTATAGAGAATGGTTTGTAGGTTGGTTTGATTCCCTATATGGTGGACCTAAAATATAAGCCCCTAGGTAGAGACATAGGGATGGTAACCTCATCCTCTTCCTCAATAAAAATATGAGAGGCTAACATAGTTGCTTCCTTAGTGGGAGGAGTAGACATGGGGGTTTCCTCCTTAGGAATGATTTCTGAAGGGGGAGTAAGTTGTTCAGTAGTTAAAGGTTAAGATAGGGTGGCGATGGTTGATTGTTCCAATATATTAGTTGAAATGGAGGCTAGTGTCTCTACTACCTCAACAAGTGAATAGGGAGAGGATGGTACTTCCCCATTGTTGGTGTCTAAAGGAATAAAAGGCAAGTCCACTATCTCAATAGATGGTGGAGGTGGAGGATTGGGAAATTGGGTACTAGGTGGTTTCATAATGAGTGCATCAAGAACCATGTTAATTGTATGGGTATCATGAGAGCACTTGATGTTGTTGCTCTCATTCTTGGTAAGATCATGGTTTGGGAAGGGATGCCTAAATATATCAAGGGCTTGGTTTGATGGTGCATTGGGGTTGTCCAATACGTGCTCCCCCTTGTCAATAAGGGATTAGACAATGTTCTTAAAGGTATTTCACCTACTAACATCATGTCCTATTACCTGATCAAAGGCATATAGATCATTCTCATTGACCCAACTAGGTACAAGATGAGAGGCATCAAACTAATAAGGAGGTTTGATAAGAGGAAGTTTAATGATGTTGGCTTTCAATAACTTTCCATGATGGATGCATATGATTCTCCAAGTAGAGTGAAGTGCTTTTGGTTGTTCCAATTTGGGTTCCTCAGGTTTTGCTTTGAGGAACTAGAGGATTTTGGTTGGTTGATGGAAGGTGGAGGTGCATATTTTAAGACAACCACATTCATGGTTCCCTTTCTCTTGGTGTTGGTATTGGATGGGTTGCTTGACTTGGAGGAAATTTCCTCATTGGTTTTATAGGTTAGGTTCTTATTTTTGAGATTTAGCTTTCCTTCATCAATGACTTGGTTCTCTAACTTACGTGCCATGGTAAAAGATTCATCAAAGGTTCAGAAGCTTTGGACATGTAGTGTAGAGGAGATATGCTTGGCACATGCCCAAGCAAATAGCTCTATGAGTTCTAGTTGAGGCAAGGAAAAGGAAAGTTGGTTAATTAGGCTCCTCCAAAGAGCCACAAAATTGGAAATGGATTCATCTGCAAATTGTCAAATGGATTAGAGTTTGATGATAGAAACTTTCATGGAAATATTGATCAAAAAATGGTCCAAGAAGGTTTGAGGCAATTGGGTGAAGGAAAAAAGAGAATGCTTTAATATGGCACTATACGAATCCAATGTCGAACTAGATAGAGACAAGGGGAAGGTGTAGAGAAGAAGGGAATCATCATAAGTGATGAAATAATAAGCATCCCTAAACTCCATAAGGAGCTACTGGGGATCCTTCTTACTTTGAAATTTAGAGAACTTAGGAAGTTCCCATTGGGGAGGATATGGCCTGATAAGTATGAATGGATGGATGAGCTCATTATATATTTGGTCATATGAAAAGATGTTGCGAGCACCCAAAATGGATGATTTCAAGGTGGTCATCTTGTCCATAATCATATTCATTAGGTCTACTTTGGGTTGTGCAATTAGAATTTTATAAGATACATACTACTACCGTGGTTAGGAGACATATTGATAGTGGGTAGAAGGTTGGGAGGTTGCCATTTATTGGTAAGTAAATGATAATGGTTGGTTGGAAGATACATAAAGGTAGGTAGATGTATGTGGTTAGTGTTGACCATTTTTTGGTCTAGCAGGCCAAAAAATTAGTCCCCTTCTTCCTCTGCTATTTTAGGCCAATTCATTTTGATTTTGAACAAGTCCAAGAGATTTCTACAGACTATGAAGGTCTATTTTTATGGACTTTATAGGGCTTGAGATTTATATGGACGCTGCAGGTCTATTTCTATAGACTCAACAGGGTTTGATTTTCTATAGACTCTGTAGGTCTATTTCTATGGACTCAATAGGTTTTGATTTTCTACGAAATCTGCAGGTCTATTTCTACAGACTCTACAGGGCTTGAGATTTCTATGGACTCTATAGGTCTATTTCTACAGACTCGACAGGGTTTGATTTTCTATAGACTCATTAGGGCTTGATTTTCTATGGACTCTGCAGGTTTTTTTTTTTGTAGACGAAGAATTAGTTTAGAGAGTGCAAGGTTTTACAAAGCTTCTTCAAACTCTTATCTAAATAAATTCATAAGGAAAGAGGGCTAAAACGGTTCAGAAGACACTTTTCCTTAAGGTTGGAAGAGTGGTTTAATGACATAATCTTTCCAAGAGTTAGCACCTTTGAACCGTTGAACCAGTTCAATGCCTTCAGTTTAATCACTTGGTTCAATCAGTGGGTTTAACGCTTGGTTTAATTAGTGAGTTCAATCACTTGGTTAAATCGGTAGGTTCAACACTTCATTCAATTGCTTGGTTCAATAAGTGAGTTCAACGCTTCGTTCAATCAGTGAGTTCAATGCTTGGTTCAATCAGTGGGTTCAACACTTGGTTCAATCACAGGTTCAATCATTTGGTTCAATCACTTGGTTCACCACAAAAGGTTCAAAGGCTTGGCATGCAGTGTTGAACTGTTGAACCATTTTTGGTTCAATCGGTCAGTTTAAAGACTTGGTTCAAGGGAGCGTCCTAAATCCAAAAGGCAAGTGCCCTTGCAGAGGGCAGTTTTGGGTTTAAGAGCCCTTACAGAGGGTAGGGAGCACTTCAAAGAGGCCACAAAGAAGCAGTTTGGACCTTTCAAAATTTTGTTAAGACAGAGTCCCAAATTCCTTCAGACTTTTTCTCTGAAGGATTTCCTTCAGACAAAAAGCTCAAAGGAATTCGGGGGAGGCTGCAGCTAAAGGACCCGAAGGAATAGCGAGTAACTGAGACAAATTCTCATGGAATTTTTGTCTGCAGGAAAATTGTTTGCATAAAATCTCAAATCAAAAAAGCCACAAAAGGGCTAAAGAGACAAAAGGCCACCAAAGGGTAGGTGCCCTTGTGGGTGGCTCTGAGTTGACCAAATGAAGGGCATTTCTTCAGAGCTGAAGGGACAATTCCCCTTCGAGAGGGTCTGAAACAAAGAAAAAGCCACAAAAAAGGCTCGAAGGAATTTGCCAAGGATGGTGACATCCTGGAAGCTATCAACTTTAAGAAGATGGATTAGCCATTGTTTTTCAAATGATGACGGGTGGGTGGACGTTAAATTTAAGATGGTGAAATAGCCATTTGATTTTAAATTGCCTAAGTGCCAACCAGAGATGAGCCCAAGGAACGCAATGACCTAGCAGAAGATAGCCCTAAGGGCTAAAGGAGCTAGGAGAAGACAAAATAGGAAGAAGATAAAGAGCCCAAAGAACAAAGAGAGAAAAGTGCCAAGTGTAGGAACAGGCAGATAGTCCAAGTGGCAAAGGGAGGCACCGATTTAAGAAGTTACTTTGGTAGGTGATACAGTGTCTGCAAATTAATTATTAGGAGGTGCAAATGGCTAATCGTGTGACCCATTTCTCTTCATTTTGCATTAATGAGTAGACAAGCCACGTAATCGCCTTGAAGGAGTGGTCTTGCAAGTAGACAAAGGGTGCGGCTCATAATTTCTCATTGATGTTTAAGTGGCTTGCTCTTCTCAATGATCAGAGCGCACATGGGTCATTTGTAAAAAGGGTACAAAAGGGCCTCTTTCCTTCTTATATATATTGTTGACTTGTCATTTGAAAAAGGATCTATCACATTTGTAAGGTGAAGCCCTGTAAAATTTCACCTAAAATCAATAAACGCATTTTTACCTCTATTTTGGTTAGATATCTATGTGTGTGTCTGAGTGTTAGTTTTGTGTTTATTCATTGCTTTCTAATGCTTTCACAGGGTTAGCACCAATCCACCTAGTGTCTATAAGGTGTCATTCCTGTAGGTGACAAGGAGAGTTGCACCTGGAAGCACAGAGACAGAAGAAGCTAATATATAGTGTGTCCCTTCCACAGCACCTATAGTGAGTCCCTATTTTCTATGCGTTCCTATAACCTAGTCATTTTGCCAGTTTAAAGTGTACGTATGTGTTTGTATGGTTTCAAGTGTGAGTTTGAGTAGGTTGAATCATTTGGTTCATCACCTCTTTTAGGGTAGTTTTGTTTTCTTGTAATCCTTCTCCCTTTTCATCCCCCCATTACATATCTATATACCTATATTAGCACTTATTAGAACAACTCAGATGCATCAAAGGGAGCTAACCCTTACCTAGAGACTCTCCACTCTAGCTTCGCTAGTCCCACAGGTGAGAGGGGAGTTTCCATTATTACGTGTGGAAGGTAGGAGCTCAGCCTCCTACCTCAAGTACAATCCATTGCATCAATAGTTTTTGGCATGCTTGATGGGACTTACTTTTTACACTCAGTAAAGTTTCAGGATTGATGTTGGTCCTGTTACAGCAAATCAACTATTTTCAGCATCTAGTGACCCCATTGGTAAGAACTTCATTTATAAATCAAAGACCAGTCTGACTTCCTATGCCTAAAGTCACCACATGGTATGCTTCTAAGGGTGTTCCTTTCGACTTCATTGAGTTGCCTTTGAACTCAGCAAAAAGACTGAGGTTTGAGAGGACCCGTCCTTATTCAACAAACCACCTTCCCAAACCTGCTATAAGGAACACATACGTAGCAGGGCCACAGTTACATCCCGTCATAGTTATGGCATTACCCTTTGTGACTTTTTTATGGTTAGAGCCCCTTGAATCTCCAATGTTATGACCCAATTCCAGGCATAGCCCTCAAAAGTGTGCCTTCCTTTGATGGACAGGGGCCCATTATAGTCATCAAACACATCAAAAATATTGCTAACCTCTGCAATATCCATAATGTCACTGAGGAAAATATTACAATTAGATTGCTGGCATTATCTCTCAAAGGAAAAGCTCTTTACTGGTATGGGACTTTGACTATAAATTTAATCAGTTCTTGGAATGAATTGGGCACTCACTTGACAGACCATTTTGGAAAAAAGAGCGACCACCTCTCACTTGTTGAGCAGCTGACTACCATGAAAAGAGCCCCACATGAATACATGTAGGATGTCAACACTCAATTTTAGAAGACATGGGATAGAATCCCCATTCTAGTAAAACCTACTCCTATTTATGCTTTCTTGTATTACTTAAGAGCATTGAACAGTGATATCACTGTTATGATACAATCAATGGGAGGACATGTGTTGTTTGCCACCTATGACATAGCTATAGCAGCTGAAAATCACTTAGTGCAGGCTAGGAAGATAGCTCTTAGACCCCATATGCCACTTTTCCCCAAAATGCTACCTCCAATTCAAACCGCTACTCCCACATTAGCTCCTCTACCTAGCATAGAGAAACTAGATACTGCTCCATCCAATGAACTTCATGAAGTTAAGAGTCTATTGCAAAGTATGTCAAATGAACTTGTGGCTCTTAAAAGGCAGCAAGCTCAAAGCAACAGACCATTTGAGGTTGTATTATCTTTAATAAGTTTTTCTTCTAAAGATGGCTTATTAGGTTTGGTAATAAGATCTTTGTGAGCTAACTGGCAGTGATAATTGACATTAGTGGTGTTAACATATTGAGAATTATTATAATATTGGTCATAATAAAAATAAATAACATAAAAATCCTTAGTATTTTTTTTATTATTAAATATGGAAAAATATTTTTGGTTATTGTAAGTAAAAGTTTTGGAAACTTTTCATTTTTGAGAAGCAGTGGTGTACTCTTGATCATAGATTCATGATTCAAGGAATCACCAAGTATGTAAGAGATAAAAACCATCAATAATGGTCAAAAAATGAAGTTTTGTGAGGATTATCAAAATGGATACCAGAAGTATGGTCAAGCTCCTAGACCCCCTTTCCAAAATTACAATCAAGGATAGGGTCAGCTTACTCAGACCAGACCCTTTCAAGGCTACAACCTAGGTGCCCCTTCATCATCTAAGGTCATGGTGCTCGTTCACAACAATCTTGCGTAAGAACAGCCAAGTTGTTCAACCATGGGATATGGTCAAGAGCAAGCTATTTATATGAATGAAATGATGGTTTATTGCCCAAATGTGTAAGAAAATTAGGCAGCCACCCATTCCCAAGTCTTTGAGGCTCCATTGTAACCCAGCATGAGTGGCAGTCAAGCCCATCCTAATTCTACCCTCATGAATCATCTGGAAGGAGAATCCTATTCAATCAATTATGTGGGTGCTACAAGCAATTAGGTTAACTGTGTTGTAGCCAACACAAGATTCAAGAGAAGGGAATGGAAAAAACTTAGGGTACTGCCCAAACGTCAACAACACCTTCTTCATCACATGTAATTCAAAAAGTTCCAAGCTTTAAACCGCCGGTTGTACCTCTAACTCCTTGGCTTGCACCTCAGACTGTACATAATTCCAAAGAAATTTTGAAGGAGGGAAACCCTTGGGTCAACATGGTTGATGCGATGAAGAAGCTACACATGAACATCTCTTTGTGGGATTTGTTGTCAATACCAGGGCAAAAAGACATGCTGCAAAAGGAATTACATGAGCTAGATGAATAGGCTATCCCAACAAGAGCTGATAATGTTTTGATGATGAATAGATAGCCTTCCACCTCAGGTCAGACCTAGAAGGAAGAGAAGATTCCTCCTTTTTATGTGTCCTTGGTCATAAGAGATTTCTTGGTGCACAATTGCATCATTGATAGTAGAGCAAGTACCTGGGTGATGCCCAAATGCATAGCTGACAAGCTGGGCTTGAAATATGAAGAAATGACCAAGGGAAACCTATAGCTGGATGGAAACCCAGCAAAGAAAATTAGGGTAGTAAGAGGTTTGAGCTTAACACTGCATGCTTGCCCAACTTTCTCAGTTCCTCATGATGTGGTAGTGGCAGATGTCCCTCCCTACTTTGCCATCTGCTTATCCAGGGATTTTTCATCCAAGATAGGTGGCTACTTAGCAAAAAATTGGTCTTATCTAGTTTTTAGAACCAAGTATGGGACTAAAGTCAAGATTGAATCCAAACCACTCCATAGAGATCATCTAGAACCTTACTCGCTCAAGGTAGCAAATGTCAGCTACGCCATCATTGACCAAGAAGAGTTCCAAGTAGACCAATCTCCATCCTCTGCCCTTGAAGGAGTTGTAGACCTGCTCTTAGATGAATGGCGAAGTGACAACTTCGAGCATGATCCCTACAAATTCATAAAGGAGGTGGGCCTTGGAATTTATTGCATGCATGAAGAGGGTACTTTTGTACCAAACCTGATGAAGGCTAGCCAGGAAAGTTTTGGTTTATGGTAGTTGTTCTTTGATGGTTCAAGGAGTAAGTTGGGAGCTAGTGGTGGAGCAGTGTTGGCCTCTCCTTCAAAAGAGAGGTATTTTTTAGCCTTTCAATTCCAATTTTCCTACACATGAAATGTTTTAGAATATGAATCCCTCATCCACAGCTCGGAGTGGGTGAGGAAAAGAGGAATCAAAGAGCTGCAAGTGTTTGGTGACAGTGAGCTAATTGTCAATCAGGTAAGAGGCCAAAATTTGATGAAGAATTCTCTACTAAAGTCCTACAAACATAGGGTATGGGACTTAGTAGAAAATTTCTTCACTTTCAATATTACCTCCATTCCTAGAGAATGGAACAAGCAAGCAGACAGGCTGGCAGCAGTTGGTGCCCAGTTTGATATTGCTCAAGAAATAGGCTGAGACCATAGCTCACATCACTTGAAAGTAGTGATCTAGCCCTCTATACCTGACAACATCACCAACTAGTAGGTTTTTAGTAGTGATCAGCAAATAGCACTCTTCCTACAAGAAGAAGTGAAATTCACTACAAGAAACTAGGTTAAGTTGCAGCAGCAATATGGCAACCAAATTGTTCAGCTAAAGAATAATAAGCTCCCCAAAGGTTTGGTCACTCTAGAGAGTATCTTCAATGGAGATGACCAAATGAGAAGCAACAAGGCATGCATTGCAACAAAGGAGGAGCACCATGAGAAGGTGGAAATATTCAAAGACAAGCTGCTTGTACTTGGGAAAGTGTGCATGGAGCATGAAAGGCAGGCCTTCATCTTGTTGTGCCAAGAATTTATCAATATCTTCACTTGGGAGTATAGTGATTTCAAAGGTTTTGACCCAAGTTTGGCCCAGCATACCATTGAGCTAGAAGAAGGTGCCAAACCAATCAAGTAGAAGCAGAGGCCCATCAACCCAATGATTGAACCTCTCATGCACAAGGAGCTCACCAAATTGATTGAGTCTAGGATAATATTTCCAATCAAACACTCTTCTTGGCTGGCAAATCTTGTTCCTATCCAAAAAAAGAATGGGGAGATCAGGCTATGCATCAATTTTAGAGATCTCAATAGAGTCTCTTTGAAAGACCATTATCCTCTCCGAAGCATAGATCAGTTCCTTCATATGGTGATAGGTAGCGAGCATTTCTCCCTCCTAGATGGGTATTCAGGATACAACTAGATTTTGGTGCAAGACTGTGACCAGCACAAGACAACCTTCACAACCAAGTGGGGAACGTTTGCTTATAGTAAAATGCCTTTCAAACTATCTAATGTTGGTGCCACTTTCCAACGAGCAATAGACATGGCCTTTTAAGGCCTGATGAATAAGATTGTATTGGTATATCTTGATGATGTGATAATTCTCTCCAAGGAAGTGAGCCAACATATGAAACACCTAAGGCAAATATTTGAGAGGTGTAGGGAGTTTGGTATCTCTCTCAATCCTAAGAAATTCATGTTCACTGTCCATGAGGGGAAGCTCCTTGGTCACATTGTTTCTTCAGAGGGTTTAGCTATTGATCCAGAGAGAGTTCGCTCTATCCTAGAGCTGTCCTTACCCAAGCACAAGAAAGGCCTGTAAAGCTTCTTCGGTAAGATAAAATTTTCTACAGAGATTTATTCCAAATTTCATGGAGATGGTCAAGCCATTGACACTATGCTAAGGAAGGGTGAGGAGTTCACATGGACAGTATATATAAAATACAATTTTGAAGAAATCAAGCAGGCCATAGCCTGGGCTCCTACTTTGATCAGCCCTAACTTCACCAAAGATTTCAACCTCTACACCTTTGGCAATGAAGAGGTAATCTGCCATGCTTACCCAAGCAAGAGATGATAACCTTGAGCAGCCAATTGCATTTTTTAGCCAAGGCCTAGAAGGTTTTGAAGTCAGATACACATATGTGGAAAAGCAAGTCTTGGCAATCATACGAAGTTTGAAGAAATTCAAACACATGCTATCCAATAGTAGAATCCACCTCATGGTTCCACATCCAGGCATCAAAAATTTCTTGATCAATCAAGACCTAAATGAGAAGAGAGTAGGGTAGATCACTAAGGTGATGGAGTATGATGTAGATATCAAGATCACCAAATTGGTAAGAGGGAGAGGCCTATGTGAATACCTCACTGTAGACTTTAAACAGCAAAAGGAGGATAGTCTGCTAATCCATGATGCAGCTATAGAAAAAGAACTAGCTATCATAAGGGATTGGACATTAGATGTGAGGTATTTCCTTCTCACTGGTGAGTGCTCACACTCACTTGATAGGACTAAGAGAAGGTATTTCAGACTCTAGTGTCTCTCTTATGCCCTGATTGATGGAGTGTTGTTCAGAAAGGATCTCTCAAGAGTCTTTTTAAGATGTTTGGACTCAAGTCAGGCTGACAGGGTGTTTTCTGAGTTCCATGATGGACCAGCCAACGGTCATTTTGCTCCTAGGGCTACTATAGCAAGAATAATGAGAGCTGGGTATTTCTAGCCTGCTCTTTTTAGGGACACCCATGCCTGAGTATGAAAGTGCTAAAAGTGCATGATTCTTTATGGGAAGCAATGGTTGGCTTCCATGCCTTTATAGCCTACTCAGGTGGAGCAGCCATTCATGCAATGGGGCCTAGACTTCATAGGGATATTAATCCTCCCTTTAGTGCTGGACACAAGTGGGTCCTGACCACCACAAATTATTTCACAAGATGGGTAGAGGTTGTTGCTCTGAAGGAGGCCAATGAAAGTGTGGTCTTGGATTTTTATGAGGATCTAGTGGTAAGGTTTAGGGTTCCATCAACCATAATCTCAAATAATGCGTTAGCTTTTTTGGGAACCAAGATAAGTGAATGGGTGCTAAGATATGGTATATATCTTAGCACTTCATCCAATTACTACCCATAGGGGAATGGACTGGCTAAGTTTACAAATAAGAACCTGATCAGGATCATCAAGTGAGCTATGGAGGAGAGTTAGAGGACTTGGCATGCTAAGTTGAAAATAGCCCTATGGGCGGATAGGGTCACCCCGAAGAGGGTAATTGGTAATTCACCATTAATGCTCATCTATGGGAGGGAAGCTAGGCTACCCATTTCACTCGAGTTTCTAGCTTTGGATCTCACTCACTAGTTGTAATTAGAAGAAGGAAATAGCATGGAGGTTATGCTATGTAAGCTTATGGAACTCCAAGAAGCAAGGGACCAAGCTATGGCTTCTATGACCAGCCACCAACAACAAGTGAAGAGAAACTTCAACAAAAAATATTCATCAAAAGGTTTCTTTGAAGGAGACATTATCTTGAAATGGGATGAAGACTGAGTTAAGCCTAGAAAACATGTGAAGTTCGATGCCCTATGGAGTGGCCCATACGTAATCACTCAGTGTAAGCAGCATAATGCATTCCAACTCTCTAGGTTGGATGGTGAAGAACTGTATATCCCTATTAATGGGATATATCTTAAGCATTACCACTAAGCCCCTTCTCCATCATGTATATATTTTCCTTGCTTTTCTCCTATTTTCCCTTAGTGCTTTCTGCACATGTTAGTAGTTTTCTTAGCTTTGTGTGTGCTTTCATTTCCTTTTGAGGTAAATATTCATGATTGGTCCTAGATTTATCAGAGCTATTACTAATCTTTAAGTTACAATCTAACCCCATGCCCAATGGATTTTGAGGCAACTAGCTTCTAAGCATAGCAGGCATGCTTCTCCTGGGAGTCACCAATTTGTTGACCATTTTTTGGTCTAGTAGGCCAAAAAATTAGTTCCCTTCTTCCTCTATTATTTTATGCTAATGCATTTTGATTTTGCGCAAGTCCAAGAGATTTCTACAGACTCTACAGGTCTATTTATATAGACTCTATAGGGCTTGATATTTCTACTAACACTGCAGGTCTATTTCTATGGACTCAGCAGGGTTTGATTTTCTATGGACTCTGTAGGTCTATTTCTATGGACTCAACAGGGTTTGATTTTCTACAGACTCTGTAGGTCTATTTCTTTGGACTCTGTAGGGCTTGAGATTTCTACAAACTCTGTAGGTCTATTTATATGGACTTAGCAGGGTTTGATTTTCTATGGACTCAGTAGGGCTTGATTTTCTATGGACTCTGCAGGTTTTTTTTGGCAGACGAAGAACCAGTTTAAAGAGTGCAAGGTTTTACAAAGCTTCTTCAAACTCTTATATGAATAAATTCATAAGGAAAGAGGGCTAAAATGGTTCTGAAGACACTTTTCCTTAAGGTTGGAAGAGTGGTTCAATGACATAATCTTCCCCAGAGTTAGCACCTTTGAACCATTAAACCAGTTCAATGCCTTTAATTCAATTTCTTGGTTCAATCAGTAGGTTTAACACTTGGTTCAATCGGTGAGTTCAATCACTTGGTTCAATCGGCAGGTTCAACACTTGGTTTAATCAGTGAGTTAAATGTTTGGTTCAATCAGTGAGTTCAACGCTTGGTTCAATCGGTGGGTTCAACACTTGGTTCACCGTGGAAGGTTCAAAGGCACGATGTGCAGTGTTGAACCGTTGAACCATTTTTGGTTCAAGGGAGCGTCCTAAAGCTGGAAGGCAAGTGCCCTTGCGGAGGGTAGTTCTGGGTTTAAGAGCCCTTACAGAGGGTAGAAGCACTTCAAAAAGGCCACAAAGAAGTGGTTTAGACCTTTTGTAATTTTGTTAAGGCAAATTCCCAAATTCCTTTGGAATTTTTATCTAAAGTATTTCCTTTAAACAAAAAGTTAGAAGGAATTTGGGGGAGGCTGTAGCCAAAGGACCTGAAGGAATGGTGAGCAACTGGGACAAATTCTCATGGAATTTTTGTCTGCGAGAAAATTGTCTATGAAAAAGCCTGAAGCAAAAAAGCCATAGAAAGGGTTGAGGAGACAAAAGGCTGCTGAAGGGAAGGTTCCCTTGCGAGGGGCTCTCGGCCAGCCAAATGAAGGCCATTTCTTGAGAGTTAAGAACACTTCCCCTTCGAGAGGGTTTGAAACAAAGAAAAAGCCATAGAAAAGGCCTGAAGGAATTTTCCAAGGACAGTGACATCCCAAAATCCATCAACTTTAAGAAGATGGATTAGCTGTTGTTTTTCAAACGATGACGGGTGTACAGACATCAAATTTAAGAATATGAAATAGTTGTTTGCTTTTAAATTGCCTAAGCACCAACCAGAGATGAGCCCAAAGAATGCAGTGACCCACCAGAAGATATCCCTAAGGGCCAAAGGATCCAAGAGAAGACAAAATAGGAAGAAGACAAAGAGCCCAAAGAACAAAGAGAGAAAAGTGCCAAGTGTAGGAACAGGCAGATAATCCAAGTGGTGAAGGGAGGTGCTGATTCAAGAAGTTACTCTAGTAGGTGATACAGTGTCTGTGAATTGATTATTAGGAGATGAAAATGGCTAATGGTGTGACCCATTTCTCTTCATTTCACATTAATGAGCAGAAAATCCACATAATCACCTTGAAAGAGTGGTCTTGTAAGCAAACAAAGGGCGTGGCTCATAATTTCTCGTTGATGTTTAAGTGGCTTGCTCTTCCCAATGATCAGAGCACACATGGGTCATTTGTAAAAAGGGTTCCAAAGGGCCTCTTTCCTTCCTATATATATTGTTGACTTGTCATTTGAAAAAGGATCTGTCACATTTCTAAGGTGAAGCCTTGGCAAATTTTCACCTAAAATCAATAAACACATTTGTACCTCTATTCTAGTTAGATATCTCTGTGTGTGTCTAAGTGTTAGTTTTGTGTTTAGTCATTGCTTTCTAATGCTTTCACAGGGTTAGCACCAACACACCTAGTGTCTATAAGGTGTCATTCCTGCAAGTGACAAGGAAAGCTACACCTGGAAGCATAGAGATAGAAGAAGCTAATATACAGTGTGCCCCTTCCACAGCACCTATAGTGAGTCCCTATTTCTTGTGTGTTCCATTGAAACCTCCCTATTAAGTTCCTGTAGCTTGGTCCTTTTGCCAGTTTAAAGTGTACGTATGTGTTTGTATGGTTTTAAGTGTAAGTGTGAGTAGGTCAAATCATTTGGTGCATCACCCCTTTTATGGTAGTTTTGTTTTCCTATAATCCTTCTCCCTTTTCACCCCCCCATTACATATCTATATACCTATATTAGCACTTATTGGAAAAACTCAGATGCATCAAAGGGAGCTATCCCTTACCTAGAGACTCTCCCCTACAGCTTCACCAGTCCCACAGGTGAAAGGGGAGTTTCCATTGTTGCGTGTGGAAGGTAGGAGCTCGGCCTCCTACCTCAGGTGCAATCCACTACATCAACAGTTAGGTGGTGGGTAAGGTTACATTCCCTTGTAGGTTAGGGATGTATCCAAATTTTAGTTCAAGGGTTACTTAATAGATAGGAGTGGTAGTTAGGTTGTTGATCGATGGAAAGGTGGTGAATCTTGTACTAATTGGTAGAAAGGTAGAGGGAATGGACACCACAAGGCTTTGAAGTGGATTAGTGGTTGACAGATTAAGGATAGTTAAAGGAAGGTTGGTAATACTAGAGGTAAGCACTCCTATCGTGAAGGAGTGGTTGGTAAGAGTGGAAGGTATAAGGGCAGTAGTAGTTTGGGTTGGTTGGTTTTTTATGGTAGTATTAAAGGGGTTATTGGTTGATGAGGATGATTGGGTAGTTGATAGTTGAGTTATAACTACGGTGATAGAGGTACTCCCCATGAGGTGGAGAGGCATGCCATAAAGTAGATCTATGGGTGGGGCCAAAGCTAGGGTATGAAAAGACATGGTTGTAAGATAATGTTGTAAGGCCATGATATTATTATCTAGGAAAGCATAAAAATCCACATCTCCTTGAAGAACCTCCCAAGGGAAGGTAGGAATTCTTGAGGGATGAGGAGAATCTATCAGCTTGGAAACATAGTCCATGGATGAAGAGGTAGAAGAGGTAAGTTGGCTAGGTAACGGATTTTTATCCACAAGGGTTCTTTGTTATTGGTGAGCAAGAATCATACAAGATAAGGGAGATAGAAATAACAAATAGCCTCACTACTCAAATAAAGAGAAGACAAGAAAATATCAAAGAAATTAAATCACACTCTAAAAGATAAATTAATCCCTAAAGTTTTAATTAATCTCACTTTTGGTTTATGCCTTAAGAAGATGTGTGACTAAAATTGGTTTGTAGAGCAGGTACTAGAGAGGAAGTCTAAGGTTGGTTTCAGGTTGTGTTTAGGCCCTAAAAAAGAATCAATATGTGGCTTAGTATTGATGCCTACCCCCTCACTTCACACATCACAATGATAAGGGTGTCAGGTGTTTAGATAATATTTATTGATATCTAGAGATTATACTCAACTAGATGGCTGAGTTGGTTCTCTCCTTGGTAATGAACTCCAAATAGGATTGCCAAGAAAGGGTAAGGTTACCACTAGGTGATGAAATCCTAGTTGGGCCTTATCTCACGTTTGTTTGATATTTAATTGGTGAAAGTGGTTTGGTTGAGTGTGTGCAAAAAAGAGTGAAGCTATGATAGATTACTTTGATTTTAAGTTAAGCTATGTAAACTAAACTTTCAACCAGTCGATGTATGCACTTGAATTTAAGCTCAAAAGAAACTTTTGATTTTATTAATGAGCATAGAATATAGAGAGAATGCAAGTAAAAAAACCCAAGTAAATACACAAGGGTCCCACTACGCATGCTAGAATGTTTTAATAAATTTTTGCTTATTATTGGAAAAGGGAAAAGAAGAAACTAAGTATAGGTATGGTTGAAAAACCTATTTGATTGTGCGCACATTAAATTAGATGATTGTGAAGAGATCCTCTTTAGCTTAGGAGGATGGCCTACAGATAAGAAAGTACTAAATTAAACTTTTTTGTTAGAAAAATAGCTGAGTGGATTGCCTAGTGATAGCCAGATCTTGAAAGCAAGAGCTTCCTCAGCGGTTGTCAATCCACACATTTTAAACAATTAAGTTTATGAATATAATAGAAGATACTTGCATCAATAACCAAAAAGGTACTAAAATTGAACACAAGAATGCTTGTTAATAAATATAGACTAGAGATTATTAAATTAGTGATAAGATAATTTATACTAGTGATAGAGAGTTGGGGTATGCTTCAAAAAATCAAAAAGGGGTCCGTGAATAGGAAAGAACATAGAAAATCAAGTTTGGTTGTGGGTAGGTAGGTGAAAATAACTTGCTAGTTTTTTACTACCATAGTGACTGTTAGTGGTTGGATTAACCATCGGTGCTTAAGGTGATTATTGGTAGTCAAGGTGACCATCAGTGGTTGGACAGACCATCGGTGGTTGAGAAAACCATCAACAGTTACTATGTATGGATCTGGGTTAGTAAAAACATTGATTAACAAGATCTAAAAGATGGATTCTGAGAGATGGGTAAGACTTGGGTTGATTTCAAAATGGAAATAAAGTAAGTGAATACTAAGAAACAATTACTTGTCTTTATAGAATTTGATTGGGTATATGGTTGAGTTAGTTGACCTATGGGTGGAATCTAGCTTGATTTTGACAAAGTAATGGTACTTAGTGCTTTTATGAGGTTTTGGTAGTAAGTTGACTCTCTGATGTAGTAGTTAGTTTATTGGATTGTTGATAATGATTGACCTATAAAAAGAGAATTATATATGCATAAGATCTTAATAATATTTGTAGATGTGTTTCACCTCCCAGCTCCTCTCTTCTTATAGCCAAGGCAAGAGAATTACAATAGAACATGAACTAGGCCTCCTAACTATAACTCATAAATGCAATGGCTCACAACAAGATTTAGATGAGTTATTTTTAGAAAAGAAAGGTAGATGAGTTTACAAGTTAGTGATTGAAGAGGTGGACCTTAACCTTTGACAGGTAGGGTCCTGACCATTGACGATCGAGGGTGAAGGGTAAAATAAGTAAAATCTAGGGTAAAGGCTAGGTTAAGCCAATTAAGTTAAACTGACTGCAAGTTACATTCAATTAGGGTTTAGTGGGTTGAATGGTCCCAAGGGAGTCCTAAGGTGGTCTAATGGAATTATGACATTCAGAATCATGGTGTGCAAATTTTTGGTGTCTATAATCACATTAAGGACACCAGATCCATGTGGCAATAGTGTCCCTAAAATGGTGTCAATGTCCTTTACCCTATTTTTCTTGAATGAATATATTTTCAAAGGTAAAACCCTCCTAAGATCAGATTAAGCATATTTTATTATCTGCAAAAGCTATATAACACTATAAATACATGAATTTTAGACCTCTATCCACTAGATAGAAATTAGACACAAAATACCTATTCAAACATGAAATAATTTGAGTAAAATTAAGGTTATTAATCCTTATTCTACCTTACTTCTGAATACTACCATCTATAGTTGCCCAAAGCTCAGATTTTTTAAATTTTTCAATCTCAACCACACTCAAGCCATTCAAGACCACTACCATTCTAGCACTACTTACACTTGCACTAACACTTAGGTGGGGAGAACTACATCAGGATTGATCCCTCATTATAGTACTGGTATGTAGGTAAATATCTTCACAATGGGGTATTGAGGATGTCCAGCCTATTATACTAATAAACACACTTTTCAATTCATACTTTACTTGTAAGGACGATTAGGGTTTGCATCATAAATTATATATTATAGGCATAATACATATTTTTAGATTTTGTGTCATAGGAACATAACCTAGAAACATAGATGTAGGTGCATCTAGAAGTTTGGAGCAGTCCTACACAAAAGACACTATTGTCATTATTAGGACACTAAAGCCATATGGTGTTTCTATCCAAATATGGCACTATTATTTAAGAGGGTTTTTGATATAGGGATCTCCTTGATGACACTGAGACCTATTCATATCTCAATTTCTAGCACTGAGATCTTCCATATCAATTTTTTTATAAATAAGTCTTTATTTTCACATATTTATTATTATTTTTAGAAAGTTAAAGCTATTCAAAATCTATAACAAATCAATGGTTTTCTCTTATTATTTCAATTATTTAGACTACTCATCCCTTTAATCAAACATAGGATTTACATAGCTTAACCCTAAAAGGTTAAAACACGTGACTTCCACATTTCTTCACATATTCAAATTGTAGAGGGGGCATGTTTTGTAAATATAATCTCCACACTTATTTAGTATTCAACATACCCAGACTATAGTGGGGCATGTTTGGATATAATTTCTCCACACTTATTTAGTATTAAAGATACCCTGATTATAGTGGGGGTATATTTTTGAAACATGTCCTCCACATTGGCACTTGCACCAATTCTTAGATTTAGTTTGGAAACATGTTCTCCACACTTAAAACTTATTTTTAGTTTTAGATTATAGTAGGGGCATGTTTTGGAAACATGTTCTCTGCACTTACACATTTTCAAATTATCCAAAATCATACTTAATACACATTTATGGAAAAATTATATAAGTATTCCTATGGTTGGTCTAAGTGTTTTAAGATGAGATGTTCTCCAAAGGGATTGGTATAAATATAGAATCAATCCTTATTAATTCCTCACCTAGCACAGACATAGAAAAGACCTAACACAAACCAAAAATCACTCAAGTGGGTAAATCTTCCCTATTTTCTCATATTTCCATAGCAATCATATGGACCACATATCTATAGGTCTAGAGTACTGAAGGAGCAATCCATGAGCCATATTTGACAAGTTACAATCTATGTCATTATTTTAATTACTTATCATACATTGCATGATTCACACACAAGCTAACACATACGGGAAAACTACATAAGTATGAGGCCCTCTTCTAAGTATTGGCTATGTAGGTAGTACTTATTGATAGAAGGGTCTTTGGGGAACTCAATATCATGTGCCCATTAACACATTTTTTGATAGCCAATATGAAGATGAATAACTAGGGTTTTATTATTTGATAAAGAGAAATAGTCCATGACCTATATTTAAATGCACTAAATCCAAGGTGACATAGAACCCAAAGGCATCTAAGTGGTTACATCTAGTTTAAGAAGGTATTTCATATTGGACACCTGCATCCAATCTAAATAGTAGCATCAACACAACTATCCCATGTTGACATAAGTGTCTATGTCTATATAGGTACAATTTTAAAATCATATGTTTAATCTAGAATTTATATCTAGTCTAATTTTGCCTATTCTATATCTAGAACTATATTAGCATCAGAACTAGCTAAGTATCTTTTGTTCATTATTGTTGTAATATTTAGCATAATTGTATTTTCTATATTTAGCATCTTAGCATAATAAATTTAGTATATGTTTTATCTAGGTTTTAATATTAATTGCCTTAATTTAGAGATAATCTACCATCCTTGTGCCCTAGGTGATATTTTAGGGCTAAACATTTGGTGAAACTGACATTTGTGCGTTTATGTGAAAACCCTAGTTGGCCTAAGGTTTCTTATTTTATGATTTCTAATGCAGTAATTATTCAGATTTGACTTTAATTATCATGATTGATTATTCCATAGAATTTTTGTATCTTTCTTATCCTATTCTCATATCAATTTTTTATAACATTTAAAATGTCTAAAAAGTAACTTATTCTTCCTCCTAACCCTAAGGGGGGTGATAACTACCATCCCTCTACCTAGGCTCATGTTATCACTCCTCTAAGGGGTAAGGTAGATGGTATATTTATGCCTATTCAATTTGAATCACCTAGAGTTTTTTATTGTGAATCCCTAAAAGATCAAATCACCCTTATAAAAAAGTTAATATAAGAGTTACAAAAACAAAATAAATATTTTAGTTCAATGATCACATTATTATAAAATCAGATTATATGTGCCCAAAATCCAAAACATGCTAGTGTTATTAATGTGTTTGCATTTTCATCTACCAATTATGTGTCAAATAAGGTTTCACATCCAAATGAAAAGATACAATAGAATACATCTAAAATAAGTGATTTAAAAAGTGACTAAAAGGCTAATAAGAGTCTAAGTGAATTCCTAAGAGATGTGCTTTGAAACAAAGTGATTCAATTACCTCCTATACATCTTATAAGGATATTCAAGTATTATTGTGCATATCAGAGAATGCATGGTCATTATACAGATTATTTTCTTGCATTTAAAAAACAAATAAAAAGTCACAAAGGTAGTGGGGATCATATCATTGATACATCAACCAAGGACACCACTCACATTTTGAGTACCTCTCCTAAAGCACAAGTGCCAAAACAACAAATATGGGTACTAAAATATAATTCAAAGTAAGATAAGGGTCAAAAAATAAAGAAATGGATAAAATACCATTACCAAAGGTTTCAAAAATTCCAAAAGATATACAATTAAAAAAGAACCAATGATCTTAAAGCCACCAAAAAATAAGCCATGTGAGCTCCCATTATTTGTCAATACTAAACAATAAGAGGACACAATTCCAAATGATTATGATAGTGGTGATAGCATTCCTAATATAGAACCAAATATAAATACAAGCAAGGAAAACCATGCAGCTCAAGATGATCATAAGGTATTAACATATGAGGTGCACACAAATACAAATAATGTCATACCAAAATGGTCACAACCACAATATGACACATATTTTATTCATATAAATATATGGTATATTACATGTTCAAGAACAACCTAAGAAGTTACATCTCTCCCATATGGCTAACATAGAAGATTGGTATGATCATAATACTACAAAATATTGGTATGATCTTGATAATATTGATTAAATAATATATGAGTATGCCACACATGATATGGGGCCTCCACAAAGGCATATCCTTGATGAGATCCTTGGGTTTTAGTATCATTTTTACCTATACATAACCATGATACACCCAATTTATATCATTCTATGATCACTTTACAATATCATGTTTGATCAAATGTACTTGCACATGCCTTTATCCATGCTTATATATTTTATAGTGTACTTGATATTATTTATACTTAACATTTTTTACCAAAACATACAATATAGGGGATAGTATGTTTTATTTAGTTTGGATGCTTGTGTTTTCATTCATACTTCCTTGAATGTCTTAACTTATTATTCTCTTACTTATTTTGAACATATGAATATGCTCCATTGTTTGTGGCCCTTGTGCCTTTGTTTGTCTCTTTGACATTTAAATATGTCATTTTTTGTTGTATGTTGACATTTGAATGTCATTATTGATTTTATGTACATTTGAATAAGTTGTGTTCCTTCGATTGTGCATAATTTAAACATGCCCCTTGCTTGAGGTCTCCTTGGACCATTTTATTCTGATTTTCTTTTGAGTGCTCTTGTATGTGTGCTTGATTGCTTGTTGATCTTGTAATATTACTATCTAGATGTCACCATGATATATATCACACATTTTAGGACTTGATGTGATCACATTTGATGTACTTCAATGATATATCTACCTAAACATGTTCTCTCTATATTTTACATGGTACAGTCATAGTTTACATAGTTATCTCATCCTTTTGAGGTAAGGTAACTACCAGTTACTACTTTACCTCACCTCAAAAGGTGGGGAATATTAGTGGGAGCATGTCATAGAGGCATGACTTCCACATTACATTACATATTCAATATATAATGGGGGCATGTTTTGGAAACGTATTCTCCAAACTTATTCAATATTAAGTATACCCAGATTATATTTGGGGCATGTTTTGGAAACATGTTATCCATATTACACCAATTCTTAGATTCAAAATATAGTGGGGGAATGCTTTGGTAACATTTTATCCACACTTACATCAGTTCTTAGACTCAAATTATAATGGGGACATGTTTTGAAAATATGTTCTCCATAGTTATACTAGTTTTTAGTTTCAGATTATAGTGGGGGCATGTTTTGGAAACATGTTATCCACCCTTACATAGTTTCAAATTGGCCAAATTCATAGCTATGTGATTTAAATATTTGTGGTATAATTATATACATTGGTACCATTATTATACATAATTTCAGCATGAGACATATCTAAGGTGCATATGTCATGCAATGTGTAACTAATTTTGTAAAATCAAATCAGTTTCAAATTTTAAACACTTTCAAGAGTTGTCATCACCCACCAAGTTGGACTTTTATAGACTGTATTGAGCCAATCTACTATAGTAGTTGGTTTTCTTTTTGGAATTTTTGAGGTGATTAAATCACTCAATATTTTTAATTTAAATGGTTGGACTTGATTATATCATCCAACCTTACCAGTTTTATAGTTTTAGTTGACTTGGTTCTCTCACATTCACTAGGTTATAAGTATGGTTAGGTTTCATTATTGAGCTAATATCAACTACCAAGTGACAACTTAAATTTTCTCCAAGGTTAAGGGTATGTCCCCTTAAATATCTATCTATCTCTTTAGATATATGCACTTTCTAGATTTTATATTTAACCTAATCTCAGCTTTAGTTATTCATAATGATATATCTGTTCAAATCAAATTACCAACAATCAAGATGGTTGCATCGATACACAAGTGTACTCCTAAACCTTGCTCTCTTTCAATTTTAGATTATATGAATTGATTATATTATTATATTTTCTTGGTTGCAAGTTAGTCACCACCAAAGCATTCAATTTGGACTCAAATAAAGACAAAGTGTGTTATACACACCCAGATACACATTTCTTTTCCTTTAAACTAACAATTTCATTACTAGATTAAAGAGGGGTAAATGTAGATATTATTTATGAATTATATATCATGTTAGTCTTGTACACTTGTAAAATACATATCATGAATGTACCTTCATCTTATAGACCTTTCCCACTGTCAAAAAGCTCACATAAACTATCTCTTTATGTCTAATTGATTATCTCTTAGTCTAATCAATGTTATTCTGGTGACTCAAACCTTATATCTTGGCTATAATGTTATAAACCTACTTATATTCAATATCTACAAGTTATAGACATGCACTTATTTTCTAACTTCTCAAACACTTGCATCCTAGTCAGACACTTACATCATAGTGTCTTATCCCAATGCAAGTATCTAGTACCCTAAATTCATCTGATTTGCAAATGAAATGTATTCATATGGTCAGCCTAAGTGTTTTAATGTGATATATTCTCTAAAGGAATTGATATAAATACATAATCAAACATATTCATTCCTCACCTAACACAAACCTAGAAGTTGTAGACACTTAGTTTTGGCCACTTTTGTGCCTAAATTGGGATTCAGTTTAATTTCTAGCACACGATGTAATTTAAGTCTAAAAATTACTTGAATGCCCAAATTCATCCATGTAAGAGATTTGAATTCTCAAAATCATGGTAAGACTACTTTATTTAGCATATTACCATGTATGCATTGATAACCTAGTTTAGTTTCAACCCTAGTCAAAATATGACCTTGTAATTTGACACCTTTGGCTTATAGAGATATTAATTCAAAACATTTAAAATAATTTATAAAATCTAAAAAATACTAAGCAAGACTAATTACATTTTAAATCTTAATTAACTGGCCTGAGTAAAAATTCCAAGTTAAATTAGTGAATTTCATCTATCAAAAAAAGAATTTTTAGCCAAATATGAAGACAAAGGTTAAAGGAGATAATAAAGTGATTTATTAATTCCTAAATATTCCAAAATTATGGGTCAAAACCTCACAAATGTCTAAAATTAGTTATCATGCCTTACAAATATCTGAAATTGAGGTGTCAAGATTTCATGAGTGATTTGACCCAACTCGAGGTTAACTTGACTCAACCTAGGTTATTTTAGACTCAACCAAAGTTAAAATTTAACCTAACCTCCCTAGGGATATAATTATTTCTTAGAGTTATAAATACAAGTTCCCACACCATATACCAATAAAATTTTTCTGTGTAAGATTATTCTTCTGTAATACCTTCAAGAATCCATTAAAAGTAGTGTTATAATGCCCATTTTATGCCAAGCTTCACACCAAGCCACAAGTGACCATTAGGGAAGTGTTAATAATATGCAATAAATTTAGCATTAATAATGAGTTTGAAGCTACTCATCGATGGTCCATCATGGGTTGGATACATGTGCTCTCTCACCCACTTCAAAACATGACATTGAGCTCCTCCCTGAGCTATTTTTATCAACTCACTACATAGAAAACCAGAGCAAAAGAAATCGAATTAGCTAGGGTGAAAATGAAATGTTTTTCAACCCAGGGGTGAATATATAGCCACAAAATTTAATTTCTCCCTAGGGCCTATAGTTCATTATGTACGCTCCAAGAAAAGTATTTTTCACATCTATGATTTATTTTTCATGCCATTTGATCCTATGTGTCTTATTTTTTGACCATATTATAACTAGACCATCTTTTTGGGCTTCCTTTAAGACTCGTTTAACAATGATATTTTTTGACCTATACCCTATATTTATTCAAACATGCATCTTCAAACTCACATTTAGGCTAAAAATGTGTTGTTATCATTTACTATCTCATCATAAATCTATTTCATAGTTTTTTTTCATAAACAAACCTTGTTAATTTACCCCATTAAGGAAAATTATTTTTCTAATCAATCAATGCTCTATTATGCCTTTCTAGGGAAAATTCATTTTAAATTATGTGATTTAAATGTGTGAATGATTATAACCACCTTTAGGCAAATCATTATTTTTAAACTAGTTTAATGATTATAACCATTTGTGGGCAATCATTATTTTTGCATCTCATGCTAATAATTACAACTACCTTTAGGCAAGTCATTATTTTAACCACTCCACCTACCCTACTGAGGCAAATGCATGCATCCTTGATTATAACCACTTTTGGTAAAATTAGTGTTTCACATTTTATTACTAATTATAACCACCTTTGGGTAAATTGGTATTCACCCCTCTACCCCACTGAGGTAATTATCTATGCCACTACTTATAACTACCGTTGGTCAAACTAGTATCACACCCTTTGCTACTAATTATAAGCACTTTTGGATAAATTGATGACTCCACATTTTTTACTATTTATAACTTCCTTTTGTCAAGTCAATAGTTACACCTTCATTACCACTAGATCATGTCATTTTCTTCATTTTGAGGTAACGTTCTACAACTATATTTTATCACCCACTCCCTTGAAGGGGCATGAAGGGCTTAATGATCACCCTTTAGGGCATGAACTGTTTGAATTAATGAATTTTGCATTCTTTGAAAATATGTTACTGTGCTTGTGTCTCTCAATGCCTTCTTAAACATGGGCAAACTATAGACACTTAGTTTTGGCCACTTTCATGCCTAAACTATGATTTAGTTTAATTTCTAGCACATGACACAATTTAAGCCTAGAAATCACCTAAATGCCCAAATTTATCTACGTAAGGGATTTAATTTCTTAGAAACATGGAAAATCTACTTTATTTGGTGTATTACCATGTATGCACTAATAACATAGTTTAGTTTTAACCCTAGTAAAATTATGACCTAGTAATTTGACATTTTTAGCTTGTCGAGCTATTAATTCAAAACATTTAAAATAATTGCCAAAATACAAAAAGCACTAAGTAAGATTAATTACATTACAAATATTAATTAACTTTCCTAGACAAAAATTTCAAATCAAATTAGTGAATTTCATTTACCAAAAAAAGAGTTTTTAACCAAATATGAAGTCAAAGGTCAAAGGAGATAATAAAGTAATTTATTATTTCATAAAGATAACAAAATTATGAGTCACAACCTCACAAATATCTAAAGTGAGTTGTCATGCCTCATAAATATCTAAAACTGAGGTGTGAAAATTTCATTAGTGTTTTGACCCAACCTAGGGTTAGCCTAACTGAACCTAAGTTATTTTAGACTCAACCAAAGTTTGAATTTAACTTAAACTCCCTAGGGTTAGATTTAGTTCTTAGAGATATAAATATAAGTGCCCACACCATATGCTAACGAATTTTTATGTGTAAGGTTATTCTACTAGAATACCTTCAAGAATCCATTGAGATTAGTGTTATAATGCCCATTTTATGCCAAACTTCACACTAATCCACAAGTGACTATTGGAGAAGTGATACCACCATGGAAAAGCATTGATAGAAGACTCTAATTATCATAGACCAAACATGAACATATTTATGCTAATAATTGGACATCAAATTTGACAAAGGAGGTAAATTACTTGTGTTGTTTTTATATCTATTTTGTGATCTTATTCACTATGTTATGTTTCCCCTAGTTCTTAGGCAAGAGTGTTTAGTTGTAGTGTGTTTTTATGCTTGATTTTTTATCATTTAGACTAACAAGGAACTAATTAATGTGTGTGTGCTCTTTGAACTCCTAAGATATAAAAACAACCTATCACGGATCAAAAAACACTCAATTAAGCATTCAAGTGAGTAAAGCTTTTATATTTTCTCTTATTTCTATATCAGTTATAGGGACATCATATCTACATGTTTCAAGTATTGAAGTATCACTCCATGAGCCATATTTTCCATGTTATAATCTAGGTCACTATTTTACTTGATTATCACACACTACATAATTCACACACAAGCTAACACATAGGGGATAACTACATAAGTTTGAGGCCCTCTTTGGAGTATTGATTATGTACTCAACTCTCATCGAAATAGGGGTATTTGGAGCATCTCAACACCATTTGCCCACTAACCCATTTTTTCCATAGCCACTATGAAGATAAATAACTAGGGTTTTGTTATTTGACAAGGAGAGATAGTCCATGACCCATACATGAATACACCAGAGAAAGGTGACACAAAATCTAGAGGCATTCAAGTGGTCACATCTAATTCAAATAGGTATTTTGTACTAGACACCTATGTTCAATCTAGATAGTAGTATTTATGTAATTGTCTTAGGTTGATGCAATTGTATGTGGATATAAAGGTATAATTTATATAATCATGCGGCTGAACTAGAATCTAGATCCAATATACTTTCTACCTATTCTTGATCGAGACCTATATTAACATTAGAACCAACTAAGTATCTTATGCTCATTATCATTATAATATTTAACATAGATGTACTTTCTATCTTTAGTATCTCAGCTTAATAAATTTAATATATGTTTTATTTGGGTTTTGAAATTAATTAGTCTGCTTTAGAGATAGTCTACCATCCTTGTGCCCTAAGATATCTCTACCCCTTTAACCCTAGATTCCACATAATCTATATTTTAGGGTTAAACATTTGATGAACCTAATCTTGAACATCATTCTTGCCTAAATTTACTATATAGGGTGTTGCTTACCTACTTTGTCTTAATATTTGTGTTCTTTATCTTTCTTTTCATGGATGATATTAATTGCTTTGATAACTATGATTATAAAAATCTCCAACTTTCTATAAAATAAGGGGTAAAAATTGATAATTCTTTTATTCTTCTAAATTCTAAAGCATCTAATCTCAAATATTTGAATGGTTGTAGCTACCATCCCTCTAATCAAGTCCATGCCCCCATCATTTCAAGAGATGAGGTGATCTATCTTAAAGAATATAAAGAGACTTTACCCATACTTCCTACACCATTATCATATGATTTTGGCCTTTAGTTTAGTATTTAATCAAATATGGATGAAAAAAATAAGGATTGGGAAAAAATAAACAAGATATAACCCACCTTATATCTCTTTTTGCTCTTAGAATTTGGATTTAAATACTTGATAGTAAAAACTCTTGACTTGGCTTGATGTGTTTCAAACTTGGTTGATGACTACTAGTAATTGATTTGTAATTTGGGAAGAACATGGTAGGTTTGATTAATGTGTAGCAATATATAGATGTTTGATAAATAAGATTCAATTGCATACTAAGTGTGGGTTTGATTTTTATTTATATGAGTCCATTTGGGTAATTTATCATACCACTGACATGTTAGGAAAATGGGCAATCCATATAAATGATCTAATTTTGAAAAATAACAATTGTTCAGTAAGGGTCACCAATGTCACCTAGGTCATTTTCATTAATGAAATAGGTTGAGCCTAATGTTAGTCTCTAGGAGATAGTAATATGGATTTGATGATCTAAACAAGTATGAGTAAGATATATAGTTGGTTTAACATAGAAATTGGAGGTTCATATAGGTAATTGATAGAAAAACAAGAGGGTTGGACTCATAACAAGCATGTGGATATGAGAGAATGGTGAACATGAGGCATATATGTGGGCACAAGTCATGTATGGTGAATGCAGGTCAAAAGTGACATTATCAAGTATCTAATACCAAATTTTAGTATCTATAATGTGTTTTAAAATTATGAGATGGAATTTATATTTATAGGGGCATCAGGGCAAGGAGATGCTTAGTGTTTATATTTTCAAGTGATGATTTGAAAAAAATTAACATGCCATGACTATGTTAGAGTACACATTGTATGTTTATGATTATCTACACATTAAAAGAGGTTATACTACAATTATTTTTTTATTAATTTTGTTAACTAGTGGAATTGGTGACCCAATAACCCAATGCACTCCTTTTGGTGCATTTTTAGCATGATGAGCCCCTATAACCACCAGGTCACATGCAAATTCACCACTCCACATGTTGTGGGTAAACCAAGGATCAAACTTGAGACCTAGATACTATAATTATTTATTATGTACATGTTATTAATGAGGTTGTTGAGATAGATGCATGATTTTTGTGTAATAGGGATATATAAGTGCTTTTGGATTCATAGTAGGTAACAAAAACATCCCATGTTTAATCAAGGGAAACTCTATGGGAATTATTGGAGCATTTTCTTAGTACCTATTATCCCAGAAGTCTTGCACAGATTCTGATGTGGAATATCTCATTGTGAAACACCTAATGATATAATGGGAAAACCTCTAAGCCATGGGACTTTGGCACATTTAGGTTAACCTCCAGAGAAAGTTGGCTTCCTTTCACTATAACGGATGTAACTAGTAAAATACCATCTCTATGGAAATTATGCTCTTTTAGTGTCTTTCTCTCCTAAACCAAAAATTTTGACAAGGAAAAGGGAAAGAATAAAACTTTATGAAACTTGAAAAGGTGATTGCACCATATATCTTAGTGGGTCTTATTTCTTGATTAATGATCATAATGGAATAGATAATTATATTGAAACGGTTCCAGCACAAACTTATACATATGATAAATCAAAAGGCAATATTTAGTTACTTTCACAAAAGGGAAAGGGTTCTTTATTTTAATCAAATAATATTTTTAGAAGGGAAAAATACCACAAATGAATTTGTTATGACTGAAATAAGAATAAAAATTTCACAAACATTCAAATAACTGACATTCACATAGATCTCTTAGATAAGAAAGGCAAATCTTCAATTTATTTCTATTATAAAGGTTACAGCTTGTAGAAAATATATTCAAAATGTAGAAATTATATCCTCTAACATAAAAAAGATGGATTGGTCCATTGGTTCTGCCCATTTTTATACAAAATATCTCATCTATAAGATGTAGTTGTCTAAACTTGAATGCCCAGTAGGAAAATCATGCAAATCTAAAAACCTCGTGTAAAAGAGGTAAGTTGTATTTCTGGCACCCTAGACTTGTGGGACAGTTGGAAATTAGCATGCAAGAGTTGGGCATGATCTTTGAGGTGGAATTACATAGCATGGCATGGTATGGCATGGAAAGTCTCCATGAAATGCTTCTTCATCTCTAATTGCTAAAAATACCTCTTCATGTAAATGGGTAATGCCCAAATAGAACTTGACTTTCAAAAATAAAAGATAAGTCTCTTTTCATGCAAAACCCTAACTTGAAAAACACAAGTGAGACTTTTAAAAAAATTAAGTCTTAGCACTTTGTCAAAATGAACCTTGCAATTTGCACTTCATGATTTTGCACTTTTAACCATTTATACTTGTCAAAATAGAAAGTGTAAATTGAACTTCATGCTTTTGCACTTTCACATTATCAAAGTATAAAGTGTAAAATGTGTTTTATCTTTCTCAAAAAGAGTTATAAAATGAGAGTTATAAGTTTACAATTACAACTTATAATGTTGTTGAAATGAAATTACAAATGGCATTTAAAACATTTGAAAATATTTAATCAAAGAAAAGATTAATCAACATCCAAAACTTCTTCAACTTTCTTGTCACTCTCGACCTACAATTTCTTAGCATATGCATCAAAGGCCTTGAAAATTTCTTATATTCATTTTGGATCCAACCCATAAGATTAGATGTGATAGGCTACATAATATATTTAGACATCAAATAATTCTTTCCTAAAAGTCTTTATTCCCTACATTTATATTCCCATCTTATCAATTTCTCTCCCATAACTGATAAATCATTGGATAGAACTTAGGGTGAAGATTGTGTCCCTTGTATATTCTTTCTCAACTATTTTATTGAAGTTATTCTAGGCTTATTTCCACTTGAAAGAGATTATTTTCCTTATGTACTATTTGGTATGATATTGTGTTCATCATCCCATCAATGTCAAATATTACATCAACTGCATTATCATGAGCCTCCTTGGCTTAGTGAGCAACTTATATTAATACTCTAATTTGAAATTGAGAAGCCCTATGGAGTTCCTCATTCTTAGCTTCATCATTCAATATTATTTTAGCAACAAGGACATCTATGTCAAGTGAACCTACAGCTGTCAATTTGGGATAATACAAGTTTAAAGTCTAAATCTCTCCTTCATAATTATTGGCTTGATCTTTCAAGGTATTCTTTCTCTCCCTAATGATTTTATAGTGATCCACCATTTCATCAATGACCTTATTGCCTTTGGTAATTAATTCCTTTGACCATTCTTTTGTATCCCTTCCTATGTGAGCCACCACTTGAACTGAATCAATGAAAGCTTGATTTGGAAATTGACTGATTGGTTATAATACCTATGGTTGTTACGATGATCCACTGGGTTGTGTAATTTATCTTAATGCATCTATAAGTTATTCCAATTGCTTCTTAAGTTCATCCTTGGTGGCCTTGTCATGATCCATTCTCTATAAGAGAGAGTTGATGCCAATTTGTACATCATGTTTGAGTCCTCTCATCTACCATCCAAGGTGGATCTAAAAAATTTGATAGTCTCCCACCACAATATTTTTTTTTTATTTATCTAGTGGGGGGATTGAAATTTTAACATGCCTTTCTCCTTTATCATCATCGAATATCCTATAAAGGGTCTTGGGAGTTGGTTTTGACTTCTTTTTAACCTCTAAGAGACCAAAGTCTAATGTGTTAGGGTCTATCATCTACTTTCTCTTCTTCCCTATTGACTGAGCTAGCTAATTAGGAATAGACCCTTGATGTTTTGGTATTCACCAAAGAATTAATAGCTGATGTAGTTACACTAGCAGACACTGTGACTAAAGTAGACTCATGTGTAGATGCTACCATTAGTTGCTTAGGAGCTGCCTTTGAAAGTTCACTTTCATCAGTGGACTACAAATCAACATTTCATCAAGCATATGTGTCTTTCCAATTTCAACTAATGGGGTTTTAGGAATAGTGGAAGTAGATGAAGAGATGCAATAGAAATAGTTGTGTCTATTATGGAAGTGGTAGGTGGAATAAACATAGGGGTTGTGAATTTTGGGATAGGTGGAAGGGTAGAATCCAAGGCATCGAATGTTTCAATAAAATGGGTAGGACCACTCAGGGTTGATGATGAAAGGAAAGAGAATGGAGATGAAAGTGGAATAGCACTCACCTCAAGAGTTAGGGTCACTTGCGAAGACTAAATTTAGGATGATTGAGTCCATGGTTAAGCATTGTTGGGTAGTATTATAAACTAATGGAGATGGAATGGAAGGGATTATGAATGGAATAAAAAGAGGGAATGGAACAATAGGAGAAGGTGAAATTGGATGAAGGGAAGGTGGAGTAGATTCTTGAGATTCTACTAATGGGGGACCCTGAGTATCTATTTGACATACTTGTATTGTTTATGTTTGGCCTACTACAGTGGGAAATATAGATGGAATCATAGGTGGATTTGATACTAAAAATGTAAGAAGAATGGAAATAGGAGGTAGAGGTATTGAAACTTGAAGTGAAATGGGAACCTAAGAAGTTGGATGAGTATAAATAGGTGATGGAGGTGTTGAAACTTCTAGAACAATGTGAGTAGGAGAAGGGGGCAATGGAAATGGGAGCCAAAGCTTTGAGATCTAAAGTTGTAGAACCCTATGTCACTATTTTTGTGTCTTCAAATGAAAGATCAATTAGTTATTCCACATATTCTCCCTCTTTGCTTGATTCTCCCTTCTTTACCTTAGTCTTTTTCTTCTTCTAGTCAAGCTCTTATGATGATTCTCTTGGACCCTTTATCGATGGAATGATCCCCTCTGCTTTAAGCTTTATAAGCTTTTCTTTGACCCAAATGATCTCTTTTATTATCTACACTCCCTTACTCCTCAACCAATTGATAATTTTAATAATTACATGGGCTATTCTGTAAAAAATATAAAGGGTCTCTAGAGTTGACCACTTAAATAGTGGTAAGGGTCGTGTGATGACTTGTGTGTAATAAATTGGGTTTAATCTCAAGTCATCATCCACCAGGTCATCTAGAACTGGTGCTAGATCATAGTCTTTGATTTGTTGAAGGGACATTCTAGAATAATCCCTCATTCTGATAACTTCTTCATCTCCACAATATTCCTAGTAATCCTTATAGTATGGCACATGAGCATATGTTACAAGTGCCAATGTACTAGTAATCTTGCCATACAAATCAAAAAATGGTCTAGACTCCAAAGTTTTCAATGTCATCTAGCCCATCTTAGCCTCATCACGTTTGGCCTTGAGGAGGGATTGGCATGTGTATCAACAAATGGAAATTAGGAAATGTATCCCTGCCTTATACCTATCATAAAGAAGCTTGTGTGTCTCCATGAGCTACCTGAACAAATTCATTAGTGCCCATTTATCACTCACATATCAAGGAAGAGTATAGGGACAACCACTAAACCTAACAGACCTGATGTAAGAGAAGGTGGGGAACTATATGAAGTAAGAACCCCATTTAATAATTTAATCCACTACTACCTTTGAGAAACTTGTTTTCCCAATATCCTTAACAAACATGATAATGTTGTAGATGAAAGCATCATTCACTCTCCTAAAGTTTTATCTACTAGCCTGTAGTGTGAGATCAAGGTAGTAGTTGTATACTCTATTTATCTCTTCAAGAACTATGTTGAGACCTAGGAACAATCTTCCCTTGGCCAAGATGTATATAATGTAGGAGGTCATATAGAACTTGAACATAGTTTGAACCTCCATCAATTTATTATGAAGGGAATCACTTATTAAATGGGCCCAATGAATGTATTGTTTGTTTTGTCAGATGGTCTAGATATATTGGTACATCCACTCTAGATGACACTTGGCATCAAGATTGTCAATGACCCTATACAATAGTATGATAATGTCCCCTACTTCATCAATAAAATTATTTTTATACATGGTCTTTGGTAACCTGGTGAAGGAATGCTTGGGGGACTTGAGCCACTATTTGGTTATTATCTTTTGACACCCATCTCATTTGTTGGGCCCCTTTTTTAGAACAAGGACGTAGACCATGCCAACTAGACCTATCTCAATGTGAGGTGACCATTGGTATAGTCACTCCCCTTTTATACATTTTGGCACTAGTAGGAGGAGTCCCCATGGATCTTACATTAACTAGTAGGTATTAAAATATCACTAAATTACTTAAAGATACCCCTACCAAGACTTGGATGTGGTGGCTCAAGAAGCATGAATGTCAGAGAGTGGAGCAAGTGAGATAGTGACCCCTCAATGATAACTCAGCATATGACATGTGATCATCCACCCTAGATGAGGTATTGGAGCTAGCAAACCCATGATAGTTAATCACTCGACACATGCCCATCCCACTTGGTAGAAGATGCCCATTCACCTATAAAATAAGGCTTGCATTTGAAGATAAAGAGAGAGGGCACTTAAGTGTAGTGAAGCTCTAGCAAAATAGTGATCTAACTAGTAGTGTTTCTATCTAACATAGTAGTTTAAATAGTGTAATGTATAACCAAAGCTTGCTTATGAGCTACTAGTCATGAGTAGAGTAGGAAGAACATATGCTCTATTATTTGTATATAACTTTATTAATGAACTATCAATTAATGAAGAATACTATCTAAGGAATAGAGCATCAATCTTTTTTAATAGTTTGTGTAAAGTTATGCTTATTAATTGGTTTCATATAAGCTTTGTGTTAGTTCTTAAATAATATATTGGAATATGGAGGTTCAACCCTGGTCACTAATGGCATCCCTATGTCATTTAGTGACCTTAGCCAACCTATAGATGCAATAAGGATTGAAACCTATTTTTGCACCATAGCTCTATGACCCATGCGTAGAGCACTATCTAAAGGAGGGGTTGATGAAGATAATCCATCCTTATGAATCATTTAATTACCCAAATGACTCTAACTAGATATTCACATAGATTTCACCCCTAAGAGCCCAGCCCTTCCAGGTATGGACTTTCACCTTAGGACTTGGGCCACTAAGAAGACTTTCACTTATTGAACTCCCTATGAAGAACCTAGTGTTGGATGACCACCTAAACACATCTAGCCAATGATTAATCCTCTTTAAAACCCGAAGTTGTGACATGATGCAACTAGCCCAATGTGGGCTTGTTCCCTTCACTATTGTGCTTTGAGTGAGTACACAAGGCTTGCACCTTATGTGAAATTGATGCTAACACCATAACATGATTAAATGTTATACACTAGACCTTACTACCCTCACACCTAACTCCACCAAGTCTAAAATTGACTTGGCTTGATGGTTAAGCACATGACTAACCAAGTACATAAACCAACCTAGTAAACTTTTCTACAAAATTTTGGTTTTATTGCCTAGACACATGTTGAATTTCATTACTGAAATGGTGTAATAGAGTGATGCTCCAACTATCACTCGAGAACATTGATCACTAGCTAGAGTAAGTAGAAAATATTTTCACATAGAACCATCTTACATGAAAAGGGTAGAAGATAATAAAATGGGTACAAGTCAACTTATACAATGTCTTGTATGAAGTGCTCTTTTGTGAGCTACCTGAGGATGTATACTAGTGGTTGGTCACTTACACTACTAATAAAATGCAAAGCTATGAACATCACCTTAAGTGGACCATAGAGCATGTAGAGAGGTTTTAAATCTTGGATGAAGTTTGGATGTGTGTTATGGACAAGTGGTAGAGTGGCATATTGAACAACTACATGTTAGAATTCATAGTGTTGACCTTCTCATGCCCAGAAGGAGTAGAATAAGAGTTTCTTCATGAACCAAGGGGCACATTCATAATAGGGCTCAGCACTAAACTAAAGAATCTTTTGGTGGATTATGGTATAGGAACCATAATAATGGAAGGTTTTAGTCTTTGCACATATGAGCAAGTGTGGAGTGTAAAAGGGGGAAGTGTAGGTAAGGTGAAATGGAGGAGGAATAATAACTCGACACCTGAGAGCTCCAAAGGCTAAATTATAGTAAGTAAAAGCATAGTGTGAGGGAGGATCTACAATCTAAAAGTGTCGAGAGGACCCATAATGATTAGGAAGGGCATGGGAAAGGATCATTTGAACTACAACAGTGTAAAGAGAGAGAGAAGAAGAAGTAGGAGATCAGACTCAGTATTAGGGTGCAAGATGTGGTGGGTTCTTACATGATATGGCACTTGAGAACACTCTAGAAACACCTATCCCCTTTGAACCTAAAGTAAAAGCTCATGCGCTAGATTTTCTATTAGAAGAAATAAGAATGGTAACTTAAATTGTTGTCGAGATAGACTTTGATAAGGTCCAAAATTTGGATCGAGAATTTGTAATTGAGTAAGTAATTCCTTATGAGGAATTGAGAAACAATATGGTGAATCTAGAAAGTGTTAAATCAGGAGCATTAAACACCAACATAAGCATTCTTATATAGAGAATGTCAGCTTTGCTAACTGGGTAATAGCCTATAAGAAGTGGCATAGCATCACTAGTAAGTGATACTATGCTGACAACTTCAATAGCATAGCCTACTCTGTTAGGGTCAAAACTCAACCCTACAAGTGGAGGCATAAGAGGGCCACCTCCAACATAGATATAAGGAGGCAATCACCTCATAACCTAGTACCACCCCATTAATAGATCTACTATGAGATGGTGATGCACTTTCCTGAGTATCATAGAGTTTAAAATCTCATAGAGCATGTGCTAAAGTGTGAATTATAATGGCATACTCAGGGCATCACTCAGCCTAAGTGCAAGGCAACTTAGTTTGCTACTACCCTACCAGATTGTGCCCATACTTGGTATCAAAAGTTTGATCCAAACTAGGCTATGGTCAACTATAATATGCTAAAAGAAGCCTTCTTAAAAGAGTTTGATATCCCTGAGTTTGAGGAGTAGAGCATCATGGTGTTTAAGTAAATCAACTAAGGGTTATCTAAGAGCATGCACCTATATGATGTATGATTTAAAACTCTTCTCTCTAAGCTTCCATATGACATTCACCCCTCCCAATATATGTATTGGTTTGTTGGAGGCTTGTTGGTACCATTTAGAAGAGAACTATCTGTGAAGACCTTCATAGACCCCCACAAAGAACTTGAAAATACACTCTGAGCTGAGGTAGTAGGTAGCATCGATACTAAGATCAACTCCTTTATGGAGATTTATATTGCATCAATGGCCTCCCAACTATAGAAGTTGACCACTAGTTTAATGTATGACACTCATAGTGGATTATGGTGCATTGACTATGAGATAGAGGGGCATAACAAGAATAACTACCCACAAAGAAATATTTGTGCTCTACTTCTCAACTATGAGGTTTGTCATGGGCTACATGACTTGTGAAACTATCCTCTATTACATCATGCTAGCCAAGTAAACACCACCATTTACTGCAAGATGTGTGATGCCTATATGTACTCAATAGTGGACTATAGAGTCATTAATGAGATGCATTATAACATGGAAAGAGATGCGAGGTAGATGATGACATTAGGTAATGGTCAAGTGGGTCAAGGTAATGAAGGCTATGACTAGAACAATATGGGATATGATAACAAGTGAGGTGCACATGAATGATGAGGAGGACATGGTGGAAGAATATTCCTACCAAAATCATGCTACAAGTATGGGTCAATTGAATACTATTATCATGACTACCCCATACACCCAATGTGTGGGTATTGTCAAGGACCACATTAGATCAAAGAATGCCTAGATTTGTACAAGAAGATAACTCAAGGTTGACTTGGTGTAGATAGAGATGCAAAAATGGTGATGCACAAGTTCAAAAAGTAAAGGTGGGCTCCCAAGCCATAACAAGATCACAAAGAACCATATAAGGTACATGGCACAACAAGGAGTGGGTTCACCACTCAACCACCCACTATGCCAAATCAATAGCTTCACCTAGAGTATGGTGAATCAAGTCACACTAAGAATGTAATGTGATTATATCCAAAATCTATACAATATCCTAACCTTGCATTCCAAAAGGACATCTTACAACAAACCATGAGTATGATATAGAACTTGTAGGGCAAACATTAGTTGGCCAGATATTTAGAGGCATAGGCCACTAATTTGCATAGGAAGCAAGATCACCAGGAGGATAAAATGTAGGAAGTAACTAAGATCATATGCCTCCAACAAACTGAAGGAATGCTACCCCTATTAAAGGATTTATTGATAAATCATGTAGGGAAGAAACTAGAAGTAGAGGCTACACCTTAAATAATTAAGGTTGTTGTACCACATTTAGAGTGGGCATGCAAATTAAGGCATACTCAGAATGCCAAGTGTGACCAATAATTATTGATAGATGGAACCATCAATGGGTGGTTGATTTGTGAAGTACTAGTTGATATAGGCATTGAGGTCAATATTCTAACTCACAATGCTTGGGAAAAGATAGGGTGGCCACCCTTGAGACCTTTACCTCATATGTTATTCATGGCTAACAAAACTCAAGTGCAACCTATTAGGATCTTGAAGGGCACCATTGTAGATATCATGGGTGTTGAGTTTCTTGTAGACTTCGAGGTCATTGAGTTTGCAGAATAGGATAACTATCCAATGCTCTTGGGAAGACCATGGTGCTATGCTAACAATGTAGACATGCACTTTAATAAGTGTTATATGATTTTTGAGGATGGCAAGGAAAAAGTGGTGATCCCTCTTTTAAGTGACCAAGTTCCCCCATACATAAAAAGTGTTGATCTCAAGAATGAGATTAACCACATCTATCACATCATGATGTAGGGTGCCAAGAAGCTTAATCATAATGACCAAGGCATGCTCAAATGGGAGGATGGATAATTAGCCTCTAACATAATTGATGTATATTATGATCAATGGGTCAAAGAGGCCTATGAGGTCACTGGCTGAAGGTGCCATGTAGTATGCATAGTCAGACCAAGACCAGCCAAGATGGGGTTGGTAAGGATTGAGCACCTCAAAATGAATTGGGTCCCCTATGCCCAAAGGATAGATAAAAGGGTATTCTAGCTCAGTAAAGGGAAGCTTATAATGCTTCTAAAGTATGAATGGAGCCATCTCATATAAAATTCTATCCATGACATTGAAGCCTACATCCAGAAGGAGGTAGATTAAATGGGTGCACTAGTACATACCTTGAAGAGAACTATTGCTTGCTCATGGGTAGTACAAATACCTAGTTTGCCAACTTGGAAGGATGTAAAGGTAGAGATGTGCACTAGGTTTTGCAAAAGTAATGAGGATTTAGACATACCTACTTACACCAATGATTGTTTATGTAAAGAAACCTGGACTGTCTACAGTGAGAATGTGCCAAGAGGTTTATGGGTGCATGCCTTTTACAGGACCTTTAAAACATGGGTGTGACCATGGTACATTGTAAATGAGATGAACCATGAGATAGGGAACTAGGATATGCTTAAGGAGAGGTTCATGCACACCTTAACCTTTTCTTCATAGAACCTAAAGCTATTGAAGCCAGTACAAGTCATCTACAAGGTGGTGTTTGAGGACATTCTTATCTTAAAAGAGCACCTAAAGGAGATGTTTGGGGAGAAGGTACTGGTTCTCTTGACCTTCTACAAAGAGATGATGCTCAATAGTGACTCTAGTGAAGAAGATGATGAGACCTATAAAGAGCAAAATTGGAAGGCTCTAATGGGTAGATAAAATCTTGTGTACCTTGTGGATGACAACATCCCAAATGACAAAGATCCAATGCATCTTCAAATTGAAACAACATAGGGGACAAGTCAAGTTGAATACTCTCATTAGGAAAGAAATGAACCCTACCATGCACTACTCAAGACCACTAAGGTAGACATCAGTGTAGAAGGTGAGCTGAAGATCACCACTATAGGCACTTACTAATCTAAATTAGAGCTGGTGTGAATTATAGACTTCCTAAAATAATTTTAAGACATGTTCCCATATATCTATAAGGACATGAAGTGTACCCACCCTTCATTTGTAAAAATGAGCATCAAGCTAGTGGATAGTATGAGACCAGTAAAGAAGTGCCCATATTAGATGAATCCCAATCTCTGTGTCAAGGTAAAGATGAAGATCGATAGAATGTTGGCTATCAATGTCATTTACTTGGTACAAGAATCTGAGTGGGTGAGCTTGATGTTCATCAGCATCAAGAAATATGGGTGCATACAGATTTGCATTGAATATAGGATGTTGAATATTGCTTGCATCAATGATCCATTCCCAACCTTGTTCATCGATGAGGTCCTAGATGGAGTCATAGGTTGTGAGATCTACACTTTCACTGATCAATTTTTGGGTTACCATTAGGTGCAAATCAAGGAGGAGGATAAGCCCAAAAAAACCTTTACAACTGAATGGGGTTGTGTTTTAACCTTTTTGGGAATAATTTGGGGTTTTTATTCCTATTTAGTTAAAAGTTTGAGTAAAGTAAATTAGTCAATAATTATGTGATACTTAACTTACTAATTTTTGTTGTCTAAAGTTTCTAAAAATAGCAAGTGAATAAAGAGAAATATAACTTAGCTTATAACTATGTTGATCTAATAGAGATGAAGGTTGATATTGACTGTACAAGACTAAGATAGTATTAGGAACCTAGATCTATATTTTTTTTAGTGAAAGGATAAGAGAACTAAAAACAAGACACTTTAAGGTCTGGTGTTATAGTTTTATTCCTACCATTATTATCCAAACTAGTCATAGAGATCTAAACTTTATGGGTTATATATGCCACTCTTGTATGACCTTGCCTATAAAATTTCAAAGTTTAACTCTCAATAGATCTCCTTGTAGAGATAATTTATCTTTGATCCAAGGTCTCCAATAAGTTTGAATAGGACTTTGAGAAAAGAGGCAGGGTTAGTGTGTGTAAGATGCACTGGACTTGCTTCACACCTTGTGTGTGGGCATGCTACCTACATACCAATACTCTGAAGAGGGATCAAGCCATATGTAGTTCTCCCTTTAAAAGTTCTTAGTGTAATTATTCTATGAGAATGCAAGAAATGCTAAAACTAGATATGCTTGAGGTGGCTAGGGGCTAGTGTAAATATTTGAATGAGCTTGTAAGTGTATTGGTTGGTTGTATGTAAAGAATAGAGAAGATTTCTTGAGTAGTCTTGCTTGTATTATTTATTGCTTAGTGATATTTGCCAACCCCTTTCCAAATGATCTTTGAATGGGCTTATATAAAGATATATTGGTCATGGGTTAAATACAATTATGCTAGACTAACACAATGAAGAAGAGGAATCAAGGAAAACTGGTAATTTGGGCTCAAAATGTGATTGGACAAGAGCACCAAAAAGGGGACACCCTAGGGTCTAGCATTATAATCCAAGTTGAGTGATATTTTCTTGAGGGTATCAAACCTAGGGGATAAAATAAGCATGGAAAAAGGGTCCTAGTCAAGCTAGAATGAGGTCTTGAAAGCCAATGAATGACTAGGAATCAATGAAAAGGTGACTATGAGGGGTCATGAGAGTAAGCAAGAGGGAACTATGGGTTGGGTGTCATTAGCCACACTCAAGTTACCAATTTTTTCATTGTATATGACTACATTTCCCCCCCCCATTATTATAGTGATGCAATAAAGTGAAAAACTAGGATAAAGGAAAAATATAAAGCATACCTAAACTTACATGTAAGGGTGAAGCTCGTGAAGGTATTATGATGTTGGGTGTGCATAGAGAGAGCACATTATGAAGTGTGAATCTGCAAGAGAAAATAGAAAGTAGATAAGTTCTTACTAAATATGTTATATCTAAAATAAGAATGTACAAGGTTGGGTAAGAGAGAGAGGAAGAGAAAGGAATGAATACACCTCATCAAGTGTGTATACCAATACAAAACCTATTATGATACTAAGTGGTGTTGGTTGATGCTAAGAAATGTTGGATCATGTTGTACCAAGAGTAATATTTTGAATGGAACTAAGTGCTCAATTCTATAAGAGTGGCTCAAGAATGCAAAGGTTGGCCCTTTGGCTCCATCATTGCCCACTAAGTGAAGCTATGTGATCATGCATATGTTAATCAATGTTTGGACTATGTGTCTAACCCCTATGAGTAGGTGGCTCAAAAAAACAAAGGCTAGCTAGTCCTTTGGCTCCATTGTTGCCCTTTAAAGTGAAGTTATAAACTAATATTGGTATGAAATGTGTGTTGAATGAGATGGATCCTAAAGCTCATGAATGCTCTATAATATAATATTGTTGGTGTGGATAGCCAAATGTATGCTAGAAATTAGGCCACTCCTAGCCACTCTAAAAGATGGAGATTAGACTTGTATGAAAACCACTCCAAAACTGGAAACTAGGCTTATATGGAAGCCACTCAAGAATATGGAGATTAAGCTTGTATAAAAGCCATTCTAAAATGATGCTAACCACCTGTAGATGGAATAAGGCATGCAATTACTGAGAATGCCTAGGTAATGTTGAAATTGAAAAGAAAAGAAAATAAATGTGTCATGTACATTTCCCCCAATCATTAGTGTCTAAAACATGGATTCTGATCTAGACATTATACCAACTATTGTATCTAAAATTGGAAGTGAGATCCATCATGTCATGCATGATGCCCCTATATATAGATTCTCTAAGCAAAAGTGTACTAAAAACTATTGATTTTGAACTGGTCTAAATGTGCAAAACTATAGTTAAACCTATTTTTCTTCCTACTTCTAGAAAATCTAGTTTGTTTATTTGGATAGGAGCATTGAAAATAGGACACCCTAGTGTGTAGCACTATTTTGCATGTTGGGTACTATTGTCTTAGGCCAAATCTGGTAATTGTTCTGATATTCTCATTATTTGCCTAGTCTATTATGGCTATTTTGATGTTTGGTTATTATTATGACTGTGTTGAATGTTATTTTTTTACCATTAGGAGCTTTGATCTCTATGATAAAACCCTTTTTTGTTGCCCCCCTTTTGAGGTTAGTAATGAAGGCCCTATAATGACTACCCTTAAAAAAAAGCCCTGTAAGTGTGTTATGTTACAAAGATACATGATATATCAATGATAATCGACAAAATATCTCAAGATGTATCATGATTTATATTGAGATATTATTAAATCAATAGGGGTGTGCCTAGATGGATATAAAAGTGTAATAACATGTGCAATGTATTCAACTAGAAATGAAAGTCTAATAGCTATTAGTTGTTACTTAGAGGGATGGAGCATGATGTCCATTATGGAATCTAAGAAAGTAAGATAAATGCATGATGTGGATCATGGCATTACAAATAATGAGAAGAAAATAAGCAACAAGCACATAAGGCAATATTCAAGAAGCATACAAGAGTGGCCAAGGTGCCACACAAACAAAGGACATGGGCACATGTCACTCATACTAGAAGGCAAGCATACAAGGTATGTTCAAATACCACATACACATATAATTGAAATAATCAAGGTTGGCGTGGAATCCACAATCACATAGAAGAGTACAATAAATGTCATAAGGCACACACATGAATAGAAGAAAAAGACATTGGCAAATGTCCTAAGGCACATACATGAGATAAATAGGAACTGAGAAATGCAATATTATATAGCTATGAAAAGTAAGAAAGGAAAGCATGTAATAAATGGAAATATAATCACACTTAACTAATCAAAGCAATAAGTGAAAGTGTGCAAGACATGTTAGCACAAGACTAGGTATATGCCAAGAAATATACAAGTATTATATACTAGTGAGTGTTGATAGAGTAATTTGTGTAATCTAGTAAGTAATGTACATCAACATGATAAATAGAGTGTGTGGTGTAGGAATGACATAACATGGATGGTGTATTCATGTAGAAGATGCCCCCAGTGGGTATGTATATCAATGTATGTCTCGATGTAGAAGTAGGATGCCCCCTCAATGGGTATAGTAAAGTAATCAAAGAGTTGGATTTTACTACACACACTCAAAGAAGATCAAGTGAAGCATGGTAATGTAGATAAATTGATAAACAATATCATAGAATAGCAAATGTAAGTCTAGCATAGTAGTAAAAATGTAAATCATGGATAATGCATACAATCGAAATGTTTTTTGTGTTTTTGAGTTATTTGCATGTTTTTGTATTTTGAAATATTTGAATGTTTTTGAATTTTTGATATAAGCTATGTACAATCAATCATTAGGAGACTATGTAAAATAAATACTAAGAAACTATGTATAAGTAATCAAAAAGAAACTATGTACAAGTGAGGCTGAGGAGAGATGATGCTAACCCATGAGTCTCGTGGGATACTCCCTATCAAGATGTCCTATGTCAAAAAAAAATCATGCATGATTGTGAAGCATGAGGAAATGGCTACAAATATGATTCTGAATATTCTAATTCATTGTTGGTATCTTTGAAATCATAATAACCTATATTGTTCCACTCATCATTATCATCTTGATTTCAAAATAATGGAATGCTAGTGTTGACTTTTGTTGTATCTAAATATTTTCCTTTGATAAATTGTGTTTGTGAATGATTTGCCTTAGGATGTTCAATAAATCCTAAACCTTGGTGACAAACATTATCAATTTCTAGAATAGGAGTAGTGATGCCTTGAGCTTGCTTGCCCAACCCTTGACCTTGATAATCAAACTATTGTAGATATTTTTGACCAAACCCATATTGCTTTGAAAGTTGAGCCTCATTTTGGAGATGTATATTTGCATCTTTTTCATATTTTACCTGTGCTTTTGGTACTGTTCCTTGCTTTAATTTTGCTTTTTTATCCTTTTTTTGTTGTGAGGTATGCTTTGGTAACCACTTTTGTACTATTTTTGAATTTGAACCTTTATGAATGTTTTCTTGTATCACTATGGATTGATTGACTGATTTACTTATGTAAAAACCATGTAGCCAAGGAGTTAGGTATATCTAGGTGTATATGGGATGAAATCCATGAAAGTGGAGTTATAAGTTGTATAACAATATGTTTATAAATATCATTCATCATGAGAGATAGTAAGCAAGGGATAGACAGCATGAATTTGTGCATTAATGCATAAATAACTTTGACATGTGCTATGACATTTCTAATGTATTTAGCATGATAAACTTGAAAATTTTATCATATGAGAGATAAAAAGCAAGGGATAGAAAGAATTAATTTGTGTATGAATGCATAAGAAAATTTGGCATGTGATATGACATTTCTACTGTGTTTATCATGATAAACTTGAAATTTTTTCCATATGAGAGATAGAGAGCAAGAGATGAAACCTTGTATTAAAGACAAGTAAACTTTGCTTTGGAGGAGAGGTATCCTACTATGTTTAACAATGACTTTCTTAATATCATCCCATATTATGAAAATTAGGCATGAATAGAAAAGAATGAAGATTTTTATTAGCATATGGTAAACTTCATCATTCATGTACATGATAGGACCAAGTACGGTCTCATTATTTGCAAGAAATGTAAGAAAAATTTGTAAATAAGTGAGACCCATTTTTGAAATCTGATTTTAGAATGTAAGGTGATATCTCAAAAAGCAAGAGGACCTAGTGTATGTAAATAGGGTTTGAAAAATGATATATTTTTTTAAATACTATAGAATTTTGAAAATGAAAGTGGATTTCTAATTTATATATGCAACTAAAAATTCAAAAAATTATTGAAAAATGCTTGATTGAATTGGACCTAGTATGTGCAACTAGGGTTTTGAAAAATAAATATTTTAAAATTAATACATAATTTTAAAATTTAATGCTAATTTTTTATTTTATTATGTAGGTAAAAAATTAGAAAAATATAGGAAAAATTAGTAGAAAATTTACCCTAGGGTTTTTATGCACAAACGAAGTAAGTCAAGTTCACCAAATGTTTTAACTTTTTGGGAATAATTTGGGGTTTTTATTCCTTTTTAGTTAAAAGTCTGAGTAAATGCCATAATTAACTTACTAATTTGTTAATTTTTATTATTGTTTAGACTTTCTAAAAATAGCAAGTGAATAGAGAGAAATATAACTTAGATTAGAACTATGTTCTTCTGACTAAGACGAAGGCTAATATTGACTATGCATGATTAGGATAGTATCAAGAACCTAGATCTGGATTTCATTTGGAGAAATGATATGAGTGCCAAAAATATGAAACTTTAGGGTCTTGCGCTATAGTCATTTTCCTACCGCTGTTGTCCAAACTGGTCACAAAAGTCTAAACTTTCTAGGTTATGTCCACCACTCCTGTATGACCCTGCCTATGAAATTTTGAAGCTTAACTCTCAATAGAGCTCCTTGTAGAGTTGATTTATCTTTTATCCTAGGTCTCCAATAAGATTGAATAGGACTTTGAGAAAAGAGGGGGGGTTAGTGTTGGGGAGGATGTACACCGGAAGCATGCAATTTGATTACTAAAACCAAGCAACTTAATATGCGGAAATTAACCAGATTCACCAAGTAACTAGAATTCAGAATAACACATGATATGAGAGACAATACCAAATTGTATTTACACTTTATACAGAAAAGAATACAATAAAGAAGATGCCACTTCTTCTCCACCACCTTACAGAGGTTTCCCACGCCTCAAGTGAACAGTAATTCTTCTCCCCAAAGCTCTCCCTCTCACAGGTCCCAACACCCAACTCAAATACAGAGTTGGTGTTCACCTCCCGTGCTCCACGCACACCACAAGTGCTCCACGCACTCCACAAGCACTCCACGTGCTCCACAAGTACTCAAGGTACTTCAAGTAGATCTCCCATGAATCTGCAACAACCTGTAATTCAACAGACCATACTTATGGAAGGAACTCCCTTGCCTTCCTCTTGCTCTATCCGAGTACACACCTGTACTCCAAGTAGATCATGCCTGATACTGCTCCCTGTTGTGTTGCTGTCTGTATGACCTTGCACACCTGCAAATCAAGCAATGGTTCTAATCCCCTGTGAACCTCGACCTTGCACACACATACACCTGCAGATCAACGATCTTACTTACCATGTAGATCTCCTATATAGGCCATGCAACTATGACCAAGATCCTACACTCTTGAAGAACCCAGCTGGCTCTCCAATCCAGCACCAACACACCTGGTACTGTGGCACTAGGAGGAACGCACCATAGCTCTACCTCACACACAGAAGGAGCTTATAATTATGCTCTCTTACTCCCTAGCACACTTTTCCAATACAACCATGAGTCTATTATATAGATCTCATCCAAACAATGATTAGACATCTAATTACCATAATTAGATCCGCAGCTATGAGTCTAAAATTAGCACTCATCATGCAAACTCTTGGTTCGTTAGTTCACTGCCCGTAAATAACTCACAGTCGAACTACACAGGCGACCGACGTCGGTCCCTGTCTGCCTAGGGTCGCCGACGCCGGCCGATATATGACCGACGTCGGTTGCCTTCTGTCTTACCCTGCCGACGCCGGTTGGCCAGACCAGCGCCAAACACTTCTGACACTTAGCAACTCATTCTGCAACCTCCTCCATGTCTGCATCAGTGAAGCTTTTAGCTCCACAATCCTAACAGTTAGTGTGTGTAATATGCATTGGACATGTTTCACACCCCATGTGTGGGCACACTACCTACATACCAATACTCTGAAGAGGGATCAAGCCATATGTAGTTTTCCCTTTGAAAGTGCTTAGTGTAATTGTGATATGAGAATGAAAGAAATGTTAAAACTAGATATGCTTGAGGTGGTTAGGAGCTAGTGTAAGGATTTGAATGAGCTTGTGAGTGTATTAGTTGGTTGTATGCATAAAATAGGGAAGATTACATGAGTATTCTTGCTTATATTCTTGCTTTCTTAGTGATATTTTCCAAACTCTTTCCAAATGATCTTTGAATGGGCTTATATAAGGATCTATTGGTCATGGGTTAAATGTAATTGTGCTAGGCCAACACAATAAAGAGGAGGAATTAAGGAAGAATGGTAATTTGGGCTCAAAATGTGATTGGAAAAGAGTGTTGAAAAGGGGACACCCTAGGGTCCAATGCTATAGTCCAAGTTGGGTGTTATTGTCCTAAGCGTACTAGACCTAGGGGGATGGAATAATCGTGGAAAAATGGTCCTGACTAAGCTCAAATGAGGTCTTGAAAGCCTACGTATGACTAGGAATTAGTGAAAAAGTATTTATGAGGGGTTATGAGAGCAAACAAGAGGGAACTATGGGTTGGGTGTCATTAGCCACACCCAAGTTACCAATTTTTGCATTTTATATGAATACAGGGTGTTTTACCTATAATGTGATGCCCTTTTTACTCAAGAATGCACCAGTCATATTCTCTAAGGTAGTGATCACAACCTTTAAGGACTTTATCCATATGTTCCTCTAAGTGTATCTTGATGATTGGACTGTGTATGGTCTTGTAAAATACCATTATGATAATCATTGCCTCATGTTTGAAAGTTACAAGTAGCTCTAGATCTCTTTAAACCTAAATAAGTGCATCTTCACAATTCCATTTGGGACATTGCTCATGCACATCATTTACAAGGATGGTTTACTTATTGATCTAAAAAAGATAGCCATAATAATCCAGTTGTAGACTCCCTTAATGTAGAAAGACATTTATGCCTTTCTAAGGCATTATGGCTACTATAGGAAGTTCATATAGAGTTATGCAAAGATTGCAGTGCATCTAGAGGAGCTCTTACATAAGGATGGCCCATTCTACTAGGATGAGGCACAAGAAAATACCTTTGAAATACTGAAGCTAAAGTTGGCCAGTACACCAATTCTATAATTTCCAAACTGGATAACTCCTTTCCATGTCTACATTAATGCAATAGGATCTACCTTTAGTGCCATTTTGGCACAACTAGGTGAGGGCAAGATGGACCACCATATCTCCTTTGTAGTAGAAAATTGAAGCATGTAGAGTAAAATTATACCACCACCAAGCGTGAGGCACTGGTAATGGTGTATGCCTTACAAAAATTTAGGTAATACCTTCTATAAACTCTATTCATCTTCTTCATAGATCATGAGGCACTCAAGTACCTCATGAACAAGCCTATTTTACATGGGTGCATATGCAAATGGATTGTTCTCTTCCAAGAATTCTAGTTCTCTATAGTCATCAAACTTGGGAAGCAAAACTTGGGGCTAGACCATTTGTCCCAGATCAACTCTTGTGATGTAGTGGTACCCATTGAGGATGACATGTCAAACACATAATTGTATAGATTTTAGCATGTTCTTGAAGATCTATTGGATATTGTCACTTTCCTAATGTCTGGATTTATGCCCTAGACCTTGTCCACTAAGGAAAAGAAACAACTTTTGGTTTACATCACCCCCTTTCAACTCGTCAAAGGGGAGCTATATAAACTAAGGATGAAGTCCTATGTGAATGTGTTTTAAAACATAAAAGGGACTCAATCCTCTAAGAAGTGCATGAAGGGATCATAGGAGGCTATTACACTAATGACTTATAGATGTGTAAGGCATTACAGTCAGGCTTATGGTGGTCAATCTTGTTCCAAGATGCCAAGGGGTACACTAAGGCATGTGATGTATGTCAGTGCACTAGGAAACCTAACCATTAAGATGAAATGCCTCTCATTCCCATTCTCTCCTATGTGCCATTTGAAAAATGGGCCATTGACTTTATTGGGCCAATCACTCCCACAACACAACACATAGGTGCAAGATATATCTTAGTGGCCATTGACTATTTCACCAAGTGGGTTGAAGCCATGCTAACCAAAGACTACATAGTTGTGATAACTATGTGTTTTATATGGGAGAACATCATCAGTAGGTATGGGTGTCCATTGAGTTTGAATAATGATAGGGGTATTAATTTCATCAATGAAATGGTGCACATCATTATGATTGAATACATGGTGGTGCACCACAAGACCACCCCATATCATCCCCAAGCCAATGGCATAGTTGAAGCCATTAACAAAATCCTAGAAACATACCTGATAAAGATATGTGATGTTGGTATCGAGGATTAGGATGATCAAGCTTCAACATTACTTTGGGCATACCACATAACCTACAAGCGCTTGAACAAGACTACACCATTTCAACTAGTGTTTAGTGTTGAAGTAGTTCTACCCATGGAATTCATGGTGCCTTCGTTAATTATTATATAAATTGGTCATTTAGATGACCAAGAATCTTTAAACATAAGGTTAGAAAACTTAGAGTGCTTAGATGAGAAGTGCATCCATGACAAATAGAGTCAGCAGGATGAGAAAGCATGCCAAAAGTGGTGGCACGATAAGCACATCAAGCACAAAGAGCTAACTAAAAGAGCATTGGTGTTGCGCTACAATTATAAGTACTTCAAGAACCCAAACAAGTTAGAAATCTAGTGGATGGGTCCATACATCATCCACCATATTTTAGAAATAGGTGCATGTAAGCTACATACATTGTCCAGTGAAATGCTCTCTAGGCATTTCAATGGCAAGCGATTGAAGACATATAGGCAGTAAGGTAGTGGACACACCATGAAAACTCTGACTTCTTGGTCAAAAAGTTAGTTTGAGTCAAGCTGACCAAAATAAAGTTTGGCACAAGCCAAACCATTCTTTTCTTTTCTTTGGGTTTGCCCCTTGTATAGTGTATAGAGGCCATGAGCAATGCATGGCGACTAGAATAACTTTTGGATCAACACTTCACACATAATTCTAATTAGATGAGTTGAGCACTTGCATCTATATGTGCATGAGGCAAAACATCTAAGTAGTGGGCACGTGAAGCTTACTAGGTGCAAGTAGCTAAAAAGACACATGCGCAAGATGGAAAGTGTAAGCACCATAAGGGCCCAAGATCAAACCACTCTAGCATTAATTTTTGTGCCAGAGTTGCAAAAGGTGCATCAGTTGATTTGAAACTAGATACCCTAAAAATCAAGTAAAGATTCTCAACTTAATTAAGTGCAAGGTAGACATGGAAGATGCACATTCTTAGAGTGTGCAAGAGTATTATAAGAGAAACAAAGCACTAGAGGGCTAATGCAAGGGATTTTTATGGGGTAGGATAGGCCAAGGCAAGATGACATGCAAAAAATCAACCAAGGTAAAAATCACACTTGAAATAGGAACACAGCTAGAGAAGAGGTGGAAATGAAGAGGTTGATTTACATGCATGTGAGGTGTTGCACCCAGGTTGCCACAAAAAAGGTGAAGGTTATGTTGAAGGATATGCATGCATAAGGAAGTCATCTAAGACAGCTAGTGTCCACCCAAAAAGGAGTAAGAAGTGACCATTTAAAAAACATGTCACCTCACCAAAAAAGACATTAAGATCATTTAATGAGGTGACAACGGTATATAAATACACAATTAATGCATATAAGACATGAGATTTTTGAAGATTTCATGGATTTTTCATGTTTTCCAAGAATATCGAGGTGCCTATGCCATTAAGCCTACATTAATAATAGTGGTTGATAGAGAAGGTTATAAAAGGGAAAATGGTGAACTTACTAAGGTTACCAAGTTTATACTAATCTAAGACTTAATGCAAACTTAGCAAGAAACCAGAGAGTCAAAGCAATAAAAAACCATCATAGTGAGAATTTAAGAAATCTAAGTACCTCAGAGTGAACTAAGGTATAAAAAAAAAGAGCACATTCATGTTAGAAACTGGTGTGAAAGATTGAAGAAGAGTTTGTGCAAAGAACCAAGTTGAACTAAAAAGCTATCACCAGGCTGTCATTAACAGCCAGTGCAGCCTAGAATGAAATATACATAAAAATACCCCATAACTACAAAAGCACTAGCCACCATTAGAGGCTTCGGCAAGCCATACCTCTTGAGGTTTAATACTAGTAGATTTAGAATGGTGAAGAAGAGGAAGGTAGCAAACTCTGTGTTGGTTCATATAGAACCTAAGTGAGTCAAAATTGTTGAGGAAGCATCTACCACCAAGACAAAGGCACAAGTATATGGTGGTGGATACTGAAGTGCTTACAAAAATGTCCTATTAATACATGCAATTCCCATCAAAGGTATTAGAAGGAGAACCATGGCACTCCTTTATGCACATATGTTAATTAAAAGAGTATAACCACCAGACATCAAGACATTTCCATGACTTGGTGTAGGACTAGATGTTGGATAGAAGACACAAGACTCCCAAAGGTGACACCCTCTTTGATGTCTCCATTTGAGACAAGTTAAAGGCATCTAGCATAACTCAGCTCTATGAGTTACCTTGCTTTAGAAAGCTTGAATAGCTCATCCAATTCCTCCTCTCATGCATCAATGAGGACCATGTGTACTTTGCAATTTGGTGCATGAAGTTCTCTATGTAGATGATAAGATGAATAACTAGGCTCCCAAACATAGGTAGAGATATCCATCATCTGATGGATTATGACAAGGAGGTAGAATGAGTCACAAAGCTACTAATCTACTTCAATGGGGATACACATTCCCAATTAATAACTATGAAGACCATGAAATAAGGGTGATGATGCACCTAGTGAGCTTGAAGTTATGTCATGGTGGTTGGTGGATAGATGTGTCTAATGTGTATCTCTACCTAGCCTACCATATGGTGCAGGGCATCTAGTTTAACATCATGTAATTCATTACCATAGAATTGCTTAAGAACATGCTTGAGTGCCATAGTGATAAGGGGACCTTTATATGGGGATCCATCCTCATCTTGATCATAATGGAAGAGATCAGGATCCCTGATGGAAGTGAGGATAGCCTATGGGTATTCCTAGAAAACCATGAGTCCCCCATGTATAATACAAGGACTACACCTACCCCACTACCTTCAGCCCAAAATACAAGACTTGCATAATGCATTGGTGTGAGTAGTATATCAAAGCCTTTAGACTAGAGTGGTACATACCCCAAAGGCTTCTCATGAGCATGTTTGGGATGATAACTTTTACCATGATGCATCACTAATGTATCTTGTGCTTAGCACTGAAGGATGGAAATAAGTCAAGATGGTTGAAGCTTCCTTTTGCCTTCTCAATAGAATATTTATAGGATGCACTTCATTGAATCCCAAACATGTAAAAAATGGACATCCCAGTCAAGGATCTTGATGTATAAAGCCAAAGAATGTGGTGTAGGTTCCCCTATGTAGATGGAGACATGAATGAAGACAAAGAAGATGCCTTAGATCGACCAGACATCAATCTAGTCCAAGAGGTCACCATCTTTAGATTCATCCATAGGTTCTACTGTGTGATGAAGTTAAAGAAGAAGGAATCTAGCATCAGGTCTAGCATTAAGCAGAGAAAAGACCCCCCCCCCATCCAAGTTAGGGATGAGGGAACCCCAGTGCTAGTCAAGAAGAAGAAGTCCTTGAAGAAGAAAGGGAAGACCTTAGAAGAAATCAAGGGGTGGCTGAAACTAAAGATCAATTCAAAAAGAGAAGCATCTACCTTAGAGTCATCTAAGAAGCATATGCACTTCACACCAAAAGCCTCCCTTAGCACAAAAGAGAAAAATAAAGGGAAGACACCCTCTTTAGCACCTAATATTATTGTATCTAAAGAAGAGGAGGTAGAAGAGTTTGAGGAAGAAGAGTGGGGGTGGGGCACCTACATTATGCTCAAGGACGTTGAGTCCTCATTGGGTGAAGGGACCTAACCACCTAAGATTGAGCCATAAAATCCCAAGAGAAGATTGAGGAGACTTGACTCTAGTGAGGTCGAAGTCTAGAGGACATAGGAACTATGAGAATAGAAGGAAGAAATGGCAAAGGTAGGGGTGCCAAAGGAGGTCATCCAAACAGTGGATGCTGAAGAGTAGATAAAGGAGGAAGAACATAAGATGTTGATGAAGGAGGGAAGTAGGAAGGAGAAATAGGTAAGGACCCTAAGGAATCAACCCACTCAATCATGCAAATGGAAGAAGAGTTGCAATGCTAATGGAAAGACATGGGCCTTAACCAAGGCCATATTGATATAGTGCTAAAATTACACTAGAGGCACAAAGAGATGAAAGCCAAGGGCATGTCCTAGGCTGAGATTGATTGACTATAGGTCAAAGAAATGAGAGAGAGAGAGAGAGAGAGAGAGAGAGAGAGAGGGAGAAAATATATGCACCATTTAAGCCATGAAGAGGAAGGTTGAAAAATTAAAGGCCAAAAAAGAAGAGGTAGAAAGAAAGGCCAAAGTAGAGAAGGCCAAGAAGAAGGAGAGAGAGGAGGAAGCAACTTGTGAATAAAGGGTGTGCATGTTAGAAAAAAGAGAAAAGAAGAAGGGTTTCACATAGGTAAGAGAAATTACCAGAAATGGCACCTAGCACCTCCACCAAGATAGCAGAGGAAGCCACACAATAGGCATGCCCTGACTCTAAAGAGGTGCTTGAGGAAAAAGAAGGTGATATTGGCACCTCAGAGTAGAAAATAGAGGAAATGAGGTCATGGTAGGAAGAAATGGATAAAGGGGAGTAAGTCCATAGAAGAACCCCTATAAGAGTAACATAATGGTAGTTCTAGTGCTAGAGAAAGAGAGGTGGAGGATGAGAAAGAAGGAGAGGATGAGAAAGAAGGAGAAGATGAGAAAAGAGAAGAATAATAATAATAAGAAGAAGAAGAAGAATAAGAAGAAGAAGAAGAAGAATGGAAAAAGATAAAGACATTGGATCATGTACTAGCACTAGTGAGGAAGAAGAGTTAGGTGAAGATGAAGAGTATAAGCCCAAAAATAGGGAAAAGGTGTAGCAAGATTTCAAGGAGGATGATGACTTTTACATGATGGAGTGCATGCCTCTAAGGATTGATATGACCCTGATGCACCACCAAGTCTCTTGGGTATTGGACTGCTACATGGATGAACCTAAATTTGAGGTTTTAATAAAGGCAATATGGCACACCAAGAAGCTTGAGGAAGGGCATGATTATAATATGTTATATCCCTATGATATATACCCTATGCACTCTACAAATGTGCTAATAAATATGGCATCCTTGATGGCACACAAGAACATCATTAATGATGCTTATGCCAATAGTTAGATAAAAATAGCAAAAGACACAAAGAAAGAGCTTGAGGTAATGAAGCTTAAGCTCAAACAGATAATAGAACATATGGAAGAGGTGGAGCCATCCCTCTTGGATGGTGTGGATACCTCTAGAATGAAGGAGGTTGATTACGTTTGCACACTCATAGAGTAGATGCTACCAAGGATGAAGTCAATGCTTGAAGAAGAACAAGACCCCTATGAGGCCTTGTAAGGAGAATTAAACAAAAATATGGATATGATCAAGGACCTCTTCATTAAACTTGAAGAGGATGTCAAGGAAGTTGACATAATATTTTAAAACTTTGGCAATTAGGCAGTAATCATCGATATGCACCTCAAAAAGGCAAAGGAGGATGCTCTATTCTAACACTCCATGATAACTAAGGCTAAGTGCATGCAGGTGATGGATAAGGTCAACTCCCTTAACACTCAATTGAAGACTCAAGAGTAGGATTTAGAGGCAGTCTTCCATGCCTTCCAAATAAAGGCCAGTTTGTAGGGGGAAATATTAGATGACATAGTGAAGTGAATGAAGGAAATGTTAGAAGCCTTTAAAAATAAATAGAGATCATAGACATGCTTGCCTTGGAGGCCACATCCATTGAAGTGGATGGTGTTATTAAAGAGATTAGGGGTGTCATCCAAGGCTTTGAAAATTTTAAGGAAGACTTGAGGCAGGGTGCACCTAAACTCTGCGTACCTAAGGTGCTTAAAGACTAGTCTGGGGTGGACTAGCAATTTTGTATGGGGTAATGTTGGGCCCCCTTTTTGGAACAAGAACATGGACCATGTTAACTAGACCTATCTCAATGTGAGGTGACCCTTGGTATATTCACTCCCCTTTTTATACATTTTATCACCATTAGGAGGAGTCCTCATGGATCCCATGCCAGTTGGCAGGTAGTTACATAACACATAATTACTTAAATATGCCCCTACCAAGACTCAGATGTGGTAGTTCAAGAAGTATGGATGTTAGAGAGTGGATCAAGTGAGATAGTGACCCCTTAATGATATCTCAACATATGACATGCACTCATTTACCTTGGATGATGTAGTGGATCCAGTGAACCCATGACAACTCAGCACTCAACATGTGCCCATCTTACCTGGCAAGAGATGCCCATTTGCCTATAAAAGAAGGCCTACATTTGAAGATAAAGAGAGAACATGATTAAGTACAGTGAAGCTCTAACAAAATAATGAGTCAATCAATAGTCTTTCTATCTAACATATTAGTCTAAGTAGTGTAATGTATAGTCTAAACTCACCTATGAGCCACTAGGCATGAGTAGAGTAGGTAGAGCATATGCACTATTATTTGTATTGAACTTTGTTGATGAACTATCGATTAATGAAGAATATTATTTAAGGAATGAAGCATCAATCTTTGTTAATAGTCTATGGGAAGTTATGCTTATTAGTTGGTTTTATGTAAGATTTGTGTTAGTTCTTACATAGTATATTGGAATATGGAGGTTCAACCCTAGTCGCTAATGGCATTCTTGTGCCATTTGGTGACCTCAACCAACCTATAGATGCACTAAGGATTGAAACCCATTAGTGCACCAGGGCTCTATGACCCATGCCTAGAATGATATTTAAAGGAGGGGCTACTAAACATAAGCCATCCTTATGAATCATCTAAGTACCTAAATGACTCCAACTAGTTATTCACATAGCTTGCACCCCTAATAGCCCATTCCCTCCAAGTATGGACTTGCACCTTAGGACTTGGGCCACTAAGAGGAGTTACACTTATTGAACTCCCTATGAAGAACCTAGCATTGGATGACCACATGAACACATTTGTCCAATGACTGAGCCCCTTTGAACCCTGAGTTGTGTCATGATGCAAGTATCCCAACATGGGTCTAGTCCCTTTGCTATTATGATTTAGGTGAGCACACAAGGCTTGCACCTTGTGTGAAATTGATACCAGTACCATGGCATGATTAAATATTGTGTGCTAGACCTTACTACCCTTATGCCTAGTTTAACTACATCTAAACCTGACTTGGCTTGATGGTTAAGTGCATGACCAAATGCATAAACCAACCTAGTGAACTTTTCTACAACATAGTTTATCTTCAAAGAATTGTGTAGATGTTTGTGGAGTTATATCTAAATAACTCTCAAATTTAGGTATTGAAAATACTAAGCTAATAAAATCAAGGTCTCGATTCAGAATCTTTTCCCCTTTCTCATTGTATACCTCTCTTCCATCAAGTGTTGAGTTGTGGAGCTAAAAGCTTCACTGAATGTGCAAATGTGGAGGTTGATGGGTTACACAGTAACCAACATCGGTCATAGCCAACTGACATTAGTTAGGGGTTGACCAACATCGTTTATCTTCAACTACATAGTAACTGGCATCGGTTATGGTCAGTCGGCATCGGTCAGACAGGAACTGATATCGGTCACCTGTGTGTTTCCAGAACTGTTCTAATTTTAGACAGTTAGTTTGCATGTAAAGACTAATTTTAGTCTTGAGTTTGCGTTTCTAATTATTGTTTGTTTTGGGTTCTATTTAAGAGACCCATGGGGCTGTATTGTAATGTAACAAAGATCAATTAGATCTGCAAGGTGCAAGATCAAGAAGATCTGTGGAAGGTAGGCAACAACAACCATTGAGTTGATTGTCACAAGAAGTAGGCAATAACAACCATTGGGTTGATTTTCACTGGAGGGAACAACAACTCAGTATTGAGTTGATTGTGATTGTAATTGATTGAGAGAGAGAGAGAGAACTCTTGAGGGAGAATTATTGTACATCTAAGAGGTGTGAGAAGAAGAGAGATTTCTTCATTGTATTTCCTTCTGGAAGAGTTTAATATAGATTGTATTGTTTCTCGTATGTCATATTCTTTGCTATATCTAATTTCTAGTTACTTATTACTTCTAGTTAAATTTCGTGTTTAGTTGCTTATACAAAAGTAATCAATTATACTCTAAGATCCTGACAAGTGGTATCAGAGCTATGTGTAGATCCTGACATCAAGATCATAGTGTTGGGCCATTGTGAGGACCAACTCAGGGATTTGAACTAAAAATGGGAAGGCTACAACTTGTGGTAAGCTAGAGTCACAGATACTCTAAATCTGATCATTCTTAAATTATGCATCTATCTTAGCCCAAAAATCTCCTAGGTCAATATGACCTAAATTTGTATTTGTTATCTCCATAACATTAGACTCCAAGCTAGGAGTCACTCTAGTGCCCTTGTATTTAAACTTCATTTATTTAGGAGGCATGGAAACTAAATTTATTGCTTATGAGAAACCAACTATGAAGCTGGTAGGATCTGTAGGTGTTTGGAGCAACTCAAATATTTAATATAACTGGGAGGTAATTGAGGTAGGTGAAAGTTCCATGGAGATAGAAGGTGTTGTAATCATGTTGGATGTTTATGGAGATGGAAGGTGTCTGGAATATGTTGGGTTTTTGGTGAAGGTGGAGGGTGCTTGAAGTAGGTCCACTTTACGTATAATCTTGAAGACTTGCAGAGATCGATGGTGCTCAAGACAAGTCCCAAATCTATAGGGACATTGGAGGATCTTGTGGAATATTCACTAGTTTAAATGGGAATTATATGCTTGAGAATATTCCTTAACTTGAATAAAACCTAACATTTTATTACGAATTTAGGAGGGAAAAACCAAGGTGTTAGATAATGAACATTTTGGGGGGGGAACTCAAAATGCGCATGATGAAAAAATGACACCCTAGAGAAATCATAATTCTATGACTACAAATTTTGGACAAATAACTTCACAGTAGATGCCTAATTCACAAATAACCCTAAATGCAATGCAAAATAACTACTAACAATTTGATATTGAAATTCACTTCATAAGAATGAAAAACTTGGATAAAGGTACCAATTTGTAGGAGAAATTATGAAAAAATCACAAAGAAAATACTATGTACAAGCGTTGGTGATGTGGCTTTGAGTTTTATAGTTATGGCTTGAAGTACAGGTACATGTTTGCACGTGGCCTAAGGTTTAGTGGCATGGGTTATTGCTTAAACTCCAAAAAAACACTTGTTAATTTATTAAATTATAATTAGAAAACCTTAAAAACTTGGTTAAATAGTGAAAACCCTATATTAAATGTAATTTAATAGCGGTTGGTGGCAGAAATTGAAGGTGAAAAAAGTAGGTCCAACGTACACCAAGGTAGATGGCTTGGTTTGGTGGAATGCATAACTTTAGAAGCATTTTTCATGTTTACAAACATGCAATGTGTACTTTAGGTTTTGCATCTCGTGAAAGGTAATTGGCAAAAATTAGTTGGTAGAAGGTTGTTGGTAGAAGGTGGAACTTAAGTGCACTTTGCACATTTGCATATGTGTAAAATGATTATGGAGTTCCACATCCCATGGAAGGGGGCTCCTATGTTTTATAGGGTCCAAAGCCTGTCATGCTCTTTACACATTTGTAATCATGCAAAGTGGACATCAAGTTTTAGATTCTACTAATATTTGGGTGTTGGTGCTTGGTGAGATCTAGAACCCATGAAGCAATTTGCACAAGTGCAAATTGCCTCCAGAGTTCTGGATTCTGAATTTTTAAAAGGGAAAGATTATTTTTTTTGGTGGTTTCAGGGTTTCTCCTAAAAAATAAAGGGGGTCTACCTCTGATATCAGATGTAATGATATTTTTGGGACAAAAATATCAACAATACCACTTATAACTATATATTCATTCTTTAACACATTGGACTCTTTGTTGATTTTATATTCCCTAGTGTACATGTTTTTTTGGACATGTCATTGTATGTTTCATCTTTTTATATACAATCAAATTTATTACTATTTGTTTGATTGCATAGTTTCATTTCAAGTGCTTTGTGCCTGATGTGTCTTTAGCATGGGTGGCACATTTGCTTTATGTTTCATGTATCTTCCTTTTTTTATTTTTCTACTATGTGTTTGATGTGCTTCTTGTAATTTCAATGTCTGAAGTGTTTGCTTTGTGATTAGTCACATATACAACATGTTTCTTATTTTATCTCTTGTTATCATGTGCTTATTTTATGGTGACATGATCGATATCATGCATAATCCTATTATTTATTTCCCACTTTACCATAGTTTCGATCATACATCTTTCTAGGGAAAGAATCCACATTTTCACTTTACATTGTTATATCTTATGCTACTAGTAATACACTCCTTATATCTTGCCTTCATATGGAGAAATCACTACCATGTTTATATATGTCCCATTCATATGAAGCAAACTACCATTGTGCACTATTGCTTACATTTTTGAAATTAACCCAATTCGATCCCAAATTTTTAAAAAATTAAATTAAAACAAGGGTTATTTTTTCATTTGTATTTGCATTACATAAATCCCAACTGTGTACTATGAGGGCTTTTTCTCAAGTTGTTAGAAATCTAACTTAACCAAGAGTATAAAATGTAAAAATATTACACCTTTTAATTGATACATGCTTAATATATTTGAAAATAATGATTCCCTTCCATAAGTTTGTTTGTCCTTTAACAATGTGATTCACATTTTGTTCATTTGAACAAAATGAGCAAAGATCCAAAACCAACTTTATTCTATCATATATCCTAGTTGCAAAGATATGATATTTGTCTAATACAAATGGTTATCCATTTCTTATTCATGCCTTTGAATCTATTATCATTATATTATTTATAATAAATTATTAGAAATGTCACTTTTTATCCCAAGAGTCTCAAAAGATCATCCAAACATTGGGTGGTAAGCCTTTCATAAAGAATTAATTATTATTTGATCAACTAAGGTTTCACACATGTATAAAATTTTAGAATAGTCACTAATGTTTTGATTTCATCAAGAAAGATACATAAGATTTCAAGTCTATAGAGTTAAGACTCACCCATAAAACTGAGTAAAATACTAAACCCCATATAAACTTGCATTCCCAAATAGATCAACTCTTAACATGCAACTTTGTATCTTATTTAAGAAAATTTACATTATGATCATATAGCATTGGCTTCTTGAGCCTTAATAGTTAAAATACACCAATACTAAACTAAGAATAACCCAAACCATAATTGGCTTTATATATCCAATCTTTCTTTTTCTGCCATAACTAGTTCTTGAAAGCATCTCACAAATAGTTCCTACCAACAGTTTATTCTTGAAGGAGTAGGCAATAGTCATAAGAGTTAATAAATATGACCAAATAATAGAAGAAAATATCCTTAGGAATTTTTTTGAGGTAATGATCATCCTCTTAAAAATAAGACCTTTGAATGCTTCATCAAATTTATTTCTCAATATTACATGCCCCTCAATGTTCAACTAGAAGACCATTTTGAAAAATAAAACAGATGGCATAATGAAGTGAGAAGACAACATAAGCATAAGGTGGATCATTACCATAATGAAGTGTTGGACATCTATCTATGATGCCTATACCATATCGCACATCCTAATATAATCATAGGTCTTATTACATAGTTCTTAAATAATTTAGAACTAATGAATATGAGTAATATTAACTGATCGTCCAGTTTCAATAGGAGTAAACAATATATAGCCTCAAATATCATTTATCACATGTGCATAGTCATATTTAAGATGTACTCAATAAATAATGCACCTAGGTCAATACATAGTACCAAATGTTAAACAACGATTCATAAAACACATTCATATTACGCAATTAAGAATAAATTCTTTACATCCAAAATTTCTATTATCATCTTTTAAAGATGCAATTTCAGAATTACAACATAAAGAGTTTTCCTCAAATAAAAACATTTTCCTTAACTGATAAGGTACAAGTTGCTCAAGAAAACAATTGCCATATAAACCTAAACTATAATTTACCATGAGTAGTTCATCAATTTGGACATCCAGCTTGAATCAATCAACCAAGAATGAGAGCAATTAAACCCATAACAACCAAACAAATGGAGAGTTACAAATTGTACCTATAATGATGGTAAACAAATAGGTCAGTCTAAGCTTTCAAAGTTACTTTTGTTCTTGTTAAGCACTTGTGCACAAAAATTAGAATAAGAACATGGCAACTTGTAATTCCAAAACCAAAAGAGCTTACCAAAGTGCCCAACACACACATAAACAACTCAACCATGTATAATACTTACAACGTACTATTTCAAAAATATCTAACCATCCAAAATATGATCCAAACACAACATAAATAATGTGTACACTTACCATTTGAGTTAAAACTCATCCTAATGACAAGATTACCAACTTAAAGTAATGTAATAATGATCGACATTATTCATGCCTCTTCCAAAAAAGAGTATGGGGATAAAAGGTTATCTTTGAATAAATTAATAACAGAAAAGTCACCTAATACTTACCTTCCATAAGAAACCAAAAATATAGAGTGAATATTTCTATTTAAAATGACATTCTCAACCAAGGTGAGAGTAGTAAGAATATACTTGGTATTTATTATTGCATCAACCAAATGTGAAAATTTGATCTCCCACTTGTATTTGATGGAAGATTCCACTTAGTACTATCCATATAAAAAAATCAGTTAGTACCCTAGGTTGCAAAGATGAGGGGTTACATTCCCAATGAACTCTCAACAAGAAGACACTAAGTATACAAATTTATGATATAAAATATATGCACAACCCTTAATAAATCTTTTGAACATTATGTATATGACTCAAACAGATAAGCAAATGTACACCAAGAAAACACAATACACCATATCAAAATGACACCAAGATTCCAACTACAATAATGAAGTTGACTAAATAACATGTCTATATGGTGATTTTAATAAAACATGTCTCTAAATTGACATGGCCAAGTGGATTTGAGCCTAAAGGCCTCCCAATAAGCTCATGGACTTCACCATTCCCAACAATGTTAAAGTCAACAAGAATAACAAGATAATCAGGTTACCAGCCAAATTCCCAAGTTAAATAACTTGGTAATTTTTTTAATTGCGGGCTATAATAAAATAAACAACTATATAAAAAAATCAAGTATAAAGACCAAATTAGATCATCACTACTTCAAAATTAAACACAATATTCCTACTTCCTCTTATTCTTGACAACTTCTATTTAGGTTTAGCAAGTAATTAACAACCCATATTATTTCAACAATAAATGAACTATTTTACACAAAAGTAAAATGACCAAGTATATAAATGTATGTCTTCACACCAGAAGAGAATGTCACTCATTACACATCAGATAACACTATTCTTGTAAATTAATGAAATCAACACAACCCTCAACAATAACCCATCTTTCCATAAACTAAGTTAAGGAAATAAAAAGAAAGCTACCCCAAGAATCCAATCAACAAACACATTGATTCAAGAATTCCCAAACAGGGTAAAATAAAAATAGATTTAAAGGCTAATGTGACATTGCACATGTCTTTGCCTCGACAACTAGGGTATTAATTACTTAAAAAGTCAACATAATCATTATTCAAATAGAGTTTAAGTATTGCCCTTTTAAGGTCCCCATGTATGGGATAAAACATGATTCAAAGCACCCTACTCAAATTTGAGCTTCAAAATCATATAGTTCTATTTCCAAACCCTTCTCTATTTTTAGTAATAAGACAAACAAACTAAAAATTCCTTCTTCCAAGCCAACCCACAAATAGAGGTTGAGCCAATAATCAATTAGGAGTAGTCTAAAAACAAAACTCAGAACACAAAAATTAGAGGATTGTGATTTATAACAAGTAAGGGTTCATAGTAACAACTCTACATGCATATTTATTCATTTAATATAACACTTTTCAACATCCCTATAACCCATACAACCCAATTCAAAAGAGGCAACAAATACAAGTTCCAGTCACCACTACCAATTAGAAGAAATAACCACAATTATTGGTTAAACAATATTTATGTAACCACCTTCAACTTATATATGCTATGGGCTCATAAATGCATACATACATATTCATATAAGATCCCATATCATATTAAAACCTTGGTTATTTACCATAATGTTATTTGAAGTTATAATACACAAATAATTAGCAAAGAGGAATGTAACTTCCCTAGGTTTTGTGCCCAGCTATTCAAAGAGCTTCTAAAAGCACCCTTGGAGAAACCTCAACATCCATTTCACCGCAAAAGGATTTTTACCAAGCACCTACAACTCTTTACCATTTTCCATGAAGCTTTCCACTATGAAGGAGATACAAATTTATAACTAACCAATTGTTGTGAACCACTCCTTTGTTTTTCCACAATTTGCCATGCATTTTTGCCTAGTGGCTGCCATGCCTCAAAATGTGCCTTTGAAAGAGCAAAGAGAATCACATCTTGGTGTCCCTAGGTTTTGCTTCTAATGCCTTATATAAGACATTCACAAAAAAATTAGAGTTATCCCAAGTCAACATGGCTACTAGATTTAAAAACAATCATTTAATTATTATTACCAAATCCAAAATATCCCGAAAGTCTACTTATAGAATTAGGTCTCAAGCCCATTATGATTTCATCATAATAATTAATAAGTTAGAGACCAAATGGACATTATGCCAAACTTTACCATCATGTAGACTAAATGTACCAAGCCATAGACCAATGATGTCTTCAAAAGAAGTGTGGTAAATAAATTACTTAATTAAAATAAGAGTATACCTATACACACTAGATCAGTCTTTTACTTCATGATGAAATGATTTGTTATAGGACTTACTCTAAGCCCACAACATATTGCAACACTGATTCAAAGGTAGAATTAACCTCTTTGCCAAGGATGAACTAGGATAAAATAAAATAATTGAGTAGGCTGAGCAACATAAGGCCTCTTAACTATTAACATGACTCAATCTTAAGCATTTTCAAGTTAAGATGCTCATGACATAATAATTAAAATAACCACAACCTATGAGAGACATGCCTCAACCAAATTGTTCGATCCTTCTATGCTTAAAATAAGATGATGTTAAAAGAGAATGATGTATCATCAACCTTCTCTATGATTGAATACCATGTCATTGCAAAATATTCATGATAAAACAATAGGCACAATTGATCAGTTACCAATTACGGCTTGAGTTAGAACAAAATACCATATTATAAACTCGACAACAAAATTCATAACCAAGATGATGGTAAATATGATCCTTTACTAAAATTATAGACATATAAAAGAGATATCATGGCCAGAAAACCTTCTTGTAACCATTTGTTAGTTATTTAAGCCAGAACAAAGAACCAAACTAGGAACACCCCTTTACATGAGGCATTATTAAATCCAACATCAAAATGTCCAATTAATGAACTAAGAACACAACAATCCTAACATCAAGAGCAAGGAATTAAGTAACATGTCTTAATATTTCCATCCATAACATGCTTAAATTTTTTTATGAAGCTTACTAAGGAAACTAATTTCTTTCACATTTTCTAGAGGCTGAAAACTGGGGATATGACAATTTTTCCCATGTAGGGCATATCACTCATGCTTATGTTGCTTAATTTATTCCTATGTGGGGTATATTATTCCTGCACTTACATTACTTACATTCTTTCCATGTCAGAGATATTACACTTATGCTTATATTGATTACATCACATGCTTGTTTAGAGAAATTAATTTAAAACACACATGCTTCCAAGTTAATATATTTATATGTTAGCCATCAATAATTTTGAGCATATGATTTATGGGTAATAACCATGTGTAAGTTATTTGATAGGCACATTTTGGATCACCCTCCATGATGAATTTTTTCCTAATGATGAATCATATACGGTGATTTGAAACACGTTGATCAAATATCTTACACACAGTTATGCCCAAAAATTATCTACTTAATCTCATGAACTATAGAAACATATTAGCTCTTATCAATAATTTTATATATTGTCTTACACATGATGCATGCAACCTAATTTATTTAGAGATACATACTTCAAAGGTTCATGTTAAATCTCAAAAGGGGACATATATTCTGCTCATTTTTATCAAAACTCTAAACTTAATAAATATCAATTTTTCTTTTGCTTACTCTTAGACATACCCAACACATGGCTCATGTTCCCACCATAGGATATATTTAGGATATTTCTTGGCCTTGACGCTTTTACTTAAATTATTACTTTAGCCTTGATTTTTTATCACTAAAAATTGTACTCGTAAATGCTTGCAAATGATTTATGGGTAATAAATGTGTTAAAGATATTTGATAGTGATTCGGGCAACATTCCAGGTGACAATTCGGGTGATGGTTCTACCCCGATTGGTGGCAAGACTTTCGGAAGCCATAACTTTTGCACCGTAGCTCTAATCGACTCGCCGTTTGAACCATTGGAAAGCTAAGAATGAGGAGAACATGACGAGATGACATGGAGCTTTGCTCAATGGATTTTGGCCCCTGAAAACTCAATGGAAGTGCCCTAAATTTCAATTTTAGTAGTGCAGTCTAAAAATAGTAATTCCTCGAATTCTGTATTGTTGTAAATCATGGAAGTTGAACCACTTAATCTCCCTTGAGATTGGTGACCTTCCACATCCTCCTCCTACCTTCAAAATGTGTATAAATGAAGATGTAACCCGAAATAAAAATCAAACATCTCTTCTCAAAGATAAGCATATGTTTGGATCTGCAAATTTTTATGAATATAACATCTCTTCTCAAAGATAGCATTATTGTTGTTGTGTTGTTCTTGTTTCTTGAATTATCTTTCAACCAAAGCTTCTGAGTTTTGGATCAGATAGACACATTTTAGATCACCATCCATGATGAATTTTTCTCTAATGATGAATCATAGATGGTGAATCAAAATGCATTGGTAAAATATATTACACATAGTTATTACCCATAAATCATATGCTCAATCTCATGAAATGTGGAAACATAAAAGCTCTTATCAATAATTTTATATATTATCTTACACATGATGCATGTAGCCTAATTTATTTTGAGATATGTCAGGATCTTGCTCCTAAATTAGAGCACATATGATTACTTCTTGTATTAGCAACTAAACATGAAATTATACCAGAATCAATAAGTAACTAGAAATATGAAACAACACAATATTTGAGAGACAATACACAATTGTATTAAATACATAGAAGAAAATACAATAAAGAAGATGCCACTTCTTCTTCCACCTCAAAGGCTCGCCACACCTCAAGACCTTCTTCCCTCTCTCTCTCGGTCCCAACAATCAACTCAAATGTAGAATTGATGTTCACCTCTCCAACCAGTCAGTAACACGCTGCCAGTACACCAAGTACACAACCATACTCCAAGTAGATCTCCTGCTCTTTGCTGCTACCTGAAAATCACTAGACCTTACTCACTAATGTAGATCTCCAATAGAAGCCATGCTCACCTGCTGACTAAGATCATACAAACATGAAGAACCCCTCTAATTCTCCAAACCAGTACCCACTCTTGGTACTGTGGCACTAGGAGGAACACACCATTGCTCACCTCTCTCAGAAGGAGCTTATATGCTCTCTTACTCTCTAGCTACAAGTTTACAATACAACCAATGAGTCTCTTAAATAGATCTCATGCAAACAATAATTAGACACCTAATTACAATAACTAGATCTGCAGCTTCTAGTCTAAATTTGGCTCTTGACATGCAAACACTTGGTTTGTTAGCTAATTGCCTATAACATTCGCAGTCTAAACCACACAGGTAACCGACGTCGGTCCCTATTTTCCTGGGGGGTGCCGACACCGGCTGATCTCTGACCGACGTTAGTTGCCTTCTGTCTGTACCCTACCGACGTAGGTTGTCCTGACCGATGCCGGTGACTGTAACACTCAGCAAACACTCTGTAACCTCCCTAACTCCTGTTCGCATCCTGGTGAAGCTTTTAGCTCCACAACCTAACAATCTCCCACTTGGAGATAAACAGCTGCACCTGTACCTATATCTATACCTCGTCTAATCTTTTTCCTGGTTTGTATCCCTCTTCAAGCTCAACCCTGAAGACCAACCATCACACACCCTGTGATGCCTTTCCTATCATCCAAGTAACCTGCCACATCTGAACCTACAAATCCATGTAGTGAAGACCTTGACCCTGCATCACATGTCGACCTGCTGTTGGTCCCTCTCAGATACCTAAGAATCTACCTTCCCCGAATTGGCTCCAAACTCTCTAACAACTCCCACTGATTGGGAAAACTCAGGTCTACACTAGACCTCATGTGATTTCGAACACTGTTCTAAGCTTAGCTTGAACTGTCCAGCCCTTGGTGTGCTTTCTGATTCTGCATCCTGCATATCAAACCCTGCCAACACCGTCTTCACATCAGATCCCACTGGAGACCAAAATCTCCATGTCTTTCATGCCAAAGAATTTCACTGCTCCAAATTCCCCCTGACATACCTCTGAACTAACCTTACTCTTAGCTCAGTAAAACCCTGTATGTACAAATCTGCTAGCAAGCCATCCACATATAGTAACAGGATAATGTCATGACTCATCATCCACCTGGTAAGAGCAAACACAATAGTTACACTGACATTGACTGAAGCCCTGCTTTGTCATCCACCTATCAAAACCTGTACCACTGTCCTGCAGCTTCCTCAAGACCATCTACCTTGGCCTTCTGTCTCACGTATCCATTCACTCTCTTCTTTAACTTGGGAATCCATCCATCTCTCAGTGCTTTCTTCCAGCTGAAAACTCTACCAACAAACACCTGTTTGGTTCTTCTCCAAGGACTCACACTCCTCATCCATGCCAAGCTCCCACTGTATCTGGATTCTACCTGCGTTGCCTCTTCACATCTTCCTAGTTCTCGACCATTAGTAAGCAATATAAAGAAGGTGAACAACGAATATGAGGTTCACTTACCCTTTCTGACCTCCATATGAGCGGTTGAGACTTGTTGACAGGTTGTTGTCTGCCCAATATCCGTTCCAGTGACCGATCTCGGCCATCTCCAAATCTGCTCCCGATCGACGTCGGTTCCCTACGACTGACCCTGTCTGCCGATGTCGGTCCCATTACCGACGCCAATGTACCTGTTGTCGACGTCGATCACTATATGATCGATGTCGGTTCTAGCTTCTCGACACCACCGACTCTGTTGATCTGCACATGACTGATGTCGATGCATGTCTGTTCGACGTCAGTTCCTTCTGACCAACGCCGGTATCTGTGTTCACCTGTGAGTGATGACTTTTTACCCACGAGCTCTCCATGGATCAAAACCCTGTTCATATCAACGCAGCCCTGCTCAGAATAATTCAGTTCCCTCACATGATCTCTGTCTGTCATCTCCTCCATGAACACCAAGGCTTTCCAGTTCTTTAGCTTGTCAAAAACATCTATCTTCCACTTCAAAACATGCATTCCCCTCCTACATATGTAACCAAGCCTACAAAGCCACATCTCTGTAACAGAAGGTGAATCAGTAATATAAGTAGATAGATAAAGGATACCTACTTTCTTACCACTATCTAATTCAAGTACATCCATTGTGAGAGTTACTGTGCATCTCCCATCACCTAACTTTCCTGAAGAAATTAGACTCATTTCCAAGACTGTTACCTGCATAACCTCATTCAACACCTGTGTGTTATCCGTTTGCAATTTCAACTTCACTTCCCCTTTGCCAATTATTTGACAAGGCTCTCCAGCTCCTAAATAAATCTCTCCAAAGTCTCCAAAGACATACCCATGAAAAGATGCTCTATTTCAAACTGCATGGAAAGAGGCAAAAGAATCTGTGAACCAAGATTCCACTTTATCCAGAACATCCTGTGCAACATCCCCTGCAACATCTGCTCCTCCCTGCTGATCTGCTACCAACCAACAATCTTTATTTCCCTGCTCTTTCTTTCCATCAATCAGACCATTCGTGCTATTCAGTTTCTCCATTCGTAGCTTACTTCCTTCTGCCATTGCTATACTCCCACTCAATCAGAAACCCTTGTGAGTAACATGTAATCAACAAACACTGCCAGATCTGAAACCACCTGTTAGTAACTCAACCAAAAGCTCTGATACCAACTTGTCAGGATCTTGCTCCTTAATTAGAGCACATATGATTACTTTTTGTATTAGCAACTAAACATGGAATTATACCAAAATCAATAAGTAACTAGAAATATGAAACAACACATGATTTGAGAGACAATACACAATTGTATTAAATACATAGAATAAAATACAATAAAGAAGATGCCACTTCTTCTTCCACCTCAAAGGCTCACCACACCTCAAGACCTTCTTCCCTCTCTCTCTCGGTCCCAAAAATCAACTCAAATATAGAATTGATGTTCACCTCTCCAACCAGTCAGTAACACGCTGCCAATACACCAAGTACACAACCGTACTCCAAGTAGATCTCCTGCTCTCTGCTGCTACCTACAAATCACTAGACCTTACTCACCAATGTAGATCTCCAATAGAAGCCATGCTCACCTCCTGACTAAGATCATACAAACATGAAGAACCCCTCTAATTCTCCAAACCAGTACCCACTCTTGGTACTATGGCACTAGGAGGAACACACCATTGCTCACCTCTCTCAGAAGGAGCTTATATGCTCTCTTACTCTCTAGCTACAAGTTTAAAATACAACCAATGAGTCTCTTAAATAGATCTCATGCAAACAATAATTAGACACCTAATTACAATAACTAGATCCATAGCTTCTAGTCTAAATTTAGCTCTTGACATGCAAACACTTGGTTCGTTAGCTAACTGCCCGTAACATTCGCAGTCCGAACCACACAGGTGACTGACGTCGATCCCTATTTGCCTAGGGGGTGCCGACACCGGCCGATCTCTGACCGACGTCGGTTGCCTTCTGTCTGTACCCTGTCGACGTAGGTTGTCCTGACCGATGCCGGTGACTGTAACACTCAGCAAACACTCAGCAACCTCTCTAACTCCTCCTGTTCGCATCTTGGTGAAGCTTTTAGCTCAACAACCTAACAATCTCCCACTTGGAGATAAACAGCTGCACATGTACCTATATTTGTACCTCGTCTAATCTATTTCCTGGCTTGTATCCCTCTTCAAGCTCAACCCTGAAGACCAACCATCACACACCCTGTGATGCCTTTCCTGTCATCCAAGTAACCTGCCACATCCGAACCTATAAATCCATGTAGTGAAGACCTTGACCCTGCATCATATTTTGACCTGTTGCTGGTCCCTCTCAGATACCTAATAATCTACCTTCCTCGAATTGGCTCCAAACTCTCTGACAACTCCCACTGATTGGAAAAACTCAGGTCTACACTAGACCTCATGTGATTTTGAACACTATTCTAAGCTTAGCTTGAACTGTCCAGCCCTTGGTGTGCTTTCTGATTCTGCATCTTGCATATCAAACCCTGCCAACACCGTCTTCACATCAGCTCTCACTGGAGACCAAAATCTCCATGTCTCTCATGCCAAAGAATTTCGCTGCTCCAAATTCCCCCTGACATACCTCTGAACTAACCTTACCCTTAGCTCAGCAAAACCCTGTATGTACAAATCTGCTAGCAAACCATCCACATACAGTAATAGGATAATGTCATGACTCATCATCCACCTGGTAAGAGCAAACACAATAGTTACACTGACATTGACTGAAGCCCTGCTTTGTCATCCACCTATCAAAACCTGTACCACTGTCCTGCAGCTTCCTCAAGACCATCTACCTTGGCCTTCTGTCTCACGTATCCATTCACTCTCTTCTTTAACTTGGGAATCCATCCATCTCTCAGTGCTTTCTTCCAGCTGAAAACTCTACCAACAAACACCTGTTTGGTTCTTCTCCAAGGACTCACACTCCTCATCCATGCCAAGCTCCCACTGTATCTGGATTCTACCTGCATTGCCTCTTCACATCTTCCTAGTTCTCGACCATCAGTAAGTAATATAAAGAAGGTGAACAATGAATATGAGAATCACTTACCCTTTCTGACCTCCATATGAGCGTTTGAGACTTGTTGACAGCTTGCTGTCCGCCCAATATTCGTTCTAGTGACCGATCTCAGCCATCTCCCAATCTGCTCTCGACCGACGTTGGTTCCTTGCGACTGACCCTGTCTGCCGACGTCGGTCCCATTACCGACACTGGTGTACCTATTGCCGACGTCGGTCACTATATGACCGACGTCGGTTCATGCTTCCCGACACCACCGACTCTGTTGATCTGCACATGACCGACGTCGGTGCCTGTCTGTTCGACGTCGGTTCCTTCTGACTGACGCCGGTATCTGTGTTCACCTGTGAGTGATGACTTTTTACCCATGAGCTCTCCATGGATCAAAACCCTATTCATATCAATGTAACCCTGCTTAGAATAATTAAGTTCCCTCACCTGATCTCTGTCCGTCATCTCCTCCATGAACACCAAGGCTTTCCAGTTCTTTAGCTTGTCAAAAACATCTGTCTTCCGCTTCAGAACATGCATTCCCCTCCTACATATGTAACCAAGCCTACAAAGCCACATCTCTGTAACAGAAGGTGAATCAGTAATATAAGTAGATAGATAAAGGATACCTACTTTCTTACCACCGTCTAATTCAAGTACATTCGCTGTGAGAGTTACTGTGCATCTCCCATCACCTAACTTTCCTGAAGAAATTAGACTCATCTCCAAGACTTGTACCTGCATAACCTCATTCAACACCTGTCTGTTATCCGTTTGCAATTTCAGCTTCACTTCCCCTTTGCCAATTATTTGACAAGGCTCTCCAGCTCCTAAATAAATCTCTACAAAGTCTCCAAAGACATACCCATGAAAAGATGCTCTATTTCGAATTGCATGGAAAGAGGCAAAAGAATTTGTGAACCAAGATTCCACTTTATCCAGAACATCCTGTGCAACATCCCCTGCAACATCTGCTCCTCCCTGCTGATCTGCTACCAACCAACAATCTTTATTTCTCTGCTCTTTCTTTCCATCAATCAGACCATTCGTGCTATTCAGTTTCTCCATTCGTAGCTTACTTCCTTCTGCCATTGCTATACTCCCACTCAATCAGAAACCCCTGTGAGTAACCTGTAATCAACAAACACTACCAGATCTGAAACCACCTGTTAGTAACCCAACCAAAAGCTCTGATACCAACTTGTCAGGATCTTGCTCCTGAATTAGAGCACATATGATTACTTCTTGTATTAGCAACTAGACACGAAATTATACCAAAATCAATAAGTAATTAGAAATATGAAACAACACAAGATTTGAGAGACAATACACAATTGTATTAAATACATAGAAGAAAATACAATAAAGAAGATGCCACTTCTTCTTCCACCTCAAAGGCTCGCCACACCTCAAGACCTTCTTCCCTCTCTCTCTCGGTCCCAAAAATCAACTCAAATATAGAATTGATGTTCACCTCTCCAACCAGTCAGTAACACGCTGCTAGTACACCAAGTACACAACCGTACTCCAAGTAGATCTCCTGCTCTCTGCTGCTACCTACAAATCACTAGACCTTACTCACCAATGTAGATCTCCAATAGAAGCCATGCTCACCTACTGACTAAGATCATACAAACATGAAGAACCCCTCTGATTCTCCAAACCAGTACCCACTCTTGGTATTGTGGCACTAGGAGGAACACACCATTGCTCACCACTCTCAGAAGGAGCTTATATGCTCTCTTACTCTCTAGCTACAAGTTTACAATACAACCAATGAGTCTCTTAAATAGATCTCATGCAAACAATAATTAGACACCTAATTACAATAACTAGATCCGTAGCTTCTAGTCTAAATTTGGCTCTTGACATGCAAACACTTGGTTCGTTAGCTAACTGCCCGTAACATTCGCAATCCGAACCACACAGGTGACCGACGTCGGTCCCTGTTTGCCTGGGGGGTGCCGACGCCGGCCGATCTCTGACCGACGTCGGTTGCCTTCTGTCTGTACCCTGTCGACGTAGGTTGTCCTGACCGACGCCGGTGACTGTAACACTCAGCAAACACTTTGCAACCTCCCTAACTCCTCCTGTTCGCATCCTGGTGAAGCTTTTAGCTCCACAACCTAACAAGATACATGCTTCAAAGGTTCATCTAAAATCTCAAAAAGGGGGCATATATTCCACTAATTTTCATCAAAACTCCAAACTTATCTTTTACTTAGATTATTACAATAGCCTTGATTTTTGGTCACTAAAAATTGCACTCGAAAATACTTTCAAGATTCCACACAAATTTAGAGGCATAAGACTCTATAGGGGAATCCTTACATCTTTAACAAAACAAGGTGTATCATTTTCGGGTTTCCCTTTCATAGTTTAACATTAGATTATTATTATGGGCATATATCCATGTTTAAATGTTCTTGTAGCTTTCACAAGATCATTGAAGTTTGTTACGGGAACTTCATGTAGCACAAGAAATTCTACCCACCCTCTACATGTTTTAGTTTGATATGCATGCACACACACATATATAAAAGTGGGGCATTATGTAGACACTTAAAAAAAAACCCCATATATTTATTAGTTGTAAAATTATATTACTATAGGGTACTTGCATATTTTTTGATTTTTGGTTTAGATTAGGCTTTATTGGCATGTTTTATATTTTTTTGATCACGCTCCTCTCCTTTCTCTTTCATCTCCTCTTGATTTCCCTTGTTTCTATTGTTTTCCTTAGAAATGTATAATTTATGTTTCTAGGGTGTGGACCCTTTTTATTCACAAGGCTTCCCTAAGGGTATGGCTTACCCAAGGGTATTGCTTTCTATCTTGTCAGTTTTTTCGCATGTTTTTTTCCAGCTTGCACACTAATAGGGCCTTGATTTGAATTCAAGAAGTCTATAAATACGAATACATTGGTGCATTTACAATAATGAATTAATATAAATAATTAATACAAGCATATAGAGAAGGTATCCATGAATCTAAGGAAATATGAAAAGCATGTAGCATTTGTCATCACTAAATTCTAGAAAATGTAAAGTATTTATAAAACATTCATTGTAACATTAGAGATTAATGTAGTGACACTTGCATTACATTGCATTGCTTTGCATAAATTAGATTTTACTTGGCATACTTCCTTCGATATTGTGTACTTTTGAGGGGCCTAATAAGTAATCGATGCTTAAAATCCATGTCAACTTTAAGAATATGCTTCAAAACCAATCCTTTTCCTTATCCTTTGTAGGTTCAACTCTCTTAATAAGGTTTGCAAAAAAAGAGCAATTTTCGAGTGATTGACGCAAAGAGCCAAAATACTGAGTGGACTTTTTGAAGTTTCAGAGTTGACAAACACACTCATGAAATTAGATTTTATTTGTCTACCATTTGTTAGAAACGCGCTTTCTACAGTTTTGGTAACTAAAAACATCGAGTGTATTGTTTTGAGGAGATATTCAAATTGACACAAAATTTTAAAGTTCTCAATGTGTTGCCACAAAAACCTTAATTCCATTGTCAAGCTACAACTATTATTTTAAGATTACCCATCAATTAAAATACTTCTCTATACCCTCTCTTTATTATTTATTGCTCTATAATTAAAACATTGATTAACTCTAATTTTCAAAAAGATGTAATTAAACTTAATGGGTAGATAGATATATTTGATTTTAATATACAAGAAGTCGCCCATAACGCAGAGTTATAGATAATATATACGTTGAGTGTTAACCTCCCTCACCAGAATTGGGAAGGGAACACCAGCTCCTGCCGCTTTGACAAGAAGCTTGCGTGATAAGCAAAGGTGGTTGGAAAAAAAGGCGAAACGTAGAAAGAACGACCAGGCGTGGGGCCCGCCCGCCTTACGTCGACGTGAGCGTGCGGTACACGGACCGTGAGCAACGGGTCATACGACCACATCCCTACGCCCCCGCTGACGGGATCTCCGCCAATCACAGCCCCCGGTCACATGAGACCTCGTCGGCGGCTTCTCCTGCGTGGAAGATTCTATGGTTTGTCCCAGTCTTTCTTCGTTAAATCCGTTTCACGTTTAGCGTGATCTGACGTGAACAAGTATAAAATGATTCAGGGCCCCGTCCGGCCTAGTTGTATTCAAATATTTGACAAGCGGCCTCGCGTCCTCACCGTGTGATATCACATTTTGGGAATATGCGTGGCCTATGTAGTTGGGGTTCTTATTATTTATAAATTTGGCTTCTGCTTCTCTGCGTGCTTACGGCCTACGGCTTACGGCTTACGGCTTACTGGGTATCCCTATATTATTATTCTTCTGTTTCTCATCTCATTGACTGTTTATATACTGTCGAGAAAAAGCAGAGGCCGTGGCTTTCGATCTTCGGATCTAGCTTAAGATGAGGGCGCCTTCTATTTTCGCATGTTTGCCGGGGTTATCACCAAATTTTTTATCTCAATCGACGGACAAGGATCGTTTTCTTTGTGGGTCGAGCGAGAAACCCCTGCCGCCCCCTCCTCCATCTGTGGAAGTTCTCCCCTCTAAGGTAATTTTGTCTATTATTTGTAGTGATTTCAATTGTTTTATTGAAATAGATTACAAATTTTGGATTCTTGTAATATTTCAATTACTGTTATGGGTATTCGAAGTGTTTGCAATATCTGCACTATTTTTAATGGTTGCACAAGTTAGGTTTGCAGGGAATTTATAACTTTTATTTGAAGTGATTCCATTGATTTTCATTGCGTTTCTGAATTGGGTTTCAAATGGGCATTCCTTATAGTTGAATTGGTGTAATCGGTAATCGAAGTATTTGCAGTATTTGTACTTTTTCGAAATTTGAACTATGTAGGACTTTGTTAAATTTCAATCAAAGCTGTGTGATGGTAGTCAACAGATTTGAATTCCTGTAATGGGTATTGAAATTGTCTACAATTCCCTTATGTTTTGATATATCCACGAGCTAGGTTTGAAGTTTTCTCCTGAAAGGTAATTTTAGGTTTTAATTTGAAGTGATTTGAATTGTTGTGATCGTTTCCATGAAATCGCTTTCAACTTCTGTGGGTTGGTTACTCCTAACATTTGGATTCTTGTAATTGGTACAAAATGTATTTGCTATATCCGTGCTTGGTCAAAAACATCAACGCACCTTATCCAGAAGCACTCATCAAATACAACTGACTGTTAAAGTCTCAAATCTAAAAAGATATTGCACTGGTTAGGGTTTTGCAATTGCTGTCGGGTTTTTGCCAATTTTAACCTATTTTGTTTGTTTGTTTGTATGCTTGAAATAAAGTTTCTGTTGATTGGTGAGTATATTTGAATTCATGTAATAGTTATTCAAGGTATTTTTTTATGTCTGTACTGGTTTTGATGTTTGCATTGGTTAGAATCTGTAAATGCTTTTTTTCTAAGGGTATCTTGGGAAGGACATTGCCAGACCCCACCCCAGACATGGCACCATATTAAGGATAGGAGTTTAAGCACTAGTTATTTGTGCCCATGTTTTAAATTGTTTCATTGTGGCACCTCATTAACAGGGAGTCCCATTGGGTGTGAGTCGTGGATTGGGAGAACTTGGGTCTCTCACTCACAAAAATACTCAATTACTACTACACCATCAACCCATGGACAACTTTTTAAATGATTTTAGCAGTTGGGATTTGTTTCCTTTTTTATTTCAATGGATTTTCTATGATGGTTAGTTTAAAGGGTTGAATTCATGTGATGCATAGTCAATAGACTTGAATCCCAGCAATAGGTATTGGAAGTGTTTACATCTCTATGTTTTTGATGTTTGCACTGTTTAGGTTTTTGTAAATTTTTCCAGTATGTAGGACAAATGTTTTTCCTTTTCTTTTTGATGATGTTTTAAGTTCATATTGCCCAAATCTCGAAGTGGTCAGGAAAATTGCCTCTTTCAAAAACTCACTTTGAGTTATTTGCATTTCACTTAAACTTATCGGTCTGTGTGAATGCTGGTATTAGAATGGGAAAATTGAAACAAATTATACACCATGGAGGTTGACAAACTAAGTGCCAGTGTCTCTGGTTTCTAAGTATGAAGTAGAAAATGTATCCTTAGAAATAAGAAGAGGAGCAATTCTTCCCTTCAAAATCCCATTAGGTCTAATTATATAATTGATAGTGTTGGAAGCATAGAAAGTGGGATGTGCCTTAGGTACGGAGGTGTGTCTTGGAGATGTGAGATATCTCCGAAGTCTTGGTGACTTTGTTTCGAGTGTCCTGCTATGCACTAAAAAAAACATGCCTTCTGCCTTAAAATAAACACGCGCACACACACACACACACAGATATATACGTGTGTGTGTTAAAAATTAAAACTTTAAAACATAAATGTGAAGTTGAATAATAAAAACCTAATAAAAATACCTACAGCAGCTCCATTTGTCTCATTGTTCTCCATTTGCAGCCAAAAATTAAGTATACAAAGCGGGAGACATATCACTGTACTGGATTTGATGTATTTTAGTTTTCAGAAATATATATATATATATATATATATTATTTTATTTCTTTTGCAGTCTCCACGTACCCCTATACCTGTACTATATATATATATATATATATATATATATATATATATATAGTACAGGTATAGGGGTACTTGGAGACTGCAAAAGAAATAAAATAATATATATATATATATATATATATATATATAATTTTATTTCTTTTGCAGTCTCCAAGTACCCCTATACCTGTACCCAATGTCCGAAAATTGGTGTCCCCATCTCCTAGTGACTATGGTTGTAATGTTCTATCTGTTGTGTCTTTTTGGTGCCAAACAAAATTTAAAGCTATATATCCCAGAAATTGTTTCCTGGAGGTTGGTAACTTGTTTTCAGGTTTCAAAATGTTTCCCCTGATAGAATCATCTTTGGAAAATTCAGAAATCTTTCTGGTAGTTTACTGCCATTTTCCAAGATTTTCAAGAAGTTTCTTTGTGGGAACTTAGCTTTTTAGAGTATTCTGAAAGTTTTTGATATCATATCCAGAAGTGTCTGTCGTTATTGATACAGTTCACTTAAGAAATTACAGCAAAGTTTCCACTATTTCCCTATCTAGCTGCTTCTACATGTTATTTCCAAAGTTCCCAAGTACCCATATCCAATTCTTTATTATGTTTCCACTATTAGATGTGAAGGCTTTTTATGTGGATAGATCCTAAAATTGAATTTGATTATGTTTATACCTTCCTATATTGTTCTCTTTGTGTGGGGAGAGTGGTAAGGGATGCTTGGTTTGCTTATCTTGCATTTTATGGGTTTAACATTATTAATATGTATCCTCCTATGAAAATAGTACTAGTTGGCGTAAGTCTAATTATTGCCATTTTCTGGTTGTTGATGCACAGGATGCTCACTATGACAAGTATGTTACCGAACCTGTGAATTTGCAAGGAAGTCTCACTCTGTATAAGGTACAGACGATTGGTGTGCCTCTTGACACTGAAATTCAAAATATTTGATTTAGACAGTTATGCTCTTCATTGTGTGTCGGGCTTTTCCTTCATCTTTGGTCTCACTGATTTCTCTGTTTGTGAATGCAGGGGCGGGTGAACACAGCTGATGTCCTTGGAGTATGTAATTCAGATTTGGTTCCGGGAAAGTATGAAGGTATTTTGATGGTTTCTGCCAAGCTCAAAACTATCATACAAGCCAATTTCTTTCATGTCTTCCTCTGTTGTATTTTTTTTCCACTATTTCTTTTGCGTGCGTTTTTCTGTGATTTGAAATTTACTTCTGTTATGGCAGGGGGTCTGAAACTCTGGGAGAGTTCTCTTGATCTAGTTAATACCCTTAAACGGGAAATTTGTGATGGTCAGTTGTCATTCAGGGGAAAGCGTGTTTTGGAGGTAATAGTTAATTCCTTCTTTATGATAGTTCCTTTTTAATTACTTTGTTGTGTGGGAAAAAATTAAGTGGCTTGACTACTTGCAGTTTTCTTTGAACCTGGTTTTTTTTAAGGACCCTTTATGTTGCTAATCTAGAATGACAGGCCTCGTGACTGGGAATTGAATATTCAATTCGTCAGGCTACTGCTATGATGAATGGATGATTTAATATCTGGACAGGAATTTAAATAGCTGTTAGTCAGGGTGTTATTGTATATGTCTATTTAGCCTAAGGGTCTGCTAGTCTGGAAAATGACATTATATGAATCAATTATTTATAACAATTCTACTCTTACAGGCTAAGATGCATTTAAGATTACTTCGAGTTCACTGTAACCCATTTTTTGGTGATATGATGATGTCAGAACAATACAAATTGAACAGTCTCCCATTGTCTTTCAATCAATGCTTTTCTTCATTTGTCTATCCATTCACGACTAAAGCCATAGATTCCATTTTTTTCTTTCTTTCAACATACTTGTAAGTTGTGGGTTACTGTTATCTGATTGATATTTGTTATATTTTCTAATTTTTGCAGCTTGGATGTGGTCATGGACTACCTGGGATTTTTGCGTGCCTTAAGGTAAGACACTTGATTTGGTTTGTCTTTGTTTACATGTTTTTTGTTTTAACATGGAATTAGCTTCTTAGGGTAATTTATCTGCAGACATTGAATGCTTAGTTCCTAATGGAGACTTGGTCTTGTGTGTAATTCAGGGTGCATTGACTGTCCATTTCCAAGATTTTAATGCCGAGGTGTTACGGTATCTCACGATACCAAATGTATATGTAAACCTTCAGAATGCTCGTGAGAGACTTGGTCGTCTTTGTGATGGTCCTGTAACACCTACGCGAACAACCATCTTATCACCTGACATCCACTTCTATGCTGGGGATTGGGGAGAGCTGCATACTGTACTATCTGTGGTTGGACAGAATCAGTTCAATGCACCAGGTGACATCAATTTGAATTTCTTGGAGGATGATTTATATCTGGATCATTGCAGTAGCCACAATAGTAGTGGTGCTAATCAGGAAACACAGATGGACTCTAGTCATGGTCAACAAGTAAGGCAGAGAAAGCTTTCTGGAAGTCGTGCTTGTGAGCGGGCTAGTGAAACGGATCCTTCAGAAGGTGGTTATGACATTATTTTGATGTCTGAAACTGTCTATTCTCTTGTCTCCATGCGGAAATTGTGCAGAATTATGAAAAAGGTTGTTTATTTTATTTATGTATGTCATTTCTTTCTATAGTGGATTTTCTTTCAGTGAAAGCATCTTACAGTATACTTCAACACAGTTTGTGCTGTCAATGCATCATATAGACATTCAGTTTGTGCCTTTTTGTGGACAGTGTCTTCGACCACCATATGGTGTTGTCTACTTGGCTGCTAAAAAAAATTATTTTGGAATAGGGGGAGGAACTCGACAGTTCCGATCTTTGGTAGAAGAGGACGGTAAGTCTTGAGGATGAGGACTATGAATAAATGCCTTGTTAGCAAAGCTTTCATTTGATTCAGTTGAAGATTGCATTTTGCTATTTAACTGCCTTATTTGATGGGCTGAGTAATTTGGATGTGTGAGAATTACTTGTTTAAACACAATATTAACTTACCACATTGCATAGCCTGAGCGTTGATGCTGGTATATGTCTGTTTCCAACTTGGAGCTATTGTCATTTTAACATATACTGGAAATTGTTGCAATCCATAGTGATAGCATAAATTTGACACCTAAAAGCATTTTGTCAGGTGATTTATATCCATATGTTTCCATGTTATAACAAATATTTAGCTTTATGCATGATAATGCTCATTTGGTTGCTATATTCTCCTCACAGCTGGTAATTGATCACCGTCTTCTCTTCTGCAGGCATCTTGGGGGCTCATTTGGTAGTAGAAGTTGCAGATGGTTCTTCAAATGTCAGAGAGATATGGAAATTCTTTTACAAGTGAGAGTCACCAAAAAGTGTTGGGTGTAATGGACAGACTACTTCATGTTTTGCAAAACCAGAGTTCTGCAATCACAGGATGGGGATGACGAGGACTAAAGTGAACTTGGGGATGTGATTGTCATTGTCCATCGGATTCTGATTTATGTGAGAACTAATGCTGAAGGCAGTTATAAATCGTTTTAATCAGAATCTTGGAAATGGATGATGTCCATGTGAACTCCGTTCCATCATTTAAAATTGGTATACAACAACATTCTTTGCACAGGATAGATCGTAAAAGTGAAACAGAACTAAAGCAAAATGAGTTGGGCCCTAATTATAGAAGGTAAAGCAAAAACAATTAGCCATTGTTGTAGGTGGTCATCCTGTTATTTTTATCATTACATGATGATAAGATGTACATATTAATTAATAACAAAGGACAATTTTGAGTGGTCTGTTTTGAGTATTCTTTATTGTTCTCCTAGATCGATGGAGTATACAGGCTGTGTTTTATGGATAATAGACACTATTTTGCCAAGGAATTTTTTGTTGACTGATGAACCTTCGATGTAGCAAATGTGGTAGTGTTTCATGCATGTGATTTTTTGATTGCAAGACTCGGCCCTAATTCTACCCCCATGTTAAAAAACATGATGGAAACATGACCTGGTGATCGCACTAAATAAACGGGGAATCAATTAATGCTTTGGGTTGGAATCCATTGGGTGCTGGGGGTAGGTGGGTGTATATAAATTGAATTGTGATACATTGGACGGATGTTTACATGGGTCTACATCTGTATTGGTTCGTGTGCACCTTGAAGTTTCATTTCTTAAACGCCTCCTCCCTTAAATAGCTGATTACAGATGCAAAATTATTATGCATGTCTGGTGGTACAGACTGGAAGTTTCAACTCAGAATGGGGACTATAGCTTATTGGAAGTGAATGTTGGCTTGCAATTCAGACAAAAGAAACCAGATAGTGGATTAATTTCTTCTCCTATTTCTTTCTTAGCCTATCTGGTAGATACTGTTTGACATGTTTTTATTTATACCAATGAAAAGTAGTGTCCTTAAATTCAAAAACCCGTGGTACATAATATTTTGGACTGTCCGTGGCTCCTCTGAGGTAGGGCGGACGTATCACAAAATGGAATCCGTTTCCAGACCAATCCCAGGGGTTAATTTGATCGTCAACCCTGCCTGCTTGGTAAACTTTTTATGAAATGGTTATTTACTTTACGTTGCTCTTCAAAAACCATAAGAGTTTATCTTTAAACAAGGAATTCTTAAAGACATTCCGCTGTACACCATAATTGTTTAGATGTTTTGCAGTTACCCTAAATTATCTGGCCGTCAAATTTAACCCTGTACTAGATTACATTGATAAATATGAATATGAATATGAATATGACTATATTATTGTACAATAACTACCATAACAAGATGATAGGAATGCAATAAAAGTACTTTTCAAATAAGAACTAACAACAGAAAAAAGAAATAAAACATAAAACATAAATTGTTGAGATTTTTTGCCTAACAACTCGGGATTGCTGAGAACAATAATGGGTCTATTTGTGTCTTTGAAATTGATGTTAAATAAAGGAATCCTTCCAAGTTGGCTCTAGATTGGGTAGTATATGGGACAAGGCAATCGTCCGATGCTTATCAGAGAATTATATGTAGTTGGCACCCTCTATATATATGTTGTGGCCTACTTATAGATCACTTGATGATTGGTTGAGTTGATCATTAAACTCGAGTTGCAATGATGACTTGGAAGGACACAAAATTTGTGTTGGGTCCTCTTAATAATGATTAGTGCTACACATTTTTTATCTTCACGATGAAATAATATATTGTAGAGCTTTTATTTACTTGAAAGAGGCATTAAAATCTCACAAATATCATAATACATTAGCCACCTAAATGCAAAATGTTCTTGTGATTGTAGTTCATTATTACAAAGTATATATATGTTGATGTTGATGAAGAAAGTGCTTTCACTCCATATAAAACTGATGAGAGCATACTTGCAATTTATCCAAAGAAAATCCCAAACCAAAAGAGACCTTGGTGTACTTGGGAGTTATAATAGGTCCATCTTCTATTTGAAGAGAGTGCTCCAAGTAGTGATGCATTTTTATTGACAATTGGTTTTGATGGGTATGTCCAAATGAATTTTATGTAGAATTTGTAAATCTCTTCACTAATGCCTCTGAATTTTATGTAGGATTTGTAATCTCTTCACAAATGCCTCTATGAAAATCTATTTTCAACGTGTAAGGAGCAGTGGTGGAAAATGTATTAGGAGAGAGTATTAATATCAATACCAATTCCTTGTACGAAAGAGGTACTTTGAATGCACCAAGTGTTCTTGATCCTTTTATTTGCATAACTTATAGATGATTGAAGAGCCTTGAACTAATATCTATTATGCCCAATTGTTGTATCTATTATACAAATTAATTTGTGAAGCTACATCATTTCATGGAAAAAAAAACCAAAATATGAAGATGGATTCTAAATTTAGCAAAAACAATTGTATGTGACATCGACTATTTTGCCTTCAAGTTTTTGGATAACTTGTAAATAATAACTCTATCAACACAATCCCAATTGGTACTACTAAGTCTAGATCCCCAAATCTCGCAACTATATGATATTGTTGGTGACACTACAGTTTGGAAGATACACAATTTTGTTTTGGTAAATTTCAAACTAAAGCTAGAAACATAGTCTCTCAACTATGTGCAACATACCCTTTGCATAATTTCTCATCTACAATAGAGATCATATTAAAGGGAGGGCCTTTGAAAGATACACCCAGGGAAGTGTTGGAAGCACAATCACTGTGTTAGTGCCCAAAATTGCACTGAAGCAATTGAGCCCTTTCTAAGTATAAATGCCTAGTTTGTTTATCCCACTCCCTGCTTCAAGTATTCATCAGAGGTCAAGTGTCTTGTAATAGATTAAATAACTTTCCTTTTGATCCATCTGGGTTACAAGATTTCATGTTAATTTGGTTTTTACTAGCATTTGGTCTGTCAAAAGCCAAGTTGAATTCATGTCTGAGCATCTCAAAACCCTTGTTCTAATTGCCCTCGCTGAGGTCCTTTGATTTAAATTCAAATTTGGGTGGGAATAATTTACGCAAGAACGTTTTAAAATAATGCCATGGACTTGGTTTAATTTTTATACTAAGGTTTAATCGTGTTTATTTAATACGACCAAACCTTAGTCTAAATTCATATTTGGTCCCTTTTGTATCATGTGGCCTTTGATCCCTTTTATCTATTATCATGGTCTAGCTAATGCTTGGTCCCTTTGTTATAAACTTGAGCTCAAAGTTCTATCCTAAAGCTTCTATTGTATGCAATAAAACCTTAGGCTAAGACTTTATATTAAGTTCTTTATTCCCCGAATTCTAACTTAATTGTTTTCATTGTTAACTTGGAGCTAATCGCTACTGACCTAGTGGATCATAATCGAACGGTGCATGTTAAGTCGGTGAAAGATGATCCGATGATGCATGATTGAAGCTGAAAAGTCAAAAGGACTCGAGCAAGTGCAAAAGTGACAAGTGTTGAGTTTGTGGTGCACGGTTAAAAGCCGAGCATGTTCCTGTCAATTGATGGTACATGACAAAGCGTATAGATCTAGATTGATGGTGAGAAATAGATCAAGACTTCAACAAAGCCCCAAGATGAGTGAGAAGGTGACAAATGTCACCATCTTGGGAAAGCAACAACCGATCCGACGACACACGACAGAGTCAACATGTCAATAGACCTATGGAGGGATCCGAGAATGACAAGTGGCACCATCTCAGGTGCTCGAGTGGCAGATCAACGGTTCACAGGTCCTTTTGTAAGTCAATAAGTCAACAAGCCTGCGACTAAGCACAGAGATGATGCGTGTCATAACCACGGTGAATGGAACAAAGATCGGCCAATAGCGTTCGACCTCTCGGATTTTGATCCAACGGTGCGAGGTAAAATTAGACTTTTCAAAGAACCCGAGTCAAATGAGAAGCCATCACATGGTGAAAGGGCATTATCCTGAAAGAGACTGACTATGTAGAGTGCAGAAAGCCCACGGATTCTCCAAGTGGCATGATCTAATGGCTCGCAATAAAAGTTAATGCTAAAGGGACGTTGAGAGCCTGCAGAGCTACCAAGTGGCATGCTCTCTTTCATCATGCTAGTCTTAGGTGGACTTTTTAAAGATCTAGACCCAATGACATGTTGACACATGTCCTAGGGGCAACAGTCACATTTTGAGTTAATAAACAAAGTGACATGGCATTGCCACATAGGTAGATAGCTCACATTGAAAGATTTTTCTTGATGCTTGAGTTAGAGTGTCATTAGATGCACAATTGGTTGGGCAAGGAATATCCCTGGGTAACTGAGCTTGTGTAATATTTTGAAAAGGAATATGCCTTTGTAAAGGCATATGCAGCTTATAGAGCACATGACCTATAGGCGAGTCACAATTAAACAAGGTCAATGACCATTGTTCGATCTTGGGTTTAAAGGATCAACAGAGCGCGTTTGATCCGAGAAAATGCTCTCAATGATGTGAAATGAAGGTGGACATTTCAACGGAGCTCAAAGCAAATACGAAAGTGACACGTGTCCAGATTGGAGCAAGATAAGCAACTTAGTCACTCTTGAACCACATGAATGCCTAGTTGGATCCGATGTGGCGTGTCATGTGTCAATATGTGGCAATATTTGGCTTAAGAGCTAAAATTGATGGTTCCTTCATGGACGAACAAGAATTCAAAGCACATAAGAAGGTCTGTGGACCATTCCAAAGCATATTTTCCAAATGGCCACGGATCATTTTCTATTTCTACCACAACTAGAGCATCTTAATGCTATCATTGCAAGAGCAAGTTGTTCCATGGCGTGCATAAGAGGAAAGACAGTTGTTTAGGAAGTTCCAAATGTGCAAGCAGGTGGTCAAGGGCATCTCCAGACAGTTACACATGAGGACAAAGTTTGTTCAGCCTCCACCAAAAAATTTCACCTTCTAGATCATGTAAAAAAGCATCTCTAGTCAAGAAATCAAAAGGTTTGTTGCAAATCTTCATCATTTTTTGTAGAGGCGATTAGAGCAATGGTTTTTTCTTGCAAATGGATGAAGATTTCAGGGGTAGCAAGGAATATTTTCTAGTTGGGGGCATCTTGGCAGAATTTGGAGGGCTGCTTTGCAATTTTGTAAATGGCAACTCACAGTCCCATATTTGAAAAGGGTGTAAAATGTATAAATAGAGGGTTTCTCCTCTATTTAGGGGTTGGTTGTTCATTCTCTCTAGGCCTAGGTTTTGCAAATTTTTTTGGGATCAATTGCTATGTGTAAATCTTGTCTCCCCTGCTAAGGTGGTTGCAAGTGTACATCCATTAGCAAGCTTTGAGAGCATGTTATGTCTCCCTTATCCAACATGGAGAAATCTCACCATGCTTGTCCCAATGACAGCATTTTGAAACATTGGTGTATGTAAAATTTTCTTTCCAGTTAATGAAAAATACTTGTGGTTATTTATTGTATCATGTTAATTAAATGCAATGAAATGTTTTACATGTTATGCTGATAGGATATTTAGCTTTGTGCTTATGTATGGTTTTCATCTTAGGCATATATCTGGGTTATAAACCCTTTTTTGCATAGAGATTTAGAAATATTTTGTTGAATACCTCATTAGAGCACCCTAGGTTCATGAATTTAGCAAGAGAAAGTATTTGAGATTCTAGTTTCAGTGTGTTATAGGGGTTCAAGGATCATTTGGGCATTTGCATTCTATTGGCACCAATGGATGCAAATTTCTCTTTGTATTTTCTATGGCTTGCATTCTGGTTTTCCTACATCTTTGCAATAGGTGATGTCATGTATGTTGAAAGACACCCTGCTGTTTTAGAATCACCAAGCACACCACACCCTTTTTTATAGATTAATTAAACTATCCTACCTTGTCCTACCCTGCAAATAATACACACTTGTTGCATATCATAAGTGTTATTTCCCTGCAAATGCATAAGATCTTGCTTATGTAACATGCATTTGCATCTTGTGTTCTAAAGATTAGCATTACAGTCTTCCATCCAACACTATTGTTAAAAATTCTTTGAAATGAAGGTTGAAATCACTTTCATATCTATCTTTAGTAGCTTGGGTCTAGCCTAGAGCATTTGCTCATTCCGTGTGACAACCCTTCCTGGGTGGAGTGAACAAGTTTGGTTGTGTTTTGGTGAGATTTGTGTTCCCTTGTGCCAATAATCCTCATGGACATTGAATTGTAGAATCTCTCCATGTGAGCAAGCTATCCAATAGGTTCTCTCACCTTGGTTCAGTCAGAGCTAGAAGTAGCAGGGCGCTGACCATACCCTCTGTCGGTGCCTCTCAGCGATTTTCTCTGTCCAGTCCATTATAGATGCCAAACCCTTCCTTGGCTATAATGACATACTAGCGGGTTTTTCATCTTTATTTTCCATTTTCTTCAAGTGTGCAAGGCCGAGTAAAAGAAGTGTACAACTAGGAACCAACACTTTGTTGGTGCCATTGTCGGGGACATAAAAGACACCTGTGACACTTATGTTGCCAAGGACTCTTGCAGAGAGCTGCTGTAATTTTTAAAAGTTCTCTGCCTATTGTATTGATCTGACTATCTTGGCCATCAGCTCTACATCACTCCATTAGGGGATATGCTAGGAATTGAAATATTTGACAATTTGACTTCTATTGAGTTTATTGCAAAGAGTTGTTAAAATTAAATGTTGGAAGGTGCTTTCTCCCCTTTTGGACATAATTCTAAAAATTTGTGTCTTTGCCTTTTATCTCATCATTAAATTTAACAAGTATGTTTTTAGCATGTATCACAATCAATGTGTTAACTTTTATATTCTAGAATTGTGATTCTAGTGGTGACTCCAACTTTATTATCTGGTTTCAAGGAAGATTGGTGCCTGTTTTGAATATCTTAATTTTCAGCTTTGAGTGTTTTCTTTCTTAGAAAGCCTAGAAGGATTGAGATTATCCTTCAAAGATGATCCATCCAAGCAACTTATCTTGCCCCTAAGAATTCATCAAAGAAGAGGGAGACAAGTTTGGAGCCCTGTTGAAGGGTAAGGTTTAGTGGCTAAACAATGTCCTAACTACCAAGATTCTGACAATCTTGAAATTTTTGTTGAACCGTCCCATTGTCGAGGACTTTCATAGCTCTTTTAGTCATTCTAAAACTTATAGTCCTATCTATTATCCATCTCCTTCTCAACCAGCTGAATCCCCTCCCGAGTTTGATCCTACAAGCCCCCCTCATTCACCCCCCTCACATCCCTTTGCCAGTTGTTCTTGATCCTCCAATTGAACCAATCATGAGGCATAGGGACCCAGATGAGAATGAACGTCTTACATTCTACATTCCTAGATTCAGGGCTATAAATTTTGATGACATGGAAGGTTATCCTAATGAAGTCTCAAATGAAGTAAATAAATATCTTCCAAAGTCTTGAGGGAATAATGCAGTGAGTGGTGATCAACACTTGAGAGATTTTCACAATATCATTGAAGATTATGAGGTTAAGCATGAGGATGTGTGCATTAAGTTGTTTGTGCACACGCTAGAGGAAGACACTCGTGAGTGGTTCAATTCACTTCCCCGTGGATGCATTGATTCATGGGAAGAGATGAGGAATGTTTTCAAAATTCAGTATGGTGATAAAGTTGATCCAAGGTTCCTTTTGGCTGAGTTTGAAAACATCAAGAAGAACCCCAATGAGTGCATGCAAGAATTCAATAGATAGTTAAACAAAGCTAAGATGCGGTTGCCCGAGAGCATTAGACCTAGTGATACAACGTGCTTGATCAAATATTGTGATGCTTTTGATAAGAAGGGCTACTTTCTACTTGCAGCACAAGGCTCCCACAAACCTGCAGTTGACATTTAATATGGCCCATCCAAATTTAGAACAACATAAATGTTATGAGAAAATCCCATAAACAAGTGGGCTGATGTGAAATTAGTCAATCCTAAAAAAAACACAGTCCACTAAGAATGCCAATCTTGAGGAGACGGTTAAGACTTTGGCCTCCGCTGTCAAAGAGATGTCATACTAGCTTGCCAAGGCTGAGAAGGGGATCCCTTATGTGTCTACTAGTCAAGAGAGGGCTCCAAATCTGAATCAAGCACAAAGGGGGCCTGATTTTCATAATTGAGACAATGATAGAGGGAAGAGGCCTGCTCATGTTGAAAGAATAGATAGACATTAGAATATAGGGGTTGTGAAAGAAGTGCTTGATCTATTAAATTCCAAAGTGAATGTGGTAGGTTGTGACATTGATATTGATTGGTGTGACAAGTGCTTCCGTCCACATCCTCCGTGTGATAAAACTAAACCAATTGATGAAGATGTGGATGAACCTGAGGCTTGCATCATCCAGTGATGAGATTATGATGATCAATTGTCAAAGTCCTCAGAAGTAAAATATCTGCCTCCACAAAATTGATGAGTGCTGTTATTGTTGATCAGTTTTGGAGTGCGGTACAAAAGGTATGTGTCCCAACTTGTGAATTTGCTTGTGAGGTTAATATGACACAAGGATATGAGTTTTTCATTCATTATTTTGACTTTTTAATATCAATGATGATTAAAAAATATGATGGGGGAATTTCATCAGTTGAGGATAGGCAGCTACTAATTAATGCAATAGTTTCCCAAGAGAAGGACTAATACTTGAGAAGTAGGCAACCACTTGCTACTCTTCAAGACACTACTATAAATCTAAGGGCATGGGATGCAAGGAAGCTAAAAAAACTACAACAGTCCCAAATGCTTCCAAACCAGTACCCGTTTCCCAAGTTGCTAAGCCTAGAGGTGCTCCCTCTAAAAATGAAATACCTTTGTTATCTAATATTCCTAAGGGTGCAAATGATGTTAAACAAAATCCACCTTTGAAGGCTGCTACTAAGAATGCAAATCCACCCCAGCCTACTACACTTCAAACCCTAAGTGATTGCATTCCAGCTGAAGGTGTTGTTACCCTTCCACCAAATACTCCTCTTCCTTAGTATAGTATATGTGATATGGCCCAAGTGTTGAACCAACTGAAAATCACTGTGCCACTTGTTGAATTATTAAGAATACTTGAGCATAAGAAGAGGGAATTTGAATACTTGGAATTTGGTGAGAAGTTAGCTGCAAATGAAATTGATTTACCCCAAACACCCTCAAAAAGTGATGAAGAATATGAAGTTGTTGAACCCACTCTATAGGTCTATTTAGAGGATGCATTAGTAGAGAGTCAGTTGAATGTGGATCCGTTTTATAAACCCTGTTGATCAATGGTCTTATTGTCCACAATTGCATGTTTGATTCTGGTGCTTCTTGTAATGTAATGTATTAAATGAGCTCAGAGATAAGATTACATCAACCTTTTTCAAGTGTTATGCCATGGACTCACGAGAAGTTCTAGTTGTTGGACAAGTCAAGGGGTTGGTAGTGCATCTAGGTAAGTATTTGAATATGGACGTGGTAATTGTGGACTGCCGCCTAAGTGGGCGATGCTACTATCATGTAAATGGGCTGCTAGCATGGGTGGAAGTGTACAAATGGACCTTTCTTACACCGCCATTCCATTGGAGGGTAAGATGGTCAAACTTTATAGAGAGCCAAAAATTCTACATGTAATTGAAGATCCAAAACATGCTCAAAATAAAGTATTGTACACAAATGTTGGGCTTGGGAACTTCATTGGGAATGTTGACACTAATGAAGACCCTCTTGCTCTTGATGTTGAACTTGACAACAAAGGTGCAATTTGGAAGGTGTGTTTTGATGGGACTTGCTCCAATCTTGAAAATGGAGCAGGGGTTGTATTCTATGCCCCCGATGGTAAGTGTTTCAAGTTTTATTTTCAACTATCCTTTTAGTGCACTAATAATACTGTTGAGTATGAGGCACTCTTGTTTGGTTTGTGGATTTCTCGTGAACATGAAATTAAAATCTTGATTGCTAAGGGTGATTCTGGGCTAGTGGTAAAGCAAGTCTGCAATGCTTACAGCACCAAAAATAAAAGATTGAAATAACATCAGAATGCTATCTGGGATTTGCTTGAATTCTTTGATGCATTCAATATTTTTTATCATGATATAAGTTTCAACAACGAAGTTGACAGACTTGCAAGGTTAGGTGCTCAATTTGACATTGCAAATACAATCTCTCATTTTCAGTATCAAGTGGAGATGCTTGTTAGGCCTTCAATACCAGACAATGTTCATCATTGGTAGGTGTTTGATGATGATGAACAAATTAAGAGGTTTCTAAATTGTGAAGCTGAGTTCCTATAGAGTAAAAATTTACTCTACGTTTCATTCTATTTTTTCAGTCGCGCACCACAAAATTTTGCCTTCGCATACTGTGGTCTGAGATGGTGAAGTTTTGAAATAGAGCATGGGCTCTATTTTCCCTTTTTGATTCATTTTTGTCTAAGTGTCGGGGTAAAGCGGAAGCTGACAAGTGTCATCCTCCGAGGCATCTTTTCTCAAGTGGAAATGCCAAGTGTTGTCATATGAGGCACCTTTCATATTTTCTATGAGTTGGTTACAATGCACCACATATCTCACAATGACTCAGTGGAATGCGCCAAGTGTCAGCGTCCGTAGTTACATATCGGCACCCGCATTTTATCTCTTTACAGTGAAAGGTTTCAAAAGGCTAAGTATCGAGATCAGTTGGAAAGTGCCAAGTGGAAAAGTGGAAGGTCTTAGTGTTGCTTTCCTAAAAGTAGTGGACGCTGCCACGTATCCCAGTTGAAGAGGGTAGAAGTCACCACGTGTCGGCATCCAAAATATGTTTGATTCAATGCCTTGGTTCAATTTTTGGTTCAAGACCTTGGTTCAATATCCTCGGTTCAATGCCTCGGTTCATGTGTAAACGACGCACAATGTTGAACCATTGAACCATTTTTAGTTCAATCGGTCAGTTCAATGGCTTAGTATAATTAGGCAGTTCAAAGGAGTGTCCCCAAAAAAAAAACCAAAGGGTTCAAGTGCCCTTTCAGAAGGCAGTAAGGTGCAACCAAATCTTTCAAGCGAAAGCTGCCAAGTGTCATTTACCGAGCCCCTTTATACTCCATTCCTAGAAGCTGCGGAAGACGCCACGTATCTTCCTAAAAGCTGCAAAAGATGCCACATATCTTCCCAAAAGTAGCGGAAGCTGCCATGTGTCACCATTCGAAAGATCTTCTTCGTGTTTCATTGCTGAATAAAGACTGTGGTGGGTCCCGAGTTTTATTTCTAAAAGTCTACGGAAGTTGCCAAGTGTCACCATCTGTAGGAGCCTAACATGTGCCCCGAACATTTCCACAGTATAGCTAAAGAGCAGTGGAGATTGCCACATGTATTTTGTTGAAGTAAGCGAAGATCGACACCTATCCCTGTGTTTCTTTTAAAGTTACTCAGGTAAGAGATACTGTAGGTCTTATTTTCTTTCAATTTATTGAGATTTTGAGGAAGCGGATGGTGACAAGTGTCAAAGGAAGAATGATCTTGAGCTAAGACACAAAAGAGTATAAGTTATGTAGAAAATGCCGCGTGTCTTCGATAGTTGTTGTGGAACACAACAAGTGTCATCCTTCGGTGTCTCCTGAAGTAATAAGAATATTTTCATGGAATTGACTAAGCGCCCTCTTCTGTTTAATATAATAGAGCGTCCTGTGTATCTGTTTCAACAAGCAAACTGTAGGGAAATAGAATGTTTTAGAATCTAAGAACTATCTTCTGATAGACACTTCCAGCTTAGTTAGAGCTTTTTTTGGCTGACTTAAAGCATGGACCCGAATGCGTTCGAAAAAGCCTAAGGCCAAGATCAAGAGGAGGAAGAGACAAAAGAGGGAAACTCAGTGGGAGTTATTTCCAGTAGATGGAGCAGTTCACCAAGTAGATATTTGGGGCCTACAAACATTAAAAGGGCCGTCTGTTTGTCCCCTATGAGATAAAGGCATAATGGACAGTTGTGTGGCTAAGCAGGTGTTGAAATGAGAGATTCAGGCTCGAGAGGAGGCACTAGAGATGAATCGACATGCCACAGTCAGGGCAGCTGCCCTGCTCCAGCATGGCCCTTCCTGATAAGACCAGAATGCATCCAAGGCATTGAATGCGCCAAATTTCATATTATTTTATCTAAAAATTTGAGGCTATAAAGAGGAGTGTAGGGATCACCAAAAAAGGGGGAGATACTGAGAGAGAGAAATTTCTGAGAAAATTATTGTCAAGAGTTTTAGACTTTCTAGAGCTGTGATTAGGAATATCATTTGCCTTTATTCTATCTTTTTTTTTAAGTTGTAAAGTTTATGTAACTATGCATGTTTCTGTGCCTTTTATGTGGCTGGAGAATTAATGAGAAGATAGAGTTCTGTGCCTTTGTTGATGTTTCCTGTATCATTATGAAAGTAGTCTAAGCTGTGAGCCTCTGTTTCTATTGTTTCTATCTTTTACATTGATCATGCCTCGTCTGCTCTTTAATGTAATTGAATCTTACATATAGTTTCACTGTGCTTAGGATTAAGGGTCAAAATTACATTCAAGCGCATCACCATAGTTAGATTTTCTTTCTTTGCATTTGCATTTCTATTTAAATTCCTATCCCTTTTCCCCCAACACTTGATATAAAGAAGAGACCAACTTCTTAAAAATCTGGAGGTTGTTTCAAGTCGCATGTCCCGCATCTTGAAACTTCCCATTGTTGGTGTCTGAAACAAAGCACAATTTTAAACATCAATAGTTCCATGATCAACTCATAGACTTGGAATCTATGGTTCAAGTTTGTGATGGAAAAGAAACCTTGTTTGGGAAGGACATTATTCAACTGAAGACAAACACACTTCCAAAGAGATTGGTATGTTTAGAAGCATATTTTGATGGAGTAGATAGAATCAAGACTCGAGACCCATTTATTTAAAAAGACGTGACTGAGTGTAATTTGGGTTCTAATGAGATTCCAAGGAAGGTTTGGATGGTTACTCGCCTAAGTGCAACTGAGAAACAAGTTTATATGTAAATGTTTAAAAAGTACTAAGATTGTTTAGCAAGGTCTTATTTTGAGTTAAAAGCGTATAGGGAAGACTTGTTTCAACATGTCATTCCATTGCAGCCTGATAGAAAGCCTTTCATGCAAAAAAAAGACCTATTAACCCTATCTTGGAAACTAAGATGTGGGATGGGTTAAAGAAGCTAAGGGACAGTGGTATCATTCAGCCCATCAGACATTCATCATGGGTTGTAAATTTAGTCCCTGTGAGAAATAAAAATGGTGACATCCACTTGTGTGTGAATTTTCAAAATTTTAATAAATATTCTTTAAAATATAATTATCCCCTACCCAATATGGATAAGCTATTGTAAAGTGTTACTAGATTAGAGATGTTGCTCACATTAGACAGTTTCTCAAGATATAACCAAGTTGTGGTGTAGGAATTTGAGTGACCCAAGACTGCATTTACAATGCCATGGGGGGCACACACACATATATGAGAATGCCTTTTAGGTTAATGAATGCTGGTGAAATGTTTCAACAAGCTATGGATGTTGCTTTTGCAGAGATGATTAACAAGTTCTATAGTTGTGTATTAGGATGATATTACGGTGTACTCCAAGACTAGGGAAGAACATTTGGAGAATCTAGAGAAAGTGTTTATTAAATGCAAAAAAATTGGTATTTTTATCAATCCAAATAAATGTCACCTTAGAGTACAAAAGGCCAAGTTTTTGGGACATATAGTGTCCAAAGATGGTGTCATGATTGACCCTGAGAGGGTAGAAGCCATTGATAAAGTACCCATCCCATAGTCCAAGAAGGGAATTTAGTCTTTCTTTGGATAAATTAATTTCATAAGGAGGTTTGTGTCTAATTTTTTAAAGATCACTCTGCCTATCACTTCAATGCTAAAGGCCCAAATCATCAAGTGGGAGGAGAAAAATGTGCAAGCGCTAAATGACATCAAAGGAGCTTTAAACTCTGCCCCTATTTTAGCCATCCCTGATTACACTAAGCCATTTTAGATGTTCTCTTTTGTATCATATAACACTGTTGCTATGATCCTATTGCATAAGAATGAAGATGGTCATGAGCAACCAATACATTTATTTAGCAAAGCTATGCAAGGAACTAAACTGAATTACACAATCATGGAAAATCAAGCCTTCACTCTCTTAAAGGCTACCAAGACATTCAGGGCTTATATTCTGAGTTTAGAGATTGTGGCTTACGTCTTGCATACCATGGTGAAGGACATTTTGACTCAGACTAATATATTTAGTAAGAGATGTAGGTGGGTTAATAAGTTACAAGAATATGACATGGATATTCAGACCACCAAGTTAGTTCGAGGGATGGGTCTAGCCAAGCTCATGCCCGAGATCAATTTGCAAGTTGTTGAGGTAAATGCTACTATTTTCAATGTTGATGATTCCTTGAGTCAATTTGACATGTCTTCATGGTATAAAGACATTGTCTATTAATTGAAAAACTTGGATTGTCCCCCTGACTTGGACAAGAATCAAAGAAGGAATCTTAAGCTTATTTTCCAAAAGTACCTCTTGACTAAAAATGGATTTGCATGGAAGAATCTAGATGGGGTTCTCCTACGATGCATGCTAGAAGAACAAACTGTTGACCTGATTGAAGATTTTCACAGTGGAGTATGTGGTGTCCATTATGCACCTAAAGTCACAGCTCATAAAATTATGAAAGCTAGTTATTGGTGGATATCACTATTCAAAGATGTTGCTTAGAAAATTAGAAAGTGAAAAAAATGTTAGCACTTTACTGGGAGGGTGAAATATTTGGGTTCTCTTCCTTTGCAACCTGTGACAATTGAAGGCCCATTCAAACAATGGAGAATGAATTTCATTGGAGAAATTATTGATTCATCAAATATTGGACATAGATGGATACTAGTTGCAACTGACTACTTCACAAAATGAATTGAGGTGGTCCCTACAAAGAAGGCTACACACCAGGTGGTTATGAATTTTTTGCTAAATCAGATTAATTATAGATTTGGTGTCCCTGTCAAAGTTATTCCTGATAATGCCATGAGTTTCAAAGCTTAACCTTTAGTGGCGTTGTGCAAAGAGTATGAGATTGAATTGACCTATGGTTCCAATTATAACCCTCAGGGAAATGACAAGCAGAATCTAATAACAAGAACTTGATCAAAATCATTAGATGAACATTGGAAGAAAATAAGAAGTGGGGTTAATAGATGCAGTTTACTTTGTGGGCTGACATTGATTCATAAACTCCACTGATAAACTCTAAGTGAAATTTTAAAAGTATGGATTCTAAATTTCTAAACTTATAAGATGTTGGAATGATTAAAAAAACTAATGAAAATCTAATCCAAATCAAAATTCAAAATTGAAATATCAGTTATCCATTGAAACTGTCAGATTCTCCAAATTCTTGATTTTATCCAAATTATCATAAATGATCAAATGATTAAATTTTGCATTTTGATTTAAATATGAATTATAATCTTCAAATTAACTGAAACTGAAATGCAAAAATGAATTCTAAGATCAAAACACAGAAATTGTTTACGGGGTTCGGAATTCCTATGTCCCCGGGTTCTTATCGAACTGATCCATTAATTGTTGCTAAATTTTCAAGCCAAAATAATACTTAAAAAAAACAAAAGATCATATCTCTCTATAAAAATAGTGATCAGACCTTCGAAAGACCTTGGCTGACTCAGCACGTCCTTCACCTTCTTGAATCACACGCAAAGGCTTCTCCAAATCTAAATTGGCAACTTATATAGCTCAAAATGGCATCACCAATTCTCCAAAATGGGAAAATGAATATACTTCATAGAGCATATCAGAATTCTAAACAACTTTGTAGTTTACTCTGAGCTCTGGTTCAGCCTCTGAGGGATTCAAAATGACCAAATACTGTAAGCAGGTCTATATTCTCCAATACACAGTCGGCCAGAAGCTTACCTTTAAATACAAGTTCGCTCCTCTTAAGTCACTTAGAAGTCCGTGGCATAAGCGGTCAAAGCTCATCACTTTTGGATGGCAGGTCAAGAGTTCAAAACTGTCCTCCTTTTTTGGCACTTTAGTCTTATCTTTATCCCACATGTGTGGGTTGAGCGGTTAAGCAAGGCTTAAAATAGCCTTTAAGTGCCATTTCCTTCGTGGGTTTATCCCACATGCAACGCTTTGGGGATGGATAAGGATTGAAAAAGTCTTTTTCCACCCACTTATCACATGGATTTAGCCACACAGCTCCTTAGACGTGGGCAGGCCTGTGGATTTGCCAAAAAAACTTGGCTTCCAGGTGACTCGGCCGTAGTTCTATCCTGCTCCCTCGGACTCGCCACCTTGCTCAATGAGCTTATCTCACGCTTAACTCCATGTGGCATGTTGATGATGTGGCATGTCATCAAACTAATTTTTTTTTCAAACCTTTCATTTTGCCAAGTGTCAACCTCCGATAGGTCTAAATGTCGAAATAACCTCGAAACACGTGCCACATGTCACAAGAGACATTTTTTGACTAATCTTCAAATGGTCATAACAGGAGCTCCCGAACTCAGATTTACATTATAAAAAATGTGTCGAAAATATCTCAAAGAGCTCTATAGTGTGCCACCATTGAAACTCTGAATTGGAACCATTATTATAACCCAATTTTGATCTTTGACTTGGCATGTCTATTCTCTCATTCCCCCAAGCTTATCATATTTTGGGGTATGATAGATGGATCACGAGCTATGTGGCTCAGTAAAGTGGCTGGTTTCTTCCATGTGGCTAGGGCATGATATTACCAAACAATTATCCCTATTTTGTGGGATTTATACGGACTTGCAATTTCAAATCTACAGACTTGTAATTCCAAATCTACGGACTTGTGATTTCAAATATACAAACTTGTGATTTCAAATCTACGGACTTGTGATTTCAAAACTACAGACTCCCAATTTATGATCACACCTTCCCAATGGAAGGATTTTGGTCTCCAAAAGTCCAATATCCCCTGAAACTGCAAACTGGTCTACTGCATCCATGAAAATAGAACCCAATCATAGCAAGAGGTATAACCAATTGCATTAAAATGATTCACAATCAAACTATAAAAATGACTAATCCCAAGGCATGAGTAAGTGAATTTGCAACTACAAAAGTGATTACAACATATCAAACTACTTGCCCAAATGTCACATCCTGTAAAGTGGTAAATTGCAAAAAACTGAAACAACTCCCAATGTAACTACAAGACAAGTTTATAATGCTGACAACATACAATAAATGTTGTGGACATGTTGCAATACAATGCCCTAGTATGGGACTTATATGCTAAGCAAATGCAAACAACCAAAAGTGTATGCTGCCTAACATCTAAACATGCCCAAAGGGTCTTTTAATGCATCTATACATCCATGTGCTAAAAATAGATACATTCTGAAAAATAACAATCTAACTGTCAAATGTTGTAAGGAAACAACTCACAACATCACTCTGCTATATCCCCAACTGTTTCAAATGAGTTAATGTCTTTTCCATTATTAGACTACCCATACAATATATTCTGGAGATCAAAAACTTAGAGTTATAAAAAAGTGAGAATTGAAAAAATTCATATGCTAAACCTGTCTTAAAGTGTTCCCTCCAACTCTATTCTACATCTATCAAAGCTTGTTCATTCCCTTAGGAGAATTCTTAACCATGCTTTGCAAAAAGAATGTAGTGATAATCCACTTAACCAATTCTTTCTTCTTAGTGAAATTGATTGTCTCTGTGGATTCATTATCTATTTCATACTGTTGACTTAACCTCTTAAATGGATTTTCACTTGTAGGTTTTACCTTATCCTGGGTTGTATTGTCAACAACATTATGGATTGAGTTAGCTTCAGTAACCTTAGTGAGAGGTTTGTAAATCATCTTAGTTTTAATATTACTTGAATGTGAAGCTGCATGAAGCTTAAAACATCTATTAATCCTATGTTCGCTCAATTTACAATGAGTGCAAACATCCTTCTTAGGTGAGGGTCCCCTTTTTCCAATTCCCATTTTATCATGAGAATGGGCTTTCAAACATGCAATCTGCTTCAACAAAGCATTTCATTTCCAACAAGTCTTAGCACTATGGTTATTCATCCCACAAAAAGTGCATGGAAATGACTGCATTATTTTCTGTACATTATATCCAAACTTCTTAAATGTATCAATTGGATTACAAGATTTAGTGTAAGAATCAGGAGGTGGAATCTCAATACCTCTTTTACCTTTACACTTTTGAACTAGTGGCCTAGAACCTTCGCCATTGGAAGCTCATCTTCCTTTAGCCATGGAAGAAACTTTTCCATCATCCACCTGCACACTAGTATAACCCAAACCTGTACGAAGAGGTCTATGCTCAACTTGAATTGGGTTAGATATACCTTGGCTATCTCTACCAAGTTATCCTCCATTATAACCCATTTTAAACAACAATTTAGATCCTATGCCCTTAGTGTATCTTTCAAAATCATAAAAAATAATATTACTAGAATCTGAATCTAAAATGGTAGAAGAAGATGAAGACTCATGTGGTGAAAAACTTACAGTGCACTCAGTCATAGTTTCTGCATCTGAAGTAGAAGGCTTTACCTTTTCACACTCACCACATTGCAATCTAATCAAGAGCTCATCCTTGGATTCAAGCTCTGATTTTAACTTTGCCACTTGCAATTCAATTGCAAATTTTTGGCATCTTAAAATTGCATTTTCATCTTTGATGACCTCAATCTGTGATAACTTGCCCATGGTTTCCTGCAAACCCCTGATTCCACACTACACACTGCAATATAATCAATCTACAAACCAATAATCCAGCTATTTTGGAAGCAACTGTCAATACACAACTAGAAGCAATCCCTGTATTCTAACTACTTTGATACCAACTTGATCCATAAACTTCACTGATAAACTCTAAGTGAAATTTTAAAAGTATGGATTCTAAATTTATCAACTTACAAAATGTTGGAATGACTAAAAAATTTGATGAAAATCTGATCTAAATCAAATTTCAAAACTAAAATATCAGTTATCCATTGAAACTGTCAGATTTTCTAAATTCTTGATTTTATCCAAATTCCCATAAATAATCAAATGATTAAATTTTTTATTCTGATTTAAATATGAATTATAATCTTCAAATTAACTGAAACTAAAATGCAAAAAAGAATTCTAAGATCAAAACACAGAAATTTACGGGGTTCAAAATTCCTATGTCCCCGAGTTCTTATCGAACCGATCCATTAATTATTGCTAAATTTGCAAGCCAACATAATACTTATAAACAAAAAAATATCATATCTCTCTGTAAAAATAGTGATCAGACCTTCGAAAGACCTTGGCTGACTCAGCACGTCCTTCACCTTCTTGAATCACACGCAGAGGCTTCTCCAAATCAAAATTGGCAACTTATATAGCTCAAAATGGCATCACCAATTCTCCAAAATGGGAAAATGAATATACTAAATAGAGCATATCAGAATTCTAAACAACTTTGTAGTTTACTCTGAGCTCTGGTTCGGCCTCTAAGGTCTCTAAAATGGTCAAATACTGTAAGTAGGTCTATATTCTCCAATACACAGTCGGCCAAAAGCTTATGTTTAAATACAAGTTTGCTCCTCTTAATCCACTTAGAATTTCATGGCATAAGCGGTTAAAGCTCATCACTTTTGGATGGTAGGTCAAGAGTTCAAAACTGTCCTCCTCCTTTTTTGGCACTTTAGTCTTATCTTTATTCCACATGTGTGGGTTGAGCAATTAAACAATGCTTGAAATAGCCTTTGAGTGCCATTTCCTCCATGGGTTTATCCCACATGCAATGCTTTGAGGATGGATAAGGCTTGAAAAAGTCTTTGGCTGCCCAATTATCATGTGGATTCAGCCACACGGGTCCTTAGATGCGGGCAGGCCTGTGGATTCACCAAAAAAGCTTGGCTTCCATGTGACTCGGTCGTAGTTCTATCCTATTCCCTCAGACTCGCCACCTTGCTTAGTCTCGCCACCTTTCTCAACGAGCTTATCTCATTCTTAACTCCACATGGCATGTTGATGATTTGGCATGTCATCAAACTAATTTTTTTTTGCAAACCTTTCATTTTTCCAAGTGTCGACCTCTGATAGGTCCAAATGTCAAAATAACCTCGAAACATGTGCCACATGTTGCAAGAGACATTTTTTGACTAATCTTTAAATGGCCATAACAGGAGCTCCCAAACTCAGATTTACATTCTAAAAAATGCGTCAGAAATCTCTCAAAGATCTCTACAGTGTGCCACCACTGAAACTCTGAATTGGAACCATTATGAGAACCCAATTTCAAGCTTTGAATTGTCATGTCTATTCTCTCATTCCCCCAAACTTATCATATTCTGGGGCGTGACAGAAGGATCACAAGCTATGTGGCTCAGTAAAGTGGCTAGTTTCTCCCATGTGTTCGGGGCATGATATTACCAAATAATTATCCCTCTTTTTGTGGGATTTCTATGGACTTGCAATTTCAAATCTACGGACTTGTAATTCCAAATCTACGGACTTGTGATTTCAAATCTATGAACTTGTGATTTTAAATCTACAGACCCCCAATTTATGATTAGACATGATCATGCCCAAAATAGCTATAAGCAAAAGCCCTTTTGAGCTTGTTTATAGATTGCCTATGAATTTGCAGTTTCCAACCTATCAACTCATGTAACAAATAGAATATGGTGGGCAAATCAATCACTATGAAATCAGGATGAACTATATTATTGAGCTTGATGAAATTTGAAGACAACCTCATGAAAGACACCTCAAGTTCAAGGAAAAGTTGAAAAAGATATTTGATAGGAAGGTCACTCCAAGAACCTTCCAAGTAGGTGATCTAGTTCTAATTTGGGACAACGGACATGAGGAGAAAGGTAAGCATGAAAAATTTGATGCCTTATGGATGGGTCCTTATTATATTGACTACCAAATTTGGGAACACACTTTCTTCTTGAGAGATTTGAATGGTGACATACTAGAGCTGTCAGTCAATGGCAGACATCTGAAACACTTTCTTGATTGAGTTTGTAATTGTGTACATAATTGTATAGTGTATAGTCATGTTTCTTTGTTGATTTATCATCCCTTGGCTTTGGGCCTTACTTGGATAGTTTTATTTCATGTTTTTTGTCATGTGTTCATTTTTAGATCCTCTTGATCTATTTTTGTCAGTCTGCCATTATTTTATTGAACCTTCATAGGTGTGTGTTTTTAGATAAATTGTTGAAGTGTTAACGCTGTGAACTAATAGATTGACACCTGGTCTTAAATTTTGGAGTTATTTTCACACTTATAGGGGGTGTACATCCCCGAGCAAGAGCCAATGTTAGTGTCCAAAATTGCACTTAAGTAATAGAGTCCTTTCTAAGTATAAATTCCTAATTTGTTTATCCCACTTCTTGTTCATCAGAGGTCAAATGTCATATAATAGATTAACTCACTTTCCTTTTGATCCATCTAGGTTACAAGATTTCATGTTAATTTGGTATTTACTAGCCTTTGGTCTATCAAAAACTAAGTTGAATTCATGTCTGAGCATCTCAAAACCCTTGTTCTAATTGCCCTAGCTTAGGTCCTTTGATTTAAATTCAAAATTGGATGGGAATAGTTTACGTGAGAACACTTTAAAATAACGCCATGGACTTGGTTTAATTTTTATACTAAGATTTAGTTGTGTTTATTTAACATGACCAAACCTTAGTCTAAATTCATATTTGGTCTCTTTTGTATCCCGTGGCCCTTAGTCCCTTTTATCTATTATCATGGTCTAGCTAATGCTTGGCCCCTTTGTTATAAACTTGAGCTCAAAGTCCTATCTTAAAGCTTCTATCATATGCAATAAAACCGTAGGCTCACTTTATATTAAATTATTTATTCTCCAAACTCTAACTTAATTGTTTTCATTGTTAACTTGGAGCCAATCACAATCGACCTAGCGGATCATAATCAAATGATGCACGCTAACTTGGTAAAATATGATTTGATGATGCGTGATCAAAGTTGAAAATTCAAAAGGACTTGGGGTAAGTGAAAAAGTGACAAGCATCAAACTCACGGTGCATGGTTAAAATCTTGGGCATGTTCTCATAGATCGACGGTATGTGACAAAGCATATATATCCTGATCAATGGTGAGAAATAAGTCAAGACTTCAATAAATCCCTAGGATGAGCAAGAAGATGACAAGTGTCACCATCTTGGGAAAGTAAAAAAAATCTGATGGCATGTGACAAAGTCAACATGTCAATAGACCTACGGAGGGATCCGAGATTGACAAGTGGCACCATCTTGGGTGCATGAGCGGTAGATCAATAGTTATGGGCCCTTTCATAAGCCAATAAGTCAACAAGCCTATGAGTAAATGTGAAGATGACACATGTCATAACCACAATAAATGGAAAAAAGATTGACCAATAGCATTTGACCTCCTAGATTTTGATCTGATGGTGTGAGGTAAAGGTGGAATTTTCAAATAATCCAAGCCAAATGAGAAGCCACCATGTGGCAAAAGGGTATTAGCCTGATAGAGACTGACTATGTAGAGTGAAAAAATCCCATGGATTCTCCAAGTGGAAATATCTCAGGGGTCTTAATAGAGATTTAATGGCTTGTAATAAAAGCTAATGTTAAAGGGATGTTGAGAGCCTACAGAGTTGCCAAGTGGCATGCTCGGGTTCATCATGCATATAAGAATTTGGCAATGCTAGTCTTAGGTGGATTTTTCAAAGATCTAGACCCAATGACATGTTGACACATGTCCTAAGGAAAAATTCACATTTTGAGTTAATAAACAAAGTGACATGGTATTTCCACATAGGTAGGCATCTCACATTGAAATATTTTTCTTGATGTTTGAGTTAGAGTGTCATCAGATGCAAAGCTAGTTGGGAAAGGAATATTTCTTGGGTAACTGAGTTTGTGTAATATTTTGAAAAGGAATATGTCTTTGTAAAGGCATATGCAGCTTATAGATCATGTGGCTTGTAGGTGAGTTACATCTAAACAAGGTCAATGATCAACATTCGATCTTGGGTTTAAAGGATCAACGAAGTGCATTTAATTCAAGCAAATGAGATCAACAGTGTGAGATGAAGGTGGATATTTCAATGGAGCTCAAAGCAAATTAAAAAGTGACATGTGTCTAGATTAGATCCAGTTAAGTAGCTTAGTCACTTTTGAACCCTATGAATGCTTAGTTGGATCCGATGTGGCATGCCATGTGTTAATATGTGGCTTAAGAGATAAAATTGACAGTTCCTTCATGGATCAACAAAAATTAAAATAATAGAAGAAGGTCTATGGGCCATTCCAAAACATATTTTACAAATGGACATGGATCATTTTCTATTTCTATCATAACCAAAGTATCTCAATGCCATCATTTCAAGAGTAGGTTATTCCATGGCATGCATAAGAAGAAAGACAACTATCTAGGAGGTTCCAACTGTGCAAGCAAACGATTAAGGGCATCTCTAAATAGTTACACATGAGAACAAAGTTTATTTGGCCTTCACCACAAAATTTCACCTTCTAGATCATGTAAAAAGGCATCTCCAGTCAAGAAATCAAAAGGTTTGTTGCAAATCTTCATCATTTTTTGTAGAGGTGATTAGAGCAATGATTTTTTCTTGTAAATGGATGAAGCTTTCAGGCGTAGAAAGGAATATTTTATAGTTGGAAGCATCTTGGTGGAATTTGGAGGGATGCTTTGAAAATTTTCAAATGGAAACTCACAATCCTAGATTTGAAAAGGGTGCAAAATGCATAAATAGAGGGATTTTCCTCTATTTAGGGGTTGGTTGTTCATTCTCTCTAGATCTAGGTTCTGTAAATGTTTTTGGGATCAATTGCTATGTGTAGATCTTGTCTCCCTTGCTAAGGTGGTTATAAGTTTACAACCATTATCAAGCTTTGAGAGCATGTTTATGTCTCCCTTGTCCAACATGGAGAAATATCATCATGCTTATCCCCATGGCAGCATTTTGAAACATTGGTGTATGTAAGATTTTTCTTCAAGTTAATGGAAAATACTTATGGTTCTTTATTGCATCTTGTAAATGTAATGCAATGAGATGTTTTACATGTTATGCTAATTGGATATCTAGCTTTGCGATTATGTATGGTTGTCATCTTAGGCATAGATCTGGGTTATAAACCTCTTTTTTCATAGAGATTTGGAAATATTTTGTTGAATACCTCATTAGGGCACCCTAGGTTCATGAATTTAGTAGGAAAAAGTATTTTAGATTCTAGTTTTAGTGTGTGTTCTAGGGTTTTAGGGATCATTTGGGCATTTGCATTCTATTGGCACCAATGGATGCAAATTTATCCTTATAGTTTCTATGGCTTGCATTTTAGTTTTTCTACATCTTTGCAATATGTGATGTCATGTATGTTGAAAGACACCCTACTGTTTGAGAATAACTAGCATACCGCACCCTTTTTTATAGATTAATTAAACTATCCTACCTTGTCCTACCCTACAAATAATACACACTTATTGTATATCATAAGTGTTATTTTGCATTAGATCTTAATTATGTAACATGTATTTTCATCTTGTGTTCTAAAGATTAACATTATAATCTTCCATCTAGCCCCATTGTTGAAAATTATTTAGAATGAAGGATTCAAGCACTTTCATATCTATCTTTAGTAGCTTATGTCTGATCTAGAGCATTTTCTCATTATGTGTGACAACCCTTCTTGAGTGAAGTGAGCAAGTTTGGTTGTGTTCTGGTCAAACTTGTGTTCCCTTGTTCCAATAATTCCATGGAGATTGAATTGCAAAATCTCTCCATATGAGCAGGCTACCCCATAGGTCCTCTCTGGTTCAGGTAGAACCAGAAATAATATGGAGTTGACCATACCCTCTATCGGTACTTCTCAATAATTTTCTCTATCTGATCTATTCTAGATGCCAAACCCTTTCCCAAGTATAAAGACATACTGACAGGTTTTTTCATCTTTGTTTGCCATTTTATTAAGTGTGCAAGGTCGAGTAAAAGAGGTGTACAACTAGGAACCAACACACTGAGAGGGGAACTGGGGTGTGTGGGGGCATGAGTGAATCAATTTAAAATCTTTTCTTTCAAATCCACTTATCATTCATCAAACATTCAAACTATTCAAGAGATATATCAATGCATAAACAACCATCCATATGAGCATGAATCAAGAATATAACATGTGAACATAATATCTATGGGAAACCCTCATGGGGAATAAAAACCATTAAAACACCACTTAGACTACTATTCTATAAGCAATGGATCAACATTTAATGAGGCACCAATCCCAAAAGGAGCACTAACCCCTTACTAGTCAAGCACCAACTCAACTAGTCCTTTAGCAATATCCAACTTGCAAGGAGGAACCAACCCCCTAAGTGACTCAACACTAACCCATCCACTTCAAGAAATTTTTAAATATTTTAAGGTATCTCTTACTCCTTATTGACAAATCACAAACTCATCCAAGATCAACTTGATAACCTTCTCAGCTCCTTGTTGTTCAATCAACAGATGGTGACCTTTTGTTCAAATTTATATCTTCTCTATCTAAATTACACTCACTATCATACATCAAGAAAAATTTTATAATTCATCTCAAAAAATAATCAATTCATTCAACTTTTCTCAACCTTCTACCTCTCTCAAACAACAACCTTCTAGGCTCCCTCGCTTAATATGCCTCTTACTAGGCTCATTAGGCCAACTAACCTTGCCATCCACATGAAAAAGTTCTATTATATATTCATAATATTTTATTTCACCTATTATAATGTTTCTAAATACCCCCTTCTTCTCCTCAAGGTTCTCTATTATTCACTTATACTCTCATTCATCTTAACACAAACAAATAAGCCTATTATGCCTTGTATTTATACTTGACTTTTGCTCTCACCCACCTTGGTCAGCCAAACATCTCTCCATACTTGGATAATTATTTTAATAGGTCAATACACACATTTCAAAAGTTAAACACTCACTACATAGGTCTGTCATAACCCATAAGGATTAAAACCACCTTTAGGCCTAATAGAGACCTAATGCAATAATGCCTTCTTAAGTCACGCGTTACACCTTGATCACCTTGGAAAATTTTAAGATTCCTCCAATATATTAAAAAATTAATACACAATTCAAATATACCCCTATCAAAATCCATATAGGTCCATAATACCATTTGGCTTATTTGAATCCTTGAACCACTCCATTAGGCCTACTCACAAATAGTCCTTATCACTACTAGAAAATATGTATTGAGAACCTGAAGAACACACTCAAATTTTCCACATAACTATATAAAAAAATCACATGGATATAACCTCTATTACTTTAATGACATTAAGCTTTACCAAATAGGGTAAAAGACCTCAAATTGATCACTTTCAAATGCTCACTCCGAACTACACACAAGCTCCAAAAACCCTATCAAGAGTATTTGAATCTCACACCTTAAAAAGAGTTTCTCATGAATATAAATACATTTAAAATAGCCTATGAGACTTATAGAACAATTTCATGTGTATTGGATCCTTTAACTCTGTCCAAAACACCTCAAACTCATCTCTTCTAGATGACTACTTCGAACTGCCTGAAAGCTTCAAAACATAGTCATGTAGAATGTTGTTTTCAAATATTGTAAGGATACTTATAAGACATATCATGAAAATTAATATTTCCTTTGTGAGCTATATATCATCCTCCAATAGATAGATTATAAGTTCAAGTGTCAATCATTGGTCTTGTAGACCAATTTCTTAAGCTTCTCTCTCACAATCCTTACACAACCTGCAAGCCATTTTGGATTCCATATTTTAACTTATTAAATTTAATAAAAACATTCTATAAAGAATGTAAAATTAATATAAATCTCCAAAAAAAAAACATGTTAATTGTATACATCAACTTCTGTCATAGAGTCTCAAACTCTTTACTCCATCTTGCATACTTTGAGCTGCCATTCTACATTAAGAACTAGTCATGGTGAACATGCATCCAAAAACCTATGTAGAAATAATAAAAATCTTAAAATTCATTAAAATTATCCTATAATATCATTATATCTACCTCTAATATCAATATCATAGGCTCAAATGGAAATATTGGTCTTGTAGACCAATCTCACACTCTTGAGTTTTACTATCACAACTGAAATTGACATGACAACTTGTGAACAACATTTTCACCACTTAAAACTAATTAGGAAACACTAAAAATTCATGGTGATGTGATATAATTCTTATACAAAAACTCAATGATACATTTCAAACAAATTAGGCCTGATAAGGCTTCCTAAAACACCTTCTCACTTTGATTGTTTTTTCTCACTGGTTTCATCATTAGCCTAATTTAGCGATAGGTCAACATGAGTGAAAAAAATAGTTGACATAGAGGTGATAACATGACAAAATACCTTCATGGTCATAAATAATGAGTCTCTAGCTTCTCCATTCATCCATTTTCATACTTGATCTAATGTATCTTTTGTCTTCTATATCAACTTCTTCATAAACAAGCATTTTCCTGTAGGTTTGACTCACTACCCTGACAAACCAATTCCACCTAGATATGCCCATGGGAGTTTAATACAACATAAAAATACTTACCTAGGAATATAAAACCATTCTAAGCACATTTGAAATTTTTTTTCAACATTGGGTCATTATGAAGGGTTTAGACTAGTTTCCATTCTTAACATTTGTTCATACAACTCTATCCCTAAAACCAACTCTTAATGATTGTAAAGAATTTATAGGAACCTTTTAAATATCTACCCAAGATATTATATTCACATGAAATAGTCACACATGTCAACAAGAATCAAAAGTTCCTTCTCAGGTCTTCATTTCTTCATTCTGTGCACACAAAACCTTAAAACAAATTTTCATGCGTTCTCCTTTAGGATATGACCTAAAACTTGGTCAAAAATATTAAAAAAAACTATCACACCTATGAAAATTATCTCAATAGATATTAAACCTTATGAAATGAACTTGACCCTTCATTAGGCCACATTAGGTATCTTTGCACACTAGGCCTTGAACTGCTAGTTATACTTAGATCTTATTCATACCTTGAAACTTCTTGTACTATTATAAAAACCTCATACACATGTCATAAAAAATAATAAAATTATTAAAAAATATCATAAGCCTCCAAATATGATCATGATGCCTCATCATTCCATATCCATGTTTAAGAATAAGTCCATTCACATAGACCTACTAGGCACCATATCACTTTGAGACCTTTTAGCCATGGTAGATGTATGATAAGACTCATTATCATGAAAAAAACACTAATACCATGAAAAAAACCCTCATACCATGATAAAATATTGATACACATATTATTACAAGTCTCAGCCCACTCACTTCACTAGGCTTCACTATGCATTCCTTTACCAAGACAAGACTAGGTTTTACAAAACACCATGTATCTTCACAAGGTCACTTTTGGGACATCAATGACACTCAATTTAAATTTGAAATATATGTCAACATTAATTCCTCAAACACAACGATAGGAACATACCTCAATAATAAGTGTAGGAGAAAGCCCCTTCAACCAATTTTTTTTTGTGAATGAGATTAGTACTTGTGATTTTTGCTTAGTGCATTGAAAACCATGACCTTAGTTTTATTCAGGTTCACTTGTAAACCATGAGTGTCACAAAATGAGCTTAGAATTTCAAGATATATTTATAGTCTTGTATCACTATATGACATGAGAATAATGTCATAGAATAATAATAAATTACTGATGATTATATTACAAAGAATTTGCAATGATATACTCTAACTCATTTATAAAGAGACTAGACAAAGTAGGATAAATTAGACAACCTCATATAACACAAATGGTGATATAGATATATTTTTCAAAACCAATATGTGTTCACACTTATCCAATCACCTCCTCATAAAGTGTCCTCACAAGAACAACTAAATGTTATAGAATTTGTAGATGCTGAAGCCCCTAAATTAGAATCTATCTAAGACTAGTGTCAAATGCCTTGAAAAAATCAACAAATCAACATTAAAACTTATGATTATGGGCTCTTAGTTCTTTGATTACAACTCTCACAATTAATATACACTTTATTTTTTAGTGATTCTATCTAAAACCTATTTATCTTTTTTCCCTCTACTAGACTCTATTGCTTTCTTTCTAAGAATTCTAAATTGTGTCAAGGTTTTAGATTTGATCTTTGATTTCCCCTTAACCTTTTAGGGTTTTAATTTTTTTTCACTTTTTTTTCTTATTTATATCATTCCATTTTTTTCTCACTATATATTTTCCATGGATGATATAGATATTTTTGATGACTATGATATGATAAATGTCCAAATTTCTACATAGGTTTCATTACTACAAAGTTTTGTTAAATCAAGAATAACACAATAATAAGAACATTTATATATTTCAAATGCTATAGTGCTTACTTTACATCCTCTTGATGGAATTATTATGGCTATAAAAAATGATAAGACTCATGAATCTAATGTTGTTAAGAATAATATATTTGAACCTGTTGATGTGAAATAATTTTGTGAATACCTTGATACTCATCCCAAAGAGAGCATTTCTTTTTTTATTTGTGGCTAGGAAAGAACACATAAAATTTAATCATGTTACCACTTCAAATGAAAAAAAAATGATTATATTGATTAACCTATTGTAAACTCTACAACATGTATTACTACTACTATTCCATCCACATCTTTAGGCTTGGGGGAAAGACAAGCTTTACAACATAATTTCATGTCAATGCCTAACCAAGTGACTCATCCAAATCATTTGATAGCTATGCATACTACAACACACACCTTGCCTAATGCACAATCCCTTGTGCAAAAATTTGTATTTATGCAAGCTAAGGTATTGCAATTAGTGTATGGTATACCAAAAGTTAGACAATCATTCAATTCTCAAGATTTACTTCATAATCCTTTAGCACATGATATCACATCATACCCTTTACCTATAAGGTTTATATCTCCTAAGGTTCCACTATATGAGGGTAAATGAGACCTAGAACAACATCTCAAATCTTTTCATGTAACTTCTTTGGATTATGCTTTTAATGACATATTGCTAACCAAATTGTTTCCAATAAACTTAAATGATTATGTCTTGCGTTGTTTTTATGATTTCCTCGCTCAATCAGTTAAACATTCAATTTATTAAAAAAATTATTTCTTGAACACTTTTCTATTAAATTTTATGAAAAGCTTTATTATACATAAATTACCAAGATTAAGCAAGGAAATAATGAGTCTATTAGTGATTATGTGCTTTGTTATAAGGCTATGCTTTCCAAAATGTCTAATACATTGACAGATATTGAATTACAAGACATTTTCAAACAAAATTTACTTGCACCATTACATGAGTCAATTATATTCAAGAAATTTTGATCATTTGAAGAGATTTGTCATACAACAAAAGAAAGGGAAGTCAAAATTATTGATTTGAAAAAGCTTAAGTATGCTCCTACATCCACAAAAAATTCAAAACAAATCCTCTTACAATGAAAAACCAAAAGATACTAAAGTAGATGCAAAGATTACAGTTAATACTATTACTCAACTTGCTAATAAAATTGTTTTCTCTGATCAACAAGGAGACAATTTTATAAGTTACCACAACCACCTCAAAAATTGTTGAAAAATTTACTCAAATGGAATCTTACTACTTTACCTCCACAATTTGAAGTAAATATGACCAAACCTAAAGGAAAATATTTTGATAGAAATGTATATTGTGATTATCATAGATGCAATGGTCATTATAATGATAAATGTTTTGAGCTCAAATATAATTCAAGATCTCATTGATAAAAATGTCATTGAATTGGAAACTCTTGTAGAAGAATCTAAGCCTCAACAAAATGAAAATGCTAAATTGAATTTTTTTAGAGAACCATTTTGAAATCACGATATAAATAGGGATCATTCAAAAATTCATTACAATTATAATACTTTCCTACCTAATTAATCATATGATCATCCCTTTTATGGAATCATTGGTACAATTATTCAAATTATTCAACTACATCCTATGATTACTTTTGATGATAGTGAGATAGTGGATGGTGATTTTGATTTTTATGCTTTATGTAAATGAGTTTATATTGATAAACAACCTATTCATAGTGTGATATTTGATAATGGATCAAATAAAAATGCATGCACCTAACATTACTTTATTCATTAGGTTATTCACAACATGACATACAAATAACTACTAAAAGTGTCAAGACATTCAATGATGAACAACAAACCACTTTGGGACACACTGTGTTGCCTCTTCAAGTAGGCCTAGTAATACTATCTACTTCTTTTATATGTCTTCCACAAAATGGGGTCATTGACATGATATTGAGATGCCTATAGTTGTAAAATATCTATGTTGTACCTTGTATGGTATATATATTTTTAAAGTAAATTTATCATAATCAAGTAGTTATAATTTTAAGAATTAAATATAAATATCCAATGTAATCCATGGTACTTCCTCCACCACATCCACCACCATAGTTCAATGCTACATGTATGTAAAAATAAAGCATGTTTATAATTATTACACCTAAACAAAAAGTTTCTAATGAACCAATTCAAAAATAGATACAAAAGCAATCAATGCAAAAACAACTTTATAGAAAAAAGTATCTAATTCTCAACAAGCACAATCACTTGTAATACCTTCTAAATTGGTAAATAATATACATCAACATGTTACTCAAAATTCTCAATAGTTGGAACAATCTTATACTAGTCATCATAGGACATCACATCATCTCACATCTCCTAGACCTATATAGTCATATAAAATGTCAAAATTCATAGTTTGAGTGTGGCTTGTGACATCTAATCCATAGGTCCTTCTCGTATGATTTTGCGACCCTTCTATACACCTTTTTTCTCATTATCAATCATTTGTAGACTTCTGAACCTTCCTTCCAACTCATTCAGACTCTATTTCCTAGGCTAATCCTATCCTCCCAGGTCCTGAGCTTGTAGGATAAGAGCGTTGGACTCTAGGGTGTCCCATTTTTGGTGCTCCTGTTCAATCACAATTTGAGTCCAAATGGTCAAATTCATCTGATTCCTATCCTTCATCATGTCAGTCTAGTGAAAATACATTTAACCATGACCAATAGTTCCCTATAAAATCCCATTCAAATTTAATTTACAAAGAGAGGTGATAAATATTACAAAACAAGCAAGAATACAAGCAAACTACTAAGATAAATTTCCTTATTCTCTACATATAGTCACCCAACACAACAACAAACATATTCAAAACCTTATACCAATCCTCAACTACCTCAAATACTATAAAATTGGTCTTTTTGCATCCACATCACACTATTTCACAAAACACATCAAGTGGGAGATCTACATATGACTTGATCCTTCTTTGGAGTATTGGTATGTTGGCAGTGTGCCCACACAAGGGGTCTAGATGACAAGTTTAGTGCATCTTACACACACTAACCTCCCTCATTTTTCAAGTGATTCAAATCTCATTTTATCAAGCGTGATGGAAAGTTAAGTTTTAAATATTAAATCATATCTATATAAAGCTTCAATGAAATTTATAACTCAAGATTTCACAAGTAGGCTCACACAGGAAGAACACAAAGAACCCAAAAAAATTAGGTCTCTATGAGTAGTTTGGACAACAATGGTAGAAGAGGACAATGATGCCAGACCTTAAAGTGTCCTATTTTTGGTAGTCCTATCCTTTCACTAAATGAAATCTAGATTCTAATTTGTGACACTATCTCAATTCTGCACAACCAGTTTTAGACCCTACAATAGTTATTTCAGCCTATTTTAAGCTAAGTTATATTTATCCTAATTTATTACTATTTTTAGAAAAGTAAAAAAAGACACAAATTATATAAATCAAGGTTGTAATTATTGAAATATTATTTACTAATTTATTAATCTAAACCCTTAACTAAAATATGAATAAAACTCTATTATTCTCAAAATAGTTAAACCATTTGGTGAACTCGACTTACTTCGTTTGTGCATAAAAACCCTAAAAACCCTAGGGAATAATTATTTGCTAATTTTTCTATTATTTGTCTAATTTTTTTCCTACATATTTAACTTAGAATTTCACATTAATTTTTAAAAATTACCATATTAATTTTAAAAATAATTTCTTTTAAACCCTAGTTGCATATACTAGCTCTCTTTGCTCTTGAGGTGATAACCTTACATCCAAATCAGATTTCACATAAAATCAAAAATGGATTTCACTCATATTAATTTTTTTTTTCAAACAATAAAGAGTCCATAGTCTTATCATGTATATGAATGATGAATTTCACTATATGTTAATGCAAAGCTTCATTCTTTCTCTCTCATGCTTACTTTTTATAATAAGGGATGATATTACAAACTTTAATTACTAAAAGTGTTAAGATCCATTTCCTTCAAATAAATGTTTACTTTTCCTTAATACAAGATTTCATTACTTATTTAAAATTTTATCTCTCTATTATGTGTAATTCAATTAATAATAAAATCCTTACATACTTAGAGGATATATTACATAAGATAGCAACCACCTATCAAGTTTCAATGTCATATCTTATGCACAAGAAAGATTTTCTTTCTCCTCCTCTCCCCCAAGAGGGTGATAGCTACTTTCCATCTAACCATGTCCATGATATCAATCCTCCAAAAGGTGAGGCAACCTATACTATAATTTTAATACATACATTCAACCTATAGCTTCTTCAAACCCTCTTCAACATATGTGCTTACATGTTCAATCAGAAGCAACTAGGGTTTGCACTTGTGAGACTCTAAAGGATCAAATCACCAGTATGAGCAAGTTAATTTCAGATTTAAAAGCATAGAATAAAATATTACATGAAATTATCATAACATTAGAAAATTATATTATAATACAAAAGCCTTAAAGGCACCCTAGTGCCAATCATGTATATGCACTTTCACCTAGTCAATCAGCTACAAATAATATTACATATCAAAATAAGAAATAAAAACAATGTAAATTTACAACTAGTGATTCAAAAAGCATTCAAAGATCAAATAAGAGTTCAAGTGAGGTACTAAGAGAAATTATTAAATCTAAGTTGATCAAACTACCTCCTCTACATCTAGTGAGAAGATCCAGATATTATTATGCATATCATAAAATGCATGGGCATCACACAAATTCATGTTTGGCATTGAAAAACCAAATAAAATAGATAATTAATAATAAGGATCTTATATAGGGTAAATCAATTAAGTAATTCACAGTGACATAGGAACACATTCACAAAGGTTCAAATTCAGAAATGATATAAAAGTGGTTACCAAAACATAACTCAAAATGACAAAAGGATTAAAAAATAAATTCATAGCAAGAAATAGTACCACAAGCATAGGTAAAGCATGAAAAAGATTCAATTATACCTCTTTAAAATGAGGCTTAACTTCTAAATCAGTATGGGTTTGGTCAAAAATATTTACAATAGTTTGATTATCAAGGTCAAGGGTTGGGAAAGCATCCTTAAGGCATCACTACTCCTATTCTAGTAGTTGATAATGTTTGTCACCAAGGATTGGGATTTATTGAACATCTTAAGGTAAATCATTCAAAAACATAATTTATCAAAGAAAAAGATCTAGATATAATAAAAATTGACATTAGCATTCTATTGGTTCAAAATCAAGATGATAATGATGAGTGGAATAATATAGATTATTATGATTTCCAAGATACTGACCATGAATCTAAATATTTAGAGTCATATTCATAGTGATTCCATCATGCTTAACAATCACACATGATTCCTTTGTTTGATACATGACACCATGATAGGGAATCTCTCTTGAGACTCATCGGTTAGTATAATTTATTTTAACTTACTTGTACAGAGCTTATTTTCCATTTCTTGTACATAGTCTCGTTATGATTGATTGTACACAACTTATTTAAAAAATACCAAAAACATTAAAATATGTAAAAAATACAAAAACATTCAAATATATCAAAATACAAAAACATTCAAATAATTCAAAACACCAATTGTTTTTAATTGTATGCATTATCCATTATTTACATTTCTACTACCATGATAGACTTACATTTTGCTATTCTATGTTATTGTTTATTGATTTATCTACATTACCATGCTTCACTTGATCTTCTTTGAGTGTGTGTAGTGACACCTAGATCTTTGATTGCTTTACTCTACCCATTGAGGGGGTATCCTACTTCTACATTTGAGACACACATCAACATATCTACCCACTAAGGGCATCTTCTACATGAATACACCATCTAGGTTATGTCATTCCTACACCACACACTTTAATTATCATGTTGATATACATTACTTACTAGCTTACATAGATTAATCTATCAACACTTACTAGTATATAACACTTATATATTTCTTAGCATATTCCTAGTCTTATACTACATGTTTTGTATACTTTCACTTCTTGATTTGATTAGTTAGATGTGATAGTATTTAAACCATTTACATGATTTTATTTATTTCTTTGCATAGCTACATATGATTGTATTTATCAATTCTTGTTTTATCTCTTATGTGTGCCTTAGGACATTTGCCAATGTCCTTTGCTTCCATTCTTATGTGTGCCTTAGGACATTTGCCAATGCCCTTTGCTTGTACTCTCCTATGTGCTTATGGCCCTCATGATAACCTTGCTTATTTTCAATTATATATGTATGTGGCATTTTAACATGCCTTTGTATGCTTATTTTCCTAGTTTGAGTGACATGTACCCATGTCCCTTGTTTGCTTGGCCCCTTGGCCACTTTTATGTGCTTCTTGCTTCTTGCCTTGCATGCTTGTTGCTTTTTTTATTCTCACTATTTATAATGCCATGATCCACATGATGCATTATCTTGATTTCTTGGATGGCATGGTGGACATCATGCTCCATCCCTCCTTGACAACTAACAACTAACAACTAACAACTAACAACTAACAACTAACAACTAACAACTAACAACTAACAACTAAAAAGTAATATTTCTTGTTTCAATTTAGTATACTACATATCTATTACATTTTTACATCTATCTAGGCATACCCCTATTGATCTAACAATCTCCAATACAAACTATGCTATATCTTGATACATCTTTTTGATTATCATTGCTATATCATGTATTTCAAAAATAACACACTTGTAGGGCTATTTATTTTGAGGAAAATAATTGTAGGGTATTTATTCCTACCCTCAGAAGAGGGGGAAACAAATAAGGGTTTTGTCATAGAGATCAAAGTCTTCTACCAGTCAAAACTTTAGTTTTCAGAACACTCAAAATAGTAACTAGAACCCAAACCAATCACAACAGACCAAGAAAATAGTGATGAACATAGAATAGTCATCAAAAAAAACAAAGGATAAGAGTGACATATTTGAACTATAGTGCCAAAAAATAGGGTGTCCTATTTTTAGTGCTCCTATCCAAAAAATAGAAAACCCAAATTTTCTAAAAACAAACAAAAAGGTGAGTTTAGTTACAGTTTTGTCAGTAACAGTTAGTTTAGATTGGGTAGTTTTAGTATAGTTTTTCTTAGAGAATCTAGATATAAGGGGAATTTTGCATGGAATGATGGATCTCACTTCCATTTTTATATTGGATAGTTAGTATAACTTCTAGATTAGTATAACTTCTAGATTAGAATCCATGTTACAGACACTAGTGATTGGGAGAAATGTGCATGACATATTTACCTTATTTTATTTATGATTTTAGTACATTATGTAGGTATTCTCAATAGTTGTATGCCTTATTCCATCTGTAGGTGGTTGACATCATTTTTGAGTGGCTTCCACATAAGCCTAGTTCCCAGTTTTGAAGTGGTTTTCATACAAGCCTAATCTCCACATTTTGAAGTGGCTAAGATTGACCTAGTTTTTAGTACACATTCAACTATCCATGCCACATTATTAGATTATAGAGTATTCATGAGCTTCAGAAGCCATCTCACATGACATAAATTCATACCGATATTAGTTCATAGCTTCATTTAATGGGTAATGATGGAGCCAAAGGACTAGCTAGCCTTTTATATTCTTGAGCCACCTACTCAGAAGGATTGGACACATAGTCCAAACATTGATTAACATATGCATGATCACATAGCTTCACTTAATGGGTGATGATGGAGCCAAAAGGCTAGCCTTTATATTCTTAAGCCACCCTTGGGGAATTGAGCACTCAGCTCTGTTCATGATATTACTCTTAGTTTAACACATACCCATCATCACTCAAATATCACTCAGCATCACAACAATTTTTGTATTATTCACATACTCAGTGAGATGTATTCATTCCTTTATTTTCCTCTCTTTTACTCAACTTTTATACATTCTTATTTTAGATATAGTTTATGTAGTAAGAACTGATCTACTCTTTACTTTCTCTTACAGGTTTACACTTCATGATGTGCTCTCTCTATGCACACTCAACATTACACATCTTCATGGGATTCACCCTTATAGGTAAGTTTAGGTATGATTTCTACTTTTCCTTTATCCTAGTATTTCACTTTACTACATCACTAAAATAAAAAAGAGAAAATGTAGTCATATAAAAAGTCAAAATTGGTAGTTTGAGTGTGGCTTGTGACATTCAATCCATAGGTCCTTCTTGCATGCTTTTATGAACCTTTTAGACACCTTTTTTCTCATTACCAATCATTCGTAGACTTCTAAAACTTCATTATAGCTTAGCCAAACTCTATTTCCTAGGCCAATCCTATCCCCCTAGGTCTTGATCATATAGGATAGGAGCATCATACTTGGACAATAGTGTTGGACCCTAGGGTGTCCCATTTTCAATGCTCTTATCCAATCATAATTTGAGACCAAATGGTTAAATTCATTTGATTCCTATCCTTCATCATGTTGGCCTAGCATGAATAAATTTAACCCATGACTAATAGTTTATTATAAAATCTCATTCAAAGTTCATTTACAAATAGAGGTGACAAATCTTACAAAGCAAGCAAGAATATAAGCAAACTACTAAGACAAATTTACTTATTCTCTATATACAGTCACCCAACATAACTTCAAACATTTTAAAACCCTCATATTAGTCCCTAACTACCTCAAATACTATCAAATTGGAATTTTTGCATCTGCATCACTCTATTACACAAAGCACATCAAGTGGGAGAACTACATATGGCTTGATTTCTCTTTAGAGTATTGGTATGTAAACAATGTGCCCATATAAGGGGTGTGGATTACATGTTCATTTCATCTTACACACACTAATCCCTCTTTTCTAGGTGATTTTAATTCGATTTTATAAAGCATGATGGATCGTTAGGGTTTGAAGATTAAATCATCATTATAGCAAGCTCCTTTGACATTTAACACTCAAGATTTCATAGGCAGGCTCACATAGGAAAAACATAAAGAACCCAAACAAATTGGGGGTTTGTGAGTAATTTGGACAATAACAACACAAGAGGACAACAACACTAGACCCCCAAGTGTCCTATTTTTGGAATTCCTATCCTTTCACTGAATGAAATCTAGATTTTGATTTGTGACACTATCCCAGTCCTACACAACTAGTTTCAAACCTTGCAACAACCATTTCAACTTGTTTTAAGCTAAGTTATATTTCTCGTAATTTATTGCTATTTTTAGAAAGGTAAAAAAAGACACATAAATTATACAAATTAGGACTATAATTATTGTAATGTTTTTTAATGATTTATTAATCTATACCCTTAACTAAAATAGGAATAAATATTCATTATTCTCAAAATAGTTAAACCAACCTATTTATCTTACACATGATTACATGAGTAGTAATCTAGATAGTTTCCTTACTAAACATGATACATTTTTAAATTTTAATATAGGCACATCTAATACATTTGATTCGAAGAAGGTAAGATGTTTACCATTAATCACATATTGATTTGATTCTTATCTTGATGAGATCATTGGTTAGCTTGTTACATTTCCAAATATAATAAGATTTCAAAAATATTTCAAATAATTCAAAAAATTAAAAATTTGATTGTACATAGCTTCTGGATTATTGCATCATATGCTTCTATTTTCTTGTGTGTGCAATAGATAAATAAATTATTCTAGACCCTTGGATATTGTAGACTTATTGGCCTCTTGGCTCTTTTATTTTCACTTTTCAGATCTAAATAATTTAAAACAATGATCAAACATGGCCATAACATGCCATTTATCTCTTTATTTGCATAGTTTATGCTAAAAAATTATCATTTTTTCTCCAATAAAAAAATAACTACTACATGACAAAATTGACTAACATTATTGTCCCAGTTGATCGATCTTGTCATGTGCCAGTTTTTACTCAAAAGTCACAATTTCAATACATAGAGCCACAATTCTTCCAATTCTTAGATATTTTAAATATTAGGTTTTACAGGGACCTGAAACTAGTTTAACATATAAAAAATTAAAAAAAATGAGATAAATAAAACTAGGCCACGCCGGCCTAACAGATAAAAAACATTGACAAAGTCTATTTTCAATATGTAAATCACTATTTTTTTATGTAAAATATTTCCTTTTTCAAAAATAGATTATTAATATATGTGACATCTTGTGAAAAGTGTATATTTGATGAAATGAAGATGTATAATGACTCTGCATACATTTTTCAGTCTCTGACAAATTTATAAAAGTTAGAATTCACATTTGTTGGGGGCATTTTGCTCATACCTAGACACACACTCTTTTCTAGTGCACATATAAAATTGATGCATGTTGAAAACTATTCAAGTATTTATAATTATTATACTTTTGACACCTTGCTTCTTACTAGTTTATAGTGTTGTTGGTTTCAATATTTTAAAAATACAAAAAAATAAATTCAAAATGCAAAAAAGTTAAAATATTTTAAAAAATTTAAAAATTAGGACCTGAGCATGATTAACAACATAGTTTACATCTTTTCAATATGTTATTTATCTCATGATTTGTAAATATCATATTTTTTCTATATCATACATGTATTTCACTGGTATTCATGAATGTTGTGCACGACATAAAACTTTTTTAAAGACTAAGATTTTAGACTTGCCTCTACCCAATAGCCTTGTTAAATTAGGTGCATCTTATCCATAGGTGAAAATATGCAAGTGTTATCATTATATAATTCCTATACTATTGATATATACAAATCTTTACAAATATCTTTACAAACATTTCTAATTACAATTGTGTACATGGATATGCTATTTTCTAGGCTATGATCATATTACATATGCATGGTTTAGACTACATTTTTAGTTCTATGTTCCATTTGATGTTATTTAATTTTACATAGTAGATTAGATATTGCTCATATATTGTGTGAGGCCCTTGACCCTTGTGTGAAAATATTGTTTAAGCATCACTATGAGATCTTGTGTATTGTATGCATAATTTAAACATATTATTTGCTATTGTCCTTTGGTTCTATGTTGTGTGAAATTTTTTATCATGTCTATTTTTATGACATTATCCATGTCCTTATGTGTGTAGCTTCTCTTTTCTTGTGACATTTGAACACGTCCCTTGTATGTGGCCCTTGGCCTTATTATTTGACATTTTTATCCTTGTGCTTATGTGCTTATTAAGCTTGTTGAGTTTGATAAGTGCCATGATCCATATCATACACTACTAACATAAATTACTAATTCTACATCCTATTACTATGGGATTTATTGATACATCTTATAGGTCTTGCATCATGAGTTACATATGAAATTCAAATATTACCATGCAAACACACTTTTTAAATATGCAATTTTTTTCAACAATCACATATTTACTACGTATTTTTTAAGTTAAATTTTATTTTGAAATGAGTGAATTTTAGGGTCAATCACCTCACCTCAAAAGAGGGGCATATTAGTGGAATTATCATGCATGAGATGAACCTTTTCAAAAAGACTTTTTTTGGAACAAGTATATTTTGTATTTTATTTAAAATGAGATTTTAAACAAAATACCTTATGAAAATAAAATGTTTGATTACATCAATGTAATATTCAGATTCAAACAATATCATACCTTTTTTAACAATAAATACATTCAAGCATGTGCAATAAATATAAAAATAATTAAACAACTATGGGATTTAGAGTTAAGAGAGAGCATAGCATATTTTGTTGATATGTTCTAGATTGTCACAACTATTAGGGGTCATTTTAGGCTCACTATCAAACTCTTTATTCTATTCATTTAGGGTTTTACTAATTTTTTGGGCATAGACACTTGTGTCACCATGAGGACACTTGAATTGATGCTACCATACGAGTTTCAATGCATCTATAGTATACATAATTATTATTTGACATTTTTATCCTTGTGCTTATGTGCTTATTAAGCTTATTAAGCTTGTTGAGTTTGATAAGTGCCATGATCCATATCATACACTACTAACATAAATTTCTAATTCTACATCCTATTACTATGGGATTTATTGATACATCTTATAGGTCTTGCATCATGAGTTACATATGAAATTCAAATATTACCATGCAAACACACTTTTTAAATATGCAATTTTTTTCAACAATCACATATTTACTACGTATTTTTTAAGTTAAATTTTATTTTGAGATGAGTGAATTTTAGGGTCAATCACCTCACCTCAAAAGAGGGGCATATTAGTGGAATTATCATGCATGAGATGAACCTTTTCAAAAAGACTTTTTTTGGAACAAGTATATTTTGTATTTTATTTAAAATGAGATTTTAAACAAAATACCTTATGAAAATAAAATGTTTGAGTACATCAATGTAATATTTAGATTCAAACAATATCATACCTTTTTTAACAATAAATACATTCAAGCATGTGCAATAAATATAAAAATAATTAAACAACTATGGGATTTAGAGTTAAGAGAGAGCATAGCATATTTTGTTGATATGTTCTAGATTGTCACAACTATTAGGGGTCATTTTAGGCTCACTATCAAACTCTTTATTCTATTCATTTAGGGTTTTACTAATTTTTTGGGCTTAGACACTTGTGTCACCATGAGGACACTTGAATTGATGCTACCATACGAGTTTCAATGCATCTATAGTATACATAATATGCACTATGTTTTGAAACTTTCACTTGGGCCTTCTAAGTTTTAAATTGCCTTTTAGATTGTGTGTTCAAATCGCACACATAGGATTTTAATATTAGAATTTGACTCAAAATACTATATCTTTGTCTTTGATCATTTATCACTCAATAAATAGGTGTTAGCACATGACTCAAGTTAACCCTAACAACCTTATTGTTGTTAAGTGCTACTTAAATAGCCATATACTCTAAGGAGGGCCTCAAACTTGAATGTAGTTCTCCCTCCTAGTTATATTAGAGTGGATGCCAAGATATTTAGATCAAACAAATGTATAAGTTGAGTGATAAAATGAGTCAATTAATTACACACCACAATAAATCTACAAGTAAATTAAATCATACACAAGAACTATTGCAAAAATATTGATAACAAATATTAAATACTTCATATGAATAACTCACCTTGCATACAAGTGACTAGGTGAATAGGAACATATATAGGTGGAAGATAGGTATAACCCAACCATCCCATGTATGGGGGACTAATTTACCCAGAAAAGGTGGAAGGAAGGCATCAAAATAAAATTCTCCTATATGTGGGATAAACTTCCTCAATGTACACAAAAATCACACACCTAAGCAAGATAAACAAAGGTGTAGGAAAAACCTACATACTAACCCCTCCTTAACTGTAGCTTAGATGGGTATGAAAAATAGGTACCAATAAAAATTCTTGATGAGGTACCCAATTATATAACAACTCTCATAAAATGGATAAAAATAGAAAACCTGTAAGAAAAACTATGCCCCCCCATGCAAAAAAAAAAGAGAGAAAATAAGAAGTGAGGGATAAAAAGCCCCACTAGAAGCAAAAAATATTATAGTCATCCTATATCTTGAAAAATAGGGCCCATGCATACCTTCACAAAGAATATAGAGAAGGTAAATGTAGAATATCACATGGAGAATGTTATAGTGGGCCCCTCTGTAATAGATGATGTTTCTCCCTTTCAAAAGAAAAAACCCCAAACAATCAAACTAATGAATTCACACTCAAGTGGAATGCATGTAGGAATAAAGATGTATATCTCTAGAAAATGTTCAAATGTCTCCCTACTAGTACTTAAATATGCCAAAGTCTAATAAGGAATCATAGGTCTAACTGTAGAAGATGGAAATGAAACATAAAAAGAAGGATAACGAGTAGGAGGGTTTATAAGTATCTCCATTACATCCAAATAAAAAGATGTAACTCCAACAAAAATGTCATCAAAGAGAAGACAAATGTCCTTGATGGTGTCATATAAATCTAAAATGCGAGTCTCTAAAAATAAAGAAGAGATGTATAGTAGAAAAGTGTCCCAAGAAGGTGAATCCAAAAGACATAGAGAATCCTACTACAAAAAATCACTAGAATATCTTAAAAAAATGACATTGAACTTTGAAGTAACAATAAGAGAATATGGAATCTTAGTACATGTCATGTGACTACATTGTACATCCCATAAAATGTCTTTCTGTGAAGAATCATTGGAAGCTATTGATGAAGTGATTCTCAACTTTAAAATAGAAATAGGTATATGTGTGTCCTCAATATGAACACTAGTGGATGAAGCTACCAATGCTGAAATAGAAGAGTCCTCAACCATGAATGGGGTATCTAAAAGAGGTGAAGGATTGGTATCATGAAGATGTGAATGGTTCTCCAAGGAAACATCACTCTTAGATGAATAAATAATTTCACCATATAGCTACCAAATGAATGTCCAAATAATGAAATAACACTTAGTGTACTCAATTTGATGTAGAGTATCCTCATAAATAGTGAGACCTATTAGTCTATAGACCATGTCATTATTATTAAACTACACATGTTTTTATTAATAGTCATTTGGATGAAGAATGAGTCCAAGGAGATAGAATATTATATCATGATTCATTATCCCATTCTTCTAGGACAAATAGTTCTATGAATTCAGTCACACAACATTAATAAGATCCATAAAGACAAGAATACCCCACCCAAAACTATCAATGGTAAACCCCCAAAAATTGACACTTTATAATTTTAGTGAGATTAAAAAATAAATGGGACCAATGGAATGGGCATGGAAAACCATACACTTTTGATAAAAATGACACTCAAATCTAAGTAAACAATCAAAAGTTATTACAAAATCTATTTTCTCATCATTAATGGCCTATTTTAATGAGTTTGCACAAAAAATAAAACACAATTGAGTGAAAAAGGTGAGGACATAGCCTTGTAATGAGTTGTTAGAACTAGTATTGAACCACATAGCATTACAAAGTCTCAATCAATTTACCCACAATATATTGTTTTTATTTGAAAAATAATAAAAAAATATTTAGCAACAATCTCCTTATTATTTTTTTTCTAGTAGCAGTTAGTAAAACTACAATAAGTATTAAATTTCTCAAAAAAATTTAAAAGTTCAAAATTATTTAGAAATTTAAAAACAAAGCCTACAAAAATTAGAAATTTTTTGGCACAATTGTGTATAGTTAGAGATCTATTTGTAGAATAACAAACATAATTTTATATGAAAAATGCAAATATGCACTAGAAAATGGTGGATTTGGATTCAGATGCCCAATGTTACAAGCCTCTCCTCCATGCAGAGAGAGAGTAAAGTCTTCAAAGGAGAGCAGAGGATTTTATTGCTAAGCCTTCAAGCTTCCAAACAAAATCTCTTTATAGTTGAAATCTCATATATCTTTAAGGCTAACCTCTGAAATTGGGATTGCACCAAAAAATAAATGGAGATCCAATGCAAATAAGAGAGAGTGGAGATAAAATAAAATAAGAACCTAGATATAGACCAGATATAGAAGCATATCAAATTATATTGGCAAATGATAAACTCATAATTTCGAATAAAACTTAACATAAAATGAACCAAACAATCATGAATAATGGATTGATGCTCTGATACCTTATTAGAGTGGATGCTAGGATCTCTAGATCAAGTGAATGTACATGTTGAGTGATCACACGAGTCAATAAAGTGCACACCATAATGAAGGTGCAAATAAATGAAATCATACATTATAATTTATGTAAAAGGATTGAGAGCAAATATAAAATACTCCATATTAATAACTCACCTTGTATATAAATGACTAGGTGAATAGGTACATATAAAAGTGGAAGATAGGTATAACCCAACCATCCCATGTATATGGGACTAACTTTCCAAAAATAGGTGGAAAAAATACATCAATCCAAAATCCTCATACATGTGGGATAAAATTCCCCAATGTACACAAGAAGCACACAACTAAACAAGATAAGTAAAGGTGTAGGAAAACCCTACACACCAACAAGTTATGTATGTGTAATGGTGATTGTGCAACCATATGCTCCTTATCCTATTGCAACATTTGGTATAATAAATGCAAGTAGGATTTGACCTTTTGTATTAATTAAAACTAAAACATTATTAAATTTAGTGTAAGGTCTATTTAGATATCTTTTTAATAACAATGCACATACTAAATTAGAAACTTTCTTGGTCCCCCATATTGTCTTAGATTTGTATATATATAGTGATCCTTTTAAATTTTAATTAAAAAACCTACTGGAATGTGAAAGTCAACAATGAAACAAAACATATGGGCCCTTTACAATGGTCACAAGGTGATAAGAATGAAAATAGATAAGAAGACAAAGATAGATACTTAAATCAACCTTTAAACATTAGTGTCGACGCCAGTGTCCAATAATGAAAACAAGTGTCTAGAAACTCATAATACAAAAAAATAACAAAAATATAGGGATCCCTATCAAAAATTAGATAAAGTGCAATACAATAATCAATAAGTATCAATAAAAAATATATTACAATAAATATCCATGAATCCCACGTGAGGTTGTACCACTAAGTCCTCATATCCTCCTTCAGAAGGCCTATACATCCAAAACTAAGAAAGAAAACAATATACAAAAAATATTATACCAAATATGGGTACATCCCCCCCTTTAATATATTAATATATAGTGATGAGATTTAATTACTAGAATTAAAAGAAGTTCAAACCTAGGTGTGTAAACACACCTATGACTAGTGATAGTTCTAACTTGACTTTTATAGTTCCTATCTTGCAACCAAAAACACATTATAGTATAATTAATTTATAAAAAATGATCAATGAATAAAAACATTAAGAAATAAATAACATAGATAGAGTACACCTGTATATATGCTATATGGTGATGTATTCTATAATAATGCCTTCATCGAGGAGGTTGGAGAAATAATAAGGGAACTTGGGGACCCATCCATTTTCTGGCTAGGAAAATGAATGAGTCCATAAGCAGTCATGTGTGATGCATCATAGGGATGATTTCTTGTACAAGGAGGGTTGGGAGGTTATCATGCCCCCAACCTTGATATAATGGGAGTAGTGCCAACTCTATCGATATAACTGAATCTCAACCACATCACTCAAGTGTAAAAATATGTCATCTAACCAATATAGCCAATCTAGCTAGTCTAGGCAATCTCTCCCAAGTTAAAATAGTGTAACCATATCAACTCACAATAATCAAAGTAGTGTCAAATGCATGAGGAAACAAAATATTAATCACACTACTCAAAAGGATCCAACTATTGGACATAGATAACGCTCAAATGGTTCTCCTTGGTAGGGTCAGTGCATCTCAATAAATTAGAGAAGGAACAAACTCTACTCATTCCCCCTATCATGTATGTTATGGATAATGTATAATTTGAATATGAATTTTTATTTTTGGTTTATTTTCAAATCATATGAACCTTTGATATGTCTTAATATAAAATATATTTTAAAATATAACCTCTGCTCTGTATGTAGACACCAATATTGTGTCGACCCCCCCTTGGTCCACTTCTAAACATTTACACACTTTATTAATTTAAAATAAATTAATTATTTTAAATTAATGACATCACCCTAGACACCTCACCTTAGACATCTCACCTTGGACACCTCACCTTGGACACCTTGCCCTTAGACCATTTCTCACCCTATGAGTCACTCATGACCTATTCTCACTCCATCCTAACCTCCTAACTAACTCTTGTGCCTAATAAACCCATCTTTTGACCGTTCTCCAATGGCAAATGCACTAGGCAAATGGAGGAATGAGCAAAGGGCTAAAAATAGCCCTTTTACCCATTCTCTATCCACTGACGTTGGTCAACTATCGACCAATGCTAGCAATATCGCCAATGTCGGTTACATAACCCGAGTTCTAACGTTAAGTTAGGCTCTCTCTCTCTCTAGCTCAGCCTCTTCGCATATCGACGTGCACGCTCTGAGACTAAGCATCAAAATTCAACTATCACTCTCTAGGCTACAAAAACTCTATAAAAATCACTCCAAACATTGGGTTGAAAACATTGCATGAGGTCTGCGACATCAGCCACAACAGGAATAAGCATCCTGACACCCTCGGACCTTCACCAAAAAACTAAGTATTCTTCTACTCTCCATTTCAAAGTTCTAGAATAACTTGATAATTTGTTTCTATTTACTATTTCTAAATACTGTAAAAGAAACCTGACTTCCTCTGTGAAAGGGCTAAAAAGCCTTTCTCTAAATCTTACCCTATTTTCACACCTACCCTCTACCTTTGCCCTTCTTCAGAGCCTATTGATTTCACTACAACCCTGCACAAACTTTTAAACTCCCAGACTCCTCTATCAACCACAAACATAATCCAAAACCTGTCCAAGGCCCATTGCCTCAACCGACATCGACCACAACCTCGATCGACATCGGCAACATGACTGATGTCGGTACCATCCATAGACTGACTTCAGCATAACTACCAACATCAGTGACTGTGACATACAGAATGCAAAGGTATGCACTATCTATTTCCCTCTTTGTTAGTCATTTGCCATTTCTTTATTTACGACACTTTTACTTATAAATAGTGGACTGTCATCCCTCATGGAACTTTACGCTCTTGGGACCAAGCATGTAGCTTAGTAGTCCACCTTATCTTATTCTAACATCTTCTATGTTTAATTCTTATTCTTTATACAGGTGTTTCCTCCACAGCCAAAGAGGAGCTCCTACAATGCTTGGATACAGTGCACAACTTAATCTGGGTAACGTACAAACCCCTGACTCTTCAACCTTAGTTTCTTCTTCTAAATGTAATTAGCAAAAATGTAGAGAAACATTCTGGCATGCCCAGTGGGACCCTAGAGTTTTCCTTTGGTTCATTTCTTCTAAAAAGCAAACTTTCATATAGGTGCATTAGGAAAATATTCTCTTCTTGCATCCTTTCCTTCTATCTCTTTATTTCGAAAAGAAACCATTAGCACAAATTAAAAGGAACATCTTTCTTTTTCTTCTTGTCACTTTTTCCCTGCATCTTAGAGTAGTGAAAATTCATACTCTTAACATTTTCTCCACTTTTTTGCATTTGAACAAAACATTTCAATTTGGGTTTTAAAAAAAAAAAACTATTACATTTCATACTTTCTTGAATGCATACTTAGCCAACTCACATAGTAATTAAAAATGCATTATGAATAAATCTTAGTGCACAAATGTTACACAACCAGACCACAAGCACATCAAATTAAACATTTAAACATACTTGAGACAAGGCCCATCTAGGATTTCATCACCTAGCAGATACCTTACCCTTCCTGGTGATCCTACTTGGACTTCACTACCAAGGGGAGGACCCACTATGTTCTCTGATAGAGTATAAACTATAGGCAAAGTATATATTGGTTAAGCGGCCCAACTTGAAACTAGATTCGTGAAGTGAGGGGGGAAAGCCCCTAGCACCAAGCCACATACTGAACCTAACACAAATTTCTGAGCACCAAAACATAACCCAAAACCAACCATAGACTTCCTCTTTAGGACTAGTTCTAAAAGCCCAATTCCCAAACATATTCTTCTAAGGCATAAGCCACCATGACTCTAAAATTTATTCTTAGGAATTTAATGTTTAGAGGTTTCTTGCCATCATCTATTTTGCTCTTTTTATTTGATTTTTTGAGCTGGTAAGGTCGCATTCTGAAGTCCAAAAACAACTCAAAATTTATTTTTCTTCCAAAAACTTTCAGTTTTCTAAATTTCTAGAAATACATAGAAATTGACATCAGTTTTTCCATCGACATCGGCAACTTATCCTCACCGACATCAATTTTTACACTAATGTCGACAACTTATCTTCATCGACATCAGTTTTTTCACCGACGTCGGTCACTGTCAACAAAAATCTTTCCAAAATAGCAAGCTTAAAACCTAACTTTTTTGCTGTTCAACACAAATTTTGGTTTTCTAAAACTGAGACACAGTTTTCGGAATCTAAACCAATTTTTCCTTGGATGGTTTTGACACGTAGTCAAGCCAAATCTCTTGTTGACCATGCAAGGTAACAACCACTCCCACCTTCGCCTTTCATATCAAGTCACCAAATGGAGTATACTTCAGACACTGAGCGTACTCCTATCCAACCAACCCCAAATCAACCTCCTATTGTTCCTGAAGGGGATCAAAACTTTGAGAGATTCCTTGACCTCAACATCAAGGCTCTCTAACACTATCTTGCGAGAATCCAAATGTGAGATCCTTCAGGTAACCCTATTTATGGGATGCCAACTTCTTTAGTTGAAACGGCAATAATATCAACATCATCTGTTACCCAATGTATGGCCACTCAGGCCATTGCCTCGACTAGTAACCCAACCATGGCCAAAGTTCAAGATTTGGCCTCTCCTATTTCTGGACCTACTTCCATTGGGGTTTTTGTATCCCCTTAACCACAAACAATTCAACCATGTTATACACCATTCCAAAACTTGGTTGTCTCTATCCCACCCACTCTTGCACCCATAAATACAAGACTGACTACCTATCCTTTAACTAGTGTCACCACCATCCAACCACCCTTGGTGACATCTAGTCAAGTTGTGCCTTCTAGCTTCATGGCACAAGCCCCCTTGACTAAAAACATCTTATGCTAATGGATAAGATGTTTAACCTTGAGACATCCATTTTAGGTTTGAAGAATGTTCTTTCATATGAACAAATCTGCAATGAACCTATCCACCCTTCGGTGCCTATTTGACCATACCCTAGCCAGTGGGAACTCCCCAAATTTACTCATTTTCAGAGTAAAGAGGACCCACAACAATATTTATGAGCATTTAGATATGCTTTCTACCTTATAACACACGATGATACATTATTACTTCGCACATTTTCCATGTCACTTTCTGGTGCCACCCTTGATTGGTATAGCTCTATTACCAGTCACTCTCTCTTTACTTTCACTCAACTAGCTCAACTATTCCTCAACCACTTCTCAATCAACATCACTAAGAAGGTCTCCATCACAGACCTCTATTCTATTAGACAATTCGTCGATGAATCAATAGCTGACTTCGTTGCCTGTTAGAGAGGTTTAATCAACCAACTCTCCTTTTCATTACCTCAAACTGAGCTCATTGAGCTCTTTTCAAGAGCATGTGCCAAGCACATCTCATCCACTTTATGGGTTCAAACATTCCACACATTTGATGAAGCTTTCACCATGGCCCGAAAGCTTGAACTCTACGCGATAGAAGAAGACAAGGTCAAATTGCGTAGTAAAAATACCAACGCAAAATCTAATGACCCTTCTTCTTCTAAACCTTCTTCTTCCCATTCCAAGTCTAAGGGATCGACAAATGATATGGTACTTAGATCATCTTCTTCTACCACAACTAACCAATTTGAGCCTTCCATTTCACAAAGCATCACAAAACAATTCCAATAATGGTATGCACAACATCAATACACTCCAATAGGAGAATCATACACATCCATGTTAGATAAACTAGTCAAGTAGGGAGTCCTCAACCTCCCTCAAATCCAACCACCCCAATTTGACCCATCAAAAGTCATCCCTATATGGTATAGGGAAAATGAATTTTGTAATTATCATCGTGTCAAGGGTCATGACACAGACAATTGCAAAACCTTCAAAAAAGTTATTTAAGACATGTTAGACAAGGGGGATCTTTTTTTGGATAACCCAAATGTGCTAGCTAACCAAAACATAGATATCTTTAAGCAACCATTCCCTAACCATCCCCCAAGTTAGAATAACATTTAGACCATAGCCAATGACCTTTAATAGCACAATATATGCACGGTCGACACGGTGTCTATTCCTAACCAATCTCTCACACAGTCTGAAGAGGTTAGTCAACCTATTTCTTCACCATGGGTAGAAGAACCTTATTCTTCTATTTGTCCTCCATCGATGGAGGATATTCCTCCATCCAACCCTCTTTCACATGTAAGAGAGTCTACTTTAACCTCTCCCATATTGGAGGATGCTTTGATGGCACCAACGCCGATGGCTCTGCCTTCATCCTTCTTATCATCAATAGGGGATCATACTTTCCCCGCTCCTAGACCATATGTCAAAGCCATGATCATCCCTGTGCTCTATCCAACTGAAGAACCAAATTCTCCAATCCCTTCTCTGCTAAGAGAGGAACTTGCCACCTCACCCACTTCGGCCGAAGAAGATCTAGTGACAATTTTCTCTCGCCTTTGGCCGAAGATCGCTGCATCTAACACGTTTCCACTCTCACAATCACCCAAATCCTCTAAAAGACCAACTTCAAGACCTCGCATGACGTCACATAAACCCTTTTCTCGATTGGCAAAAAACTTAGGATTTCTCTATTCTAAGAACCTAAAACATGAGGCGCTATGGGAGTGACTTAAAGCTCCTTATCTTACACATCTCACTCTATCTTGTATTGCCGACCCTTTCATGACAAATCACCCTAAAGTCTCTGATGAGGATTGGGCTTCCACCTCTAAATCATTAGAAGCTCAACCATCCACGTCTGAACCTAGACCATCACAAGCGTCCACCATGCTGAAACATGTTAAATCTCTCAGTGTTCACCCCGTATCAAACCTCACTCACCCACAAGTGAAGGTAGATTTGAACATCACCCCACACCATAGTGGTCTTCACACCAAACCAAAGAAGGATGCTAAACCACGTCGGTCTACTCCTCCCCCAACCAAAAAGGTGGTACAAAAAACTCCCCCACCTTCACCATTGCCCTCTATCTTGGGTCCACATCATTCTACTTTAATAGGAGTGCTCCCTGCTCCAACATATCACAAAAACAAATTTCCTCCATTAATCCCTCTACCCATCAAAAACATACTTCGTCAAAAGAATCCAACACCCCTCACCAAGAAAGTGCCATCTACGCGTGTGGCTACACTGCCAACCAAAAAGATGGTATGACAAACTCCTCCTACAACTCCTAAATAGAAGTTGTCAACCCCTACTATAATAATGAGTGTAAACCTTTTAGTGGGGTCCTATGCTTCGTTGTTGCACCAATTGTTGTAGTCTTCTAGCATTGTTCTCCCACCCATTAAGCCATACCAACCTTTCGAATCAAAACCATCTTGGTTCAACGACACTAAAATTTGTGCATATCATCACACACTTGGGCATGATACTGAGCGTTGTTGTGCTCTTAAAGTTATCATCCACCAACAATTGAAAAAGGGCACCCTTCTCATTAAGGACCCCTTTGACAAACTACTGACACCATCCCATGTCTCTCAAACCTCTTCACCTAAATCAGGATCTCAACACAAGATCGTGGTCCCTCTACCACCTTCTCCCCTTTTATTTGAAATCAATATTGTTAATGTGGCCACCAGGTCCCAAAATTTAAAGGATAAAGGAAAAGAGAAGGTTTCTTTCCCTTGGACATATCCATTCGTCAAGCCTTCTCAACCACCAAAACCCAAGATTCCTATCTTGGGCACATCTCAACCAACATCTTCTGGGGCAATTCGTGACTCCATGGTAAAACAACTTCACCAAACCCCTGTGAAGAAGTCTTTGTATGACCTAATTCAAAGCTCTCCACAACATCACTAAACCTTAATCAAAGCTTTACAGGCAGTGGAGGTCCAACCTGAAGACCCCCAACCATTGGCTGCTCTAGTCAGATCATTACCCACTGTTGCTTCCATCAACTTTAGTGATTCTGAGATTCTAGATTATAACCTGCAAGATCAAAATCCCACCCTCTTAAACTAAGACTGCCAGACAAAAGCTTCATAGGATGCATCCTAGCGTCACACTCCTTGTCAAAGAGGAGCTTTAACATCTTCTCTTTATCTCATTTATCCAACTCATTGATTATCCACAATGGGTGTCAAACATTGTCCCTGTTACAAAAGCAACTGGGGGAATTTGACTTTGTACTAACTATCGCAACATCAACCAAGCATCAACCAACATCTTAATCATCTTCACATCTAACATCAACCAAAACATGCCTATAACAAATTTCTGAAAGAGCGAGATTTCAAAATTGGAGATCTCATCCTTAAAGAAAACTAACACGTGACCAATATGGAAAAAAGCAAATGAGGCAAGTTTGCTTCTAATTGGCTCAGACCTTATATCATAATGCACAAGTATGGATCAGGCACTTATCATCTATCTTCTCTTAAAGGCTGACCAAAACCTGAGCCCCTTAATGCCTTGCATCTATGACCATTCTACTATTAATCAAGTACTCATTCACTTGATATTTAACTTGAGCTCATCCCTTAAGCAACCCCCATCATCCTCATTCCTATTCCTTTCAACCCTTTTTCCCTACAAACATTAGTTAACCCTTTTTTAAGCATTAATGCTTTGTCCTAATAAAAGGGAAACCCCTAAACCTCTATAGTCTGGTCCATGACTAATAGTTCTATCAACACAAAAATATAAAGCTGCGATGCCTAATAAAATATTAAAAGGTCATTACCTATAAATGTAGACTACTCCCTCGAAGGATAGCTGCATTATTGCTATAATTAATAGACTATTCATTTGAAGGACAACTATTCAAAGACATCAAAACTTATAAAGCAAAACATAGACCACTCCCTCGAAGGATGGCTATGCCTAAATTTTGCTACCATAAACAACACCCTTTCAGAAGCTTCCCACATCGATCAGCTTCACATGACCACAAAACAAAACAACATCCCCAAGTAGACTTCCCACATTGATCAGTCTACCAAAAAAAAAAATGACTGACAAACTATTAAGTCATGGACTTGCCTATAGTCGTTCTCAGGGTCACCTATAAAAGGGGCAAAGTTATCCCTACTAAAAATGGGGTTACACTATCCTCACATCTCACATAATCATACCTATTACCCCAACATATACAAGGGATTTTGAGCTCACTTAACATCAAGTGATTTGACTAATTCTCTAACACAAACCAATGGTCAACAATGTAATGCATGAACGGGGATTTTATTTGCAAAAACCTTAACTATGCTATCATTATGGTCCTTGTCAATGAAAGAGCAACACACCTTTCACTTCTTATACATCTTCGTCACATATAACCAAACCAAACCAAACCAAACCAAACCAAACCAAACCAAACCAAACCAAAACATGTTCTAACCATTAACACAACATCATGCAATTATCATATCCCATTCACATTAGTTTCTATGGAAAACAATACACATGGAAACTATCAAACAAACACAATTTATGTCAAGCATATGCCATCACCAATATGGAAACTTGCTGAAACATAAATAAACTCATTTCATTTTTAGCATACACCATCACAAATATGGAACATTACTAGGGATGCAAAACCACATAACCAATGTTATAGCATACACCATCACATAATATGGAAAAAGTTGTAACATCATCATACACTCATCATTTCAAACATAACCAAAACAACTATCAACCAAACACAATTTATGTCAAGCATATACCATCACCAATATGGAAACTTGCTGAAGTGTAAATAATCTCATTTCATTTTTAGCATACACCATTACTAATATGGAAAATTACTAGGGATGAAAAACCACATAACCAATGTTATAGAATACACCATCACACAATATGTAAAAGGCTATAACATCATTATATACATTTCATTTTTGGCATACACCATCACCAATATGGAAAATTGCTAAGAATGAAAAACCACATATCTAATGTTACAGAATACACCATCACATAATATGGAAAAGGCTATAACATTGTCATATACTCATCATTTCAAACATAACCAAACCAACTATCAACCTCTTTGACTATTCTTCCCTTTTGGGGAGAACTACATTGGCCTGAGGCCCTTAAAATAGGGGCTATGTAGGCAGCACTCAGTTGACATGGGGTCTTCTGAGGTTAGCTCAGCCATTCGTTCATTTGTCTACCTGATGGACCAACCATATAACCTTTAACCATGACTTAACCTAGTCAAAACCAATCCATAACCTACCCTCTTCTTCCCTTTTGGGGGGAACTACATTGGCCTGAGGCCCTCACATGGGCTATATAGGCAGCACTCAATTGACATGGGGTCTTCTAAGGTTAGCTCAACCATTCATTGGTTTATCTATCTAATGGACCAACTATCTGAACCAACCCAAAATCATGACCAAACAACCAGCCCGAACGCTGTAGAAGTCACATTAGACTTCTCATGGGGCACATTGGAGATCACATACATCTCCCTAACCATAACAAACAACACTTGAGATCACTTATATCTCAGCTCGACCCAACCAATGACCTTGGAGATTGCAACTATCTCCTTAGACCACAAACACTTTTGAGACAACTTTGCATTGGTTATTTTGATTGCATATCTGCTACCTCACGAATAGTTAGCAAATTATATGCAACCCACATTACGACCCTCACACCTATTGTCAGATCATGCCCAAGTTGATCCCCAATATTTGTGACATTTTCATGTTTTCTAGGAGCACTTCCTAGCCTAGATACTTGGAACATGATGACCATTAGAGTTACAAATTTGATCGATTAACCCAATCAGCTACAACCAAAACGCTGGGGACTGGTTACTTCGATTTTAGTCCTCTTTGACCAATTGGAGCTATAGCTTTGATCATTTAACCCAATCAGCTACGACTAAAAAGTTAGGGACTAGATACTTCAATTTTAGTGCTCCTCAACCTTCCCTGTGACAATTTGACCTACCTATCATGTGAAGTGGTAAATGCGTAATCTACACTATTGCAATGTTCACACTCTAACTTCACCTTACACATCCACTGCCTATCAAATTGGCACCCAATATCAGGTTCCCTTCTCTTGATTCCCACTTTGACGGGGAATACCTTATCCCATACCTGGGGCAACTTACTCCTATTTTTGTCTTGCAGTTCGTCAGAACAACTAACAAGACAAAAAGGGGCAAATGTAGACACCAATATTGTGTCGAACCCCCCTTGGTCCACTTCTAAACATTAACACACTTTATTAATTTAAAATAAATTACTTATTTTAAATTAATGACATCACCCTAGACACCTCACCTTAGACACCTCACCTTGGACACCTCACCTTGAACACCTCGCCCTTAGACCATTTCTCACCCTATGAGTCACCCATGACCTATTCTCACTCCATCCTAACCTCCTAACTAAATCTCATGCCTAATAAACCTATCTTTTGACCATTCTCCAATGGCAAATGCACTTGGTGGATGGAGGAATGGGAAAAGGGCTAAAAATATCCCTTTTACCCATTCTCTACCCACCGACGTTGGTCAACTATCGGTCGATGCCAGCGGGATCACTGATGTCAGTTACATAACCTGAGTTCTAACATTAAGTTAGGCTCTCTCTCTCTCTAGTCTTGCCTCTTTGCATATCAATGCACATGCTCTGAGACTAAGCATCAAAATTTGACTATCACTCTCCAGGCTATAAAAAATCTATAGAAATCACTCCAAACATTGGGTTGAAAACATTGCATGAGGTCTGCGACATCAGCCACAACAGGAATAAGCATTCTGACACCCTCAAACCTTCACCAAAAAGCTAAGTATTCTTTTGGTCTCCATTTAAAATTTCTAGAATAACTTGATAATTTGTTTCTATTTACTATTTCTAAATACTGTAAAAGAAACCCGACTTTCTCTGTGGAAGGGATGAAAAGCCTTTCTTTGACTCTTACCCTATTCTCACACCTACCCTCTACCTTTGCCCTTCCTCAGAGCCTATTGACTTCCCTGCAACCCTACACAAACTTTTAAACTCCTAAACTCCTCTATCGACCACAGATATAATCCAAAACCCATCCAAGGCCCATTGCCCTGACTGACATCGACCACAACCCCAACCGACATCGGCAACACAACCGACGTCGGCACCATCCACAGACTGACTTTGGCATAACTACCGACGTCGGTGACTGTGACATACAGACTACAAAGGTATGCACTATCTATTTCCCTCTTTGTTAGTCATTTGTCATTTCTTTATTTATGACACTTTTACTTATAAACAATGGACTGTCATCCCTCACAGAGCTTTACGCTTTTGGGACCAAGTGTGTAGCTTGGCAGTCCACCTTATCTTATTCTAACATATTCTGTGTTTAAGTCTTATTATTTATACAAGTGTTTCCTCCATAGCCAAAGAGGATCTCCTACAATGCTTGGATACGGTGCACAACTTAATCTGGGTAACGTACAAACCCTTGACTCTTCAACCTTAGTTTCTTCTTCTGAATGTAATTAGAAAAAATGTAGAGAAACACTGTAAGATATGTATAATATGTATCACAAATCTAAAAAAAATTGTCCCAAATCTGTACCATATGTATAAAATTCTGACCCAAGTATAAATATAAATCATGTAATTGTATTTGTTTTTTCCCATTCTATCAATTTCAATGTATGTGGAGTCATGTCTCTGACATGCCCCCCTTTTTGGGAGAAGGGGAAAGTATCATAGTCATCACTTTATCTCAAAAAAGGATAAAATGACTTTATCTTATGTGTATTAATCATATAGTATCCAATCATTGAATGATATTATGCCTTAGAAATTTGTATATTGTGATGTTTGAAGATTTTCCAATAAATATTGTATTTTATTTATGAATTGTCATCATATAGCAAACTGGATAAATTTTATTCAATTTTTACATTTTTAAATAATGTTCCTAAAAATTATATGGTGTGGAAGTGCTCTTTATATATATCCCAACATAATTTTTGGTTCATGACTTGGTTACATGGTGCTCTAGATATCACATCTTAAAGTTTAAAAATGTGCATAGTTTTAGGAAAAGTCAACTAAGTATATATATTGATTTTTTAATTTGATTTGTATTTCATTTTCATTTTGAGTGATTGTAATTTTTGTGCTCTAGAATTTTATTTGCCACCATGCCTCGAGGGAGAGTAGAATATACTATGTGATTTAACATCTTGAGAGTGGCCTAAGGAGGACAAGATATAGATAAATTGGCAAGCAGGAACCTTTTCCCCTTATTTTAAATTTATAAATTAGTTTTTAAAAACTTTTCAACCCCTTTTTTGGGCCTTAAATGGGGTTGATGGATAGTCTAGTGTCTAATTTTTAACATTAATGTCCTACGCTAACATCCAATTATTATGGTAGTGTCTGATGTTAACATCTATATAATTATTAATATTTTGTCTTATTTACATTCTAATATTATATTTATTTTATAACTAATATGACTTGATCAAATTGTTTGTGTTTGTATAAAGATGTTCACATTTGTGAGTTTTGACATGGGCAACATCTATCCACCTTGGTGGAGTTGGGTTTAGATGATGCCAATTAGGTTATTATTGATCAAGTAAAAATTGAGAAGGTGGGACATTTAGGTCCAATTCATTGTGATGTTCACTTGATGAAAATATTAGCCAAGATGTGAAATGTTAATACTTGTACATTCTGGCTCCCCATAGGGGAGATGATAGTCACATTTGAGAATGTGCATCATATTTTATGTTTACCTATCATAGGGGAAATTATAAATGTGTCAAGGGATGGTAGTCTAAGATGTATAAAAATATCCCATGCATATTTAATAGGTTATAGAGTAGAGGTAGGAGATCCCTTTTCCATGGCTCATCTGGAGGACATAGTTTGATATGATATTCTACAATTGCAAAATTTCATCTATTATTTTTTAGCTTTATTTATCACTATAGAGGATAGTGGGGTTTATATATCATAATGTATGTACCATATTATGTGGAAAATTGAGTTGAAAGGTACCAAATATTCTTGGGGGCACACCATGGTGGTCCACTTGTATAGAGATTTATATAAATTTTGATTATAGACCCATGGTGGTGGATTGAGTGCAACCACTCTTCTGTATGTGTGGGTATATGGACATATTTAGATTGTATGACCTATCTACGGTCCCCTTATTGGATGGGTCTACCCACATATTTTTTACATGATGGGTGTTACCATATTATCCATTACATTTGACATAGGGTCTCACACTATACTGTATTGATTAACACTGACACAAATTATCTAGTGTCCTTATAATACCTTTACTAGTTGGTCAAAGGATGGGATAGAGTTATGATGGATTCACGTTAGTATGTGGTTGGTAAATAGAGTTATTAATGTTTATGAGTGATTCTAGTTTGATCATTTTTTATATTAATTTGGCATTTAGCAAGATGCCCTGCCAGATCCATATCATTAGCATCAGATCATGAGAGTTGGGCATAAACCCAATGATAGACTTTCCCCCACTACTATAGATATAACACCATTTAATGTTGGGGAAACAAATTCTATTATTCTATTCGCAGATGGAGATGATGTTAGGCTTTCAAAAGCATACACATAGTGGTGGTCTAGGGCCTAATGGCCTTTATTGTTTCATGTGGTTGTTTCCCCCTGGTATAGCCCATACAACATGGGAAAATACAAAGGAGATAGAAGTGAAAGTGATCTCATAGGACCATAACCTTTAGATGAGGAAATAATCAAAGTAGCATATGAGTATAGTAATTGTATTTGATTTAAGTTTAGAATTTTGGTAGATTATAATGAGAGATATATCCAATTCATCACTTGATTATTTTGATTACAGACAACCAAGAGTGGTATACCATAGTTTATCATGTCATGAAATCATGAACAGACAGTGTGCCCATGGACATTGTAGGTTATGGGTTTATAGAGTGTGTTGCTGATATTGATGGTGCACATGCACCACTTTTTTATCATGTGGCCATGGTTATGAATACATACCATATAGTGGCCACTGAGCAAGATGAGATACCTATAGAGTTAGAGATGTGGGTCATTATTGAGAGGAACACTAAAAATATTATGCAAACATTGATTAATAGGTATGGAGATGTATGACATGAGTATAAATGAACACACCATGAGGTAGGATCCTTGGAGGAGAGATTGTGAGAGTGGTCTCACTCTCGAGGTTCTAGACGAGATATTGGAGCTTCCACATCAAGAGGTATTAGGCCCCAAGATGATGCTAGTGATGAATCATACACACATGGGGATATGCACCTAATATATTTTTTAATATTATGTAAACTCTACATTATTTTTGATATATATATGAGATCATTATTCCTGGCATTTTAACATAATTTGTATATTGTATTACTCAAAGTGTACTATATATGAGATGTTTATGCTTTTAATATAAGTTATTTTATATGTTATGTGAATTAAATTTTAATACTATCATCATATGCCATGGAATTGAGTTGGAAATAATAATGCATGGCTATAATGATTATGCTGAGATTGAATATATGCTTTCTGATTAGTTCTAGTGTCTCATCTCATTGTGTGGATAAAATAGATGTTGATGCATGAGTATGTAACATAATAATTAACTCTGTATTTCCCCTAGGTGCATCTGTAAGAGATTGATTAAATAATAATTCCTTGATAGGATCAATGTGGGAAAGATCAATTAGTGTAGAGCATATCTTTGGGGAAGGCCTTCTTCTAATGGGTTATTTCTACATGGGTTAATAGACCATTCACTATGTGTGAGAAGTGTTATGGTATGTTTCGGCCCTATAAGAATGACCTATGTAAGAATTAAAATAAAAATATATTTCTTTATAATTTTTAAATTTAATAACCTCTCCATTTGCCAACTTTGCAAAATTGTGTTGTAAAGCATAAAATCACTAATACGATATCCATTAATACCATAAGTGTGAAAAAGATTTCATTTTATATTTTCTAATCTGTGTGATGGATGATAATATTTTATAAGAAGAGTAATCAACCATTTATCCAATAATATATTCATTATGTCATGTGGTCAATCCTTAGAGTGATCAAATTGAAGTGGTTGTTTCCTATTAGAAGTAGATTGTCTAGTTGTAGGAGGTGCTCGATAGTTGATTCCTTCCCTCTATGAAGTACTTTTACTATTTTCTCTTTACTATGCATACTTGTAAATTTATTAGGAACCTCCATGATTGTTTACTTTCCTTTATAATAATGAGTAACAACACATTTTACTTTTAATAAGTATGTAATTTTGTGTTGTCATTCATAAGATCACATGCATACTGGTGTCATCCAGATATAGGTTATCAAATGAAATGTAAAGTTGATGCAAAATTTTGTTTTTTAAATGAGAAATAATACACCTACCAAATATGAATTATACCTCCAACTTATAAGGTCTATATGTCAAAGAATATAATTTATCCTTGAACCTAATAGTATAATCTTGAAGGGTCTCATCATTTTGTTGCTTTAGGTCTTATAAGCGTTTTAATTTTATAAAAGTATTGCATATAGGGACACTCATTACACTTGATGTATGTAATTAAGCAATTATATCATTTTTAACATCACCAATATTTGTATAAATATTATTTAAATAAGCATTTCATATGATTTCAATTGACATATGATACATATTATGCTAATTTTGACTACTTTAATCTTCATTATATGAAAGAAATGCCATTTCACTTTTTTGTTCACTATGCATGAAAAGATTAAAAGAAGCACGAGGTGAATGAGAATACTCTTCTTCATCACTATAAATATTATAATCATTATCATTCTAAAAAAACATATCATAATCATTTGCTTCACTTTCATATAAGAATCATTTATATGAGTTTAATTGACATATGATGCATATTATGTTGATTTTGACTACGTGAATATTCATTACATGAAAGAAATGCCATTTCACTTTTTTTTCACTATGCATGAAAAGATTGAAGTAAGCATGAGGTGAATGAGAATACTCTTCTTCATCACTATGAATATTGTAATAATTATCATTCCAACCAACACTATCATAATCATTTGATTCACTTTCATATGCATCGTGTATACTACTTTGACTATTGCTATCATTTTCATAATTCCATTCTAGAAGAAGAGGGAAATAATTTTTGCACATATTTGTATTGTGGAGACTTTGATAGATAGAAACATCTTCACTTTTTACATTTTATATGAATGAAAAATATTCATCAATTTTAGTAATGAGATCACTGGTTGGTAAATAAGGAATAAATTCAACATACACATCATTTGATAAAAATGTAGATATTAAAACTGAATATTCATAACATATCAATTTTGTACATTTGAAAAATATCAATTAGGGTTATGCCCTTTAGTTATAGACCTCTATGCTATTGAAATGGTCACATTCTCCATCTCATTATGCCTAAATATTTATCGCTTAGTCTGATCCATATCATTCTGATGACCCAGGTCTCCTATACTATACAAAAAGCTTAAAACTTGATAAACATATTTTATTATTAGTTTTAGATTCATACCTATTTTCTATCCTTTTGGACACTACCAATCACAAAGGAAACTATTGCCGATGGTAGTTTCTAGATCCTTATCTAGTGTCTAGTAGTCAAAATTCATCCAAATTGAAAATGTTTCTAAACATATGGGTTAACCTATTTGTATTATTGAATCTTACCATGAGATATTTTCAAAAGGTGTGGTATAAATAAAAGTCTAAGCCTTCTCAATCCCCATCTAGAAAATACCAAACAAATATCTACTAAATATAAATCAATCAATTGAATAAGTACTCTACTCTACCCTATTCATCCCTATTTTCATATCAAGCATAAGAGAATTCATATTACAGGTTTGAAGCATTCAAATAATAACCCATGAGTGATTTGTCAAATCACAAGCTATACCATTACACGCATTTTCATATAGTATATTGCATCTTTGTACACATAGTTTCTCACACATAAGGGAAAACTATATAAGTTTGACATCCTCATTGGAGTATTGAATATGTAAACAACACCAATTAACATAGAGGTCTGTGGGGAAGCTCGACACTATAAACCCACTAACCCATTTTTTCAATAAATTCTTTCCGAGTGTGAAGAAGGGTGAAGAGTTAGGGTTTGATCAATCAATGAAGAGAGACAACATGTATCCCAACTCTGAATATACTAGTAGAAAGATGACAAAAAACCTAGAATAATGATGTTGGTTACATCTATATCTAGTCATTATTCTATATTAGACACCTATGTCATATTCAAACAATAACATTGATGCTAGTGTATAGATTCGATGGTAGTACCTATGACCACATAAGGGCAATTTGTAGAATCTAATGACTGATTCAGAACATCAACCCTACATATTCTACACTTATTTCTAGTTTAGATCTATCTATGTATAATAAACAAAGTATAATTATTTTTGATTTATTACAATATTTTTCAATAGTTGTACTTTACTATTTTTAGCAATCTCAGTTGTATAAATTTATAATATTATTTATCTAAATTTTATATTAATTGGCTTGTTATAGATTAGTTTATCACCCTTATGTCATAACTATTTATATATTATTGACAATATAATCCCACTTACAAATTTAGTGAAACTTATATGAAAACAAAATAAGATAGATCTACAACTTATCCTAAGCAGTAATATCCAAACTCAGAGAAAGTAATCACCTAACAATCCACTTAGCAATACTTTTTTATATTAGGGTCATGACCAATGATGGATCTACTCAATCTAAACTAAGGGATATCTTATCATATAATGGCAAAGGAGAGGTTTCTAAGGCTTCTAGTCAAATTACATCATACAAAAACCCTATCTATGTCTTATGATTAAAATAAAAGTAAGCAACTTAATCTACTAAATAAACATGCAAGCAAATCTAGTAAATGAATATGTAAGCTAATCTAGTGCTCACCAAAGGTTATTGCACAAATGGGGAGGACAATAAACAAGAAAATATAATTTTATTCTAGACAATATAGAAGTAATTTAAGTAAGGATAGATACAATTAAATCCATTAGTTTCTACAACATTTACTTATCAAAATGTGAAGGGTTAAGAGTATACTTACCTTGTTGAAGTGAACTCATCATGCCTCAATCTCTCCCTTGGATAATGGTTCTTTGAAATAGGTTGTTATGGCTTGTAAGGATCATAAGTATAGATCATATCTAGGTTAAAAAACTTCTCCTATGCATGCAAGACATCCGCAAGACAAGTGCTACTACTCCAAGGCAAAAACCTAAGTAATGAAACCTCCAATTGATAGTATAAATAGATTTGCAAGATGTAATTGTGCATATTTACTATTCCTCTCTTTAAAAATGAAGTGAAGGGGGTATTTATATCCAAGGATTGACCCTAAATCCACTCAATAATTTAACCAAAAAGTTTGATTGGGTTGACGTTATTTACCAAGAAAGAGAGCCATTAGGTCTAAAACTAGGTTGATTGGGCCTAGTTATATAATATTTGAAATAACATATTTTATAACAAGGTCAACCTAGTTGACTCTATCATATTTTATTTATTTTTTATACATAGTATGAATGATAGAGTTGGCCTAGTTGACATAGTAAAATGAGATGCATGATAGAGTCGACCTGGTTGACATAGTAGAAAAATAGGCTAAACCATGTAGTATAAATATAAAATAAACATGAACATATAGTTTTGTTGTTCCCAAAATCAGCTACGCTTCTTTTTAGAACAACCCCTACGAAACTTGTCCGTTTCATGTTTTCTCTCTAGGTTCATCTTTCAAAGCAAGTTTCTCTTGATCTCAGGTTTTGTCAACTGATATCTTTGAAAAGTTTGTGACCTTTCTTAGTTATATTTCTCAGCAAATGTGAAATTCATTGTGTTTTTAATGTGATCTGAATGCTCAAATTTTTGATTAATTTCAATGAGTTAGAATTTTTTTAGCAAATATGCAAAGGTGGCAAATTTTACCACCATTGCATATTTTTATGCAAAGGTGGCAAATTTTACCACCATTGCATATTTTTCTACAAAGGTGGCAAATTTTACCACCATTGCATATTTTTATGCAAAGGTGGCAAATTTTACCACCATTGCATATTTTTTTGTAAAGGTGGAAAATTTTACCACCATTGCATATTTTTTTGCAAAGGTGGAAAATTTTGCCACCATTGCATATTTTTATGCAAAGGTGGCAAATTTTGCCACCACTGCATATTTTTATGCAAAGGTGGCAAATTTTGCCACCACTGCATACCTTTCCCTCATTTTTTCTATCTTTGAAATTTTTTAATTTTACATGCCCGTTCCCATTTTTTTTTGCTTTTGGACCTGCTCACATCTCATCCCTTTCAAGCGCATTTCCTTGATCATGACCGGCAAATGTGCAGTTCTCCCAGATCGCTACTTTCTTCTCCTGATTGCACAATCATGATTCATGCTGTAGTTTCTCTAAAGGATCCCTCTTCATCAACGTCCTTTCAACATAAGTTCTTTCAGGTCACTGAAGTTTCTCTGTAGAAGTTGATGCTCATCTGAAGAAGTCTGGCGGCAAGAATCGAGGCTTTTCTCCTTTGTTCTTCTCTCCTTATGCACTTTTGTCCTGAGAAAAGTGCATGCAATTTTGTAATATGTAATTACATGTAAATATTTTTGAAAAATATCTAAAAGTCAAAGATGAGTCATCTTTGACCAAGATATTTTGTATATTTTATTATTTTCTATTTTTGAGGATTTTCTCCCTATATATAGTGGAGACCTCATTTGTAAATTATCTTGGAAAAATTAATAGCAAATACTCTGCTAAAATTGAAGCAATTTTTGAGACTTTGTGCTCAAATTTGTAAATCATATTTTGTTGAATGAATGAGAAGTAGATTATTTCAGACTTTGTGTTGAGATTGTCTGTATTATTTAGGAAATAGTTCTTATGTCTTTTTTCTTGGTAATATCTTATTCATCTGATTTAATAAGCAAAGTGGGTGTGTTTATATTATCTAAGGGCACTTCTAGAGGGTAGAAGATAGACTTTGTGATGCTTTTACCTTTGAGATTCAGTTATCTTTTGTAGTTTCAGGTGAAGACTTTGTGCTTGCATGAGTGTTCTTGTGGACTTTGTTACTACAGGTGATTTCTTGCTCTCTATTTAATATCATTCCTAAAAGAAGAGGAGTGTTGTTAGCTTAAGGCCAGGATTTTCCCTCTTTTGTTCTTTGTACATTACCTCTAAAAAAAGAGAGGTAGATGCTGTTATACCACCCCCTGTGTTATTTTTCGCTTAATTATATACATATATTCAGCACGTAAGTATTTATAGGGAACCTCCCCTTGATGAGAGGAGAGATTTACTTCATCCAGATCTCGTAAACCCATACTATTCATGGTGTAAATCTCCCTATGCTGTGGTTGATATACCCATTTTGTCATCAGTTAGTTGATGACAAAATATTCACCCAACAATTTTTGGTGACTCTACTGGGGAATCGAATGTGCAGTCTGAAACCTCAAGTTTCAAATTGAAGCAGTCCCTACCCTTATCTATTGCATAGTCTGATGACTCCGTTCCATGTCTTACTCATTATCATTATAGCCTTACCATCTACCTCTATTACATTATCTGGTTTGCAAAACTAGAACCACTGGAAAGAACGTGCATTTTAAAGCCTCAAGCTTCAACTTGAAGCAATTTCGATCCCTTTTTCATTTTAAAATCTGGAAACTCCATGCCACACCAAAAGCCAGAGATATAAGGGTGTTGTTGACCCTGTGTTTGAGTTGGCACAACAGAGTAATTTTGATCTATTTCCTCCACCAGCTTCTCTACAACAGTCTAGGAGTTTTCCTTCTAACCTTGTCAGGTCACCAACGCAAGGTAGAACTTATTTTCTCACTGTTAATCGCTGCCTGCCTATAAACACTCCACCAAGGTTTTTTATCCTGCCATTTAATCCTCCTATCATAATGGCTCAAGGCCCGTGGGGCAATTCCTTTGGTCCCTTTAACTTGACTGCACCCTTGCATGAACTACCTCGTAGTTCTAGAAAAAAATTTCCTAAGTTTTTTAGAGATGGAAAGGTTCATCTCGATGAGCATATTGTTGCTTTCTCCATAGCATTCAGTGTAATTGGTGTAGAATTTTAGGATGTGGCAGTAAGACTTTTTATGGAGACTTTGCAAGGTGCTGCTGCAGATTGGTTCTATCACTTGCAGGCTGGTTCAGTAACTGATTAGAATATGCTCAAAGCCAAATTTAAAGCTAGGTTTAAACCTACTAAGGATGCACACGCTTTGTTATCCCATCTAACCCAAATGAAAAAATAATCTCAGGAACCCATGAGGGATTTTGTAGCTAAATTTGACAAGTTGAAGAACCGGATTCCAGCTATTGCTCAACCCACACCAAAAAATTTCAAGTGCTTTTTCATCAACTCGTAGCTTCCCGAAGTAATTTTTCTATTAAGGTGAGCTGGCCCTATGGATTTAACATTGGCTCAAAGTTTGGCTACTGAGATTGAAGATGATCTTATCCTGGCAGGTAAGATCAGAAAAGACCCAAGTAAAAATAGATTCTCTTCATTTGATGAAAGCTCTTCTACAGGTACTACAGATCCTATAGTACAAAAGTTAGCAAATAAAATGCTAGCTCTCAGAAGATAGATGGCCCAAGTTATGTCTACTTCTCTTAATCAAGATATGCCAAGGAGGACATTTTAGAATCAAGCGTACCAAGGCAATGTTGCTAGGAATCAAGGGCAGCCAAATCATCTTCCTCCCCCACAGAGGAACCTCGCCCTTGAAGCCCCTCCAACCAACTCAGCGGTTGGATATCTAGAAATAGAACATGCTTCCCCTTTCCAACCTGAGTTGGACCAACAATATGATGCTAATCTCTTTGAAGAGCAAGAAGAAGAATTAGCTGGTGACTCTGTCATTGGTTACCTAAATTATCAGGATGAAACCAAAAGTGAGGGGAGTGCGACTGAGGGATCATATGCCGTATTCACCTGGTCCCAAAAATAGTCAGCCTGACAAGTTGATAAAGAAAAAATAGAGGAGCAACCTCAACCAATAGTTTTAATTTCCAAGCGGGGAACCACTCTGCCCTTCCAACCAAAGGACCTGGTGGCTGTTGAAAAGGTACGTACCCCAAGCATCCCTGCACCCTCTACTTCAACTTGACAAACTAGCCCTCCCCATCCCAAAAACCAAAAGAGTGAACTCCCATCCTCTGTCCCTAGTCCAATTTAAACATTTGACATAATTGAGCATGCCAAAAAGACTAAAATTCAAATGTCTAAATTTGAATTTCTATAAGCCCATCCTAAACAGTTGGACAGATTAGCAGAATGTGTGAAAAGTACAACTGTCCCTGTAGGACAAGAAATTCTGAGGGTAACTCATGATCCCCCAAAGAATATATCCACCCAGAATAATCTTGTCGTGACTCCTCCAGTTGCTCCTAGGAAAATAGAACCTTTTTATGTTTCCCTGTTAATAAACGATCGCAAGCTGAGCAACTGCATCATCGATTCTGGTGCATCTGACAACGTCATGCCTGCTAAAGTGGAAAAATCTCTTGGTCTCACATTGACTAAAACTTTTGGGAGATTTTTCTCCATGGAGAACAAACAAGTACCACTATTGGGGCAAATCAAAGATGCCCAATTTGCATTTACAGTGTTCCCTGACAAGAGGATCAAGATGACAGTTTTGGTAGGTGACGTCCCAGCTTCATATGGCATTCTGCTTGGACAAAACTTTTGCAAGGATGTCGGAGGAGAATTGAGCATGGACTTATCCCAGGTAAGAATCCATGTGAAAGGTGTGATGCAAAGGTTGCTTCCTGAGAGAGAGGCAAAGTACGTGGTCACCCAAACGTCATCTCCTGTGGCTCAGATTTTGTTTGAGTCCTCATGCAAGGGTAATTATTTTTTGACCACAGAAGAGGTTCGTGAAGAGCTTGTTAAAGCCCTTGAGAATGCCAACCAAAAAATTGGTTCAACTGAAATAACGACAAGTGGGCCTGATAGTGCCAATCAGTGGTGGGTGTCAAATGAGGACAATCAAATCAAGTGCTGGATAGAACTAGAAGAGCAACCAATTATGGTAGCTAACCATGCTGCTGCGCGTCATAATCAGAAAAAAGAACTCTTTGCCAAGAAAATAAAGATTCATGGTTTTTGGGTCAAAAGACAGATCTTGTTGTGGAGCAAGAGGAGAAAACCAAAGGGAAGGCACAGGAAGTTGGTTTTCTGGTGGAGGTTTCCATTCACACATCATCAATTCTGGGGAGAAAATGGCCTCTTGCTGGTTTATCAAGATAGAACACCATTGTCACTGCCTCTTAAGGGGTAGCATTTGAAGTACTTCAATTCTTAAAGTACCAAATAAATTTACCTGTATATTTGTATAGTCTTTTGCTTTGTTTTATTTATTTTGTTTTCATTTTTGGAGCCTTTCTTTTTGAGTAGCTTGACTCTGTGGCCCAATGGCATGCTTCTAAGGCACTGGAGATTCTGGATTCTACTCCCTTCAATTACTTTTTGCAATAGAAGGCAGTTCCCCAACAGGAGCCAACTGTTGTTCCCAAAATCAGCTGCGCTTATTTTTAGAACAACCCCTACGAAACTTGTCCGTTTCATGTTTTCTCTCTAGATTCATCTTTCGAAGCAAGTTTCTCTTGATCTCAGGTTTTGTCAACTGATATCTTTGAAAAGTTTGTGACCTTTCTTAGTTATATTTCTTGGCAAATGTGAAATTTATTGTGTTTTTAATGTGATCTGAATGCTCAAATTTTTGATTAATTTCAATGAGTTAGCATTTTTTTTAGCAAATATGCAAAGGTGGCAAATTTTACCACCATTGCATATTTTTATGCAAAGGTGGCAAATTTTACCACCATTGCATATTTTTATGCAAAGGTGGAAAATTTTACCACCATTGCATATTTTTATGCAAAGGTGGAAAATTTTACCACCATTACATATTTTTATGCAAAGGTGGCAAATTTTACCACCATTGCATATTTTTATGCAAAGGTGGCAAATTTTGCCAGCACTGCATATTTTTATGCAAAGATGGCAAATTTTGCCACCACTGCATACCTTTCCCTCATTTTTGCTATCTTTGAAATTTTTTTATTTTCCATGCCCATTCCCCCTTTTTTTTTTGCTTTTGGACCTGCTCACGTCTCATCCCTTTCAAGCGCATTTCCCTGATCATGACCAATAAATGTGCAGTTCTCCCAGATCGCTACTTTCTTCTCCTAATTGCACAATCATGATTCATGCTCTAGTTTCTCTAAAGGATCCCTCTTCATCGGCGTCCTTTCAACATAAGTTCTTTCAGGTCACTAAAGTTTCTCTGAAGAAGTCGATGCTCATCTGAAGAAGTCTGGTGGCAAGAATCGAGGCTCTTTCTCCTTCTTTCTTCTTCTCTCCTTATGTACTTTTGTCCTGAGAAAAGTGCATGCAATTTTTTAATATGTAATTACATGTAAATATTTTGGAAAAATATATAAAAGTCAAAGATGAGTCATCTTTGACCAAGATATTTTGTATATTTTATTATTTTCTATTTTTGAAGATTTTCTCCCTATATATAATGGAGACCTCATTTGTAAATTATCTTGGAAAAATTAATAGCAAATACTCTGCTGAAATTGAAGCAATTTTTGAGACTTTGTGCTCAAATTTGTAAATCATATTTTGTTGAACGAATGAGAAGCAGATTATTTCAAACTTTGTGTTGAGATTGTCTGTGTTATTTAGGAAATAGTTATTATGTCTTTTTTCCTGGTAATATCTTATTCATCTGATTTAATAAGCAAAGTGGGTGTGTTTATATTATCTAAGGGCGCTTCTAGAGGGTAGAAGATAGACTTTGTGCTGCTTTTACCTTTGAGATTTAGTTATCTTTTGTAGTTTCAGGTGAAGACTTTGTGCTTCACTTTACTCTATGGTTGTACTTGTTCTGAATTGGTGAAAGAAGCTACGGAAGACTTTGTGCTTGCGTGAGCATTCTTGTGGACTTTGTTACTTTAGGTGATTTATTGCTCTCTATTTAATATCATTCCTGAAAGAAGAGGAGTGTTGTTAGCTTAAGGCCAGGATTTTCCCTCTTTTGTTCTTTGTACATTACCTCTGAAAAAAGAGAGGTAGATGCTGTTATACCACCCCCTGTGTTATTTTCCGCTTAATTATATACATATATCCAACACGTAAGTATTTATAGGGAACCTCCCCTTGATGAGAGGAGAGATTTACTTCATCTAGATCTGGTAAACCCATACTATTTGTGGTGTAAATCTCCCTATGCTGTGGTTGATATACCCATTTTGTCATCAGTTAGTTGACGACAAAATATTCACCCAAATTTTTTTTTATACTTTAAGTTAAATTTTATATTTATATTTTTAGGATGTTTGAGAGTGGTTTTAGACCTCTATGATATATAATGAAAATTCTATATTTTGGAGGGTCCTATTGAATTTCAGACTTAGCCATATTTTAGGTTTTTAGGATTTTAGACTTAGCTATATTTCAATATTTCAAGATTTTAGGGAGTAGGCATCATAGGATTTAAATGAATAAACACTATAAATAAGAAGGTTGGACTAATATTAAGAATGATATAAATCCATAAAAATCTTATGAAGCACCAATGGTCTACCCACCCCTTTCTTGATTCACCCTTTAAGGCATGCACTCAAAGAGATTTAAATTTAATAGGTTACTACAAGAGATAAAGTGTTAGTAAGTGATAAATATTAAAAATATTATGTCTATACAAATTCAAAGTGAATAATTAGAATAACTAAATATAAAACAAGCACAAGATATTGAACATTTGTGAGTCTATAATGATTGCATCAAACACACATATAAAAAAAATGTTTGGCCACATGAATTTTATATGGGTGAATTAGCAATGAAATAAAATAAAAATAATACCAATGTAGAAAAAGAAAAGAAAAAAAAGTTCAAACCAAATTGGTTGGGCCCATTTGAAGTTACAAAAAAACTCAAAACATGCATGTACACACTAGCTACAATTGAAGGAAAAATCTCTAAAGAACCCAATGAACATTATGCACTTAAAAAAGTATTATAACTAAACATTTTGAAACATTCAAATAAATTCAAAAATATAAATACATAAACATACCTAGATTTTATTATCTTTTTGGCATCTATGTTTTTTGATTTATGTTACTAGATAAATAATATTTCATTTCTATATACACATATGTTTCATGCATATTTGTTTGTGATAAAAGAATACCTAGACACATGATATATGCACTTCCAAATGTTGTAATTTTACTTTACTCATGTCATATAGAACATTGGGGGCATTTGATTCTTTAATCATGATTGATACAGGTTACATATCCTTTATAATTATTTATACATTATCATGTTTGAGCTTATATTACTAACAAATGTCTATATCCATGCTCATATCTTTCAGAATGTACTTGATATTCCATACTACATAACATATTTTATAACACTTATATACATGGACTAGTATAATATGCTTATGCTAGATGCTTATGTTTCCTCTATTTTTCACTTCCTTGAGTGTATTCCATTGCTTGCTACTATCTTGCTTGTAGGAAATTTGAATATGTTCCTTGCTTTTTGGCCTTTATGCCATTGTATATTGATAGGAAATTTGAACGTCCTTTTATGTTGAGTGGATATGTAAATATGTCATCCCCTTTGATTGTGTGGCATTTGAATATGCCTCTTTTATGAGGTCTCCTTGGACCATTCCTTTGCATTACATTGAGTTATCTTTTGTGTGTGATTGATTATTTTGACAATATTGTAATGTTACTATATATACATTTTCATGATATATATCATGAATCTTAGGACCTAATATGATCACATACTGTGAGCCTAATTGATATATCTAATCCGACATGTTATCCCTATATTATACATGATTCATACATAGATTATACAACTACCTTATCATTTTGAGGAAAGGTACCTTCTAGATGATAGTTACCTCACCTCAAAATTTATGGAATATTATGGGGCATGCCATACAATCATGACCTGCACATTTTTCATAATTCTAAATTTTATTGGGGGCATGTCATAAAAAACATGACCTCCACACACACATTCTTAGTTTCTAGATTTTAGTAGGGGCATAAAAACATGACCTCCACAATTACACACTTATTCAATATCTCTAAAATTTATTGGGGGCATGTCATAAATATGTGACATCCACACTTGCATAAAATCTAGTTCTTTTCCATGATTCAGATATACACTTGGGTCATAATCTTATACATTGAAATGATTTTGCATATATTTGAAACATAGTTTTTAAAATTTATGACACATATACTCCAACTTAGACACATTATATTTGCATATGCAATGTTATTTCATTAAAAATTACAAAAATTACCAATTATACTACTCACCAAGACACACCAATTACACCAAGATATACTATTATCAAGCCTTTTTCATTGCAATAGTGGGTTCATTTTATAAGTTGAAGTTATTAAATCATTAAAGCTCACCCAATTTATATATTAGAGTGATTAATTCATCCAATCTCACTATATTTATTAGAAGAGTTGATTAAATCAATCACCCCTCACCAAATTATATATATTCACACTTGATTATGCATTTAAGATATGATGGTCTCAATACCCATGACACAACTCAATCTTGCAATATATTAAGGGAATAATACCTTCCAATATTCCTATTTAAATATCCAAGGATTAATTTTGAACCTTTTACAACTCAAATGATTCATAAAGAATCATCTTTACCAAGTCAAAGCATCAAGAGGCAACATGGTTGCATCGACACACAAGTGTATTCATTCCTTACTCTCTTTCTTTTAAAACATTTCAATTATTTCAAATTTTAGATTATATGCATTGATTTATATTGTAACATGATATTGGTTACATGTCATACATTAGAAAAACACTCAAAGTGGGCTCAAGCAAAGGCAAGGTGTGTTATACATACTCAGGTATAAATTTATTTACTTTAACTTAATAATTTCATACTTATACATTACTATATTAAAGGGGGGAAATTTAAATAATAAAATTAAATATTTATGGAATCTCAGTCTTGTACATTTGGAAAATATCAATCGAGGCTCAATCCTTCAGTTTTAGACATCTCTACTATCGAAAGGATAAAATTCACCATCTTACTGTGTATAAATGCTTATCTGTTAGTCTAATCTATATCATTTTGATGATCTAGGTCTCATATACTATATAAATAACTTAAAATTTGATAAACATCATTCACTATCATTTTCAGATCTATATATATATTTTAGTCTTTTAGACATTATTGACCATAGAGGGACATTACTATTGATGGTAATGTCTAGATCCTTATCTAATGTTCATTAGCCAAAATTCATCTAAATTTCAAATGTTTCAAAACCTATGGGTTGGTCTATTTGTAATGTCAAACCATACCATGGGATATTTTCAAAAGGTGTGGTATAAATACAAGTCTAAGCCATCTTATTTTCCATCTTAGTAAATACCAAATAAACACATACTAAAGCTAAATCAATCAATTTCATAAGTACTCTATTATACCTTATTCATCCCTATTTTCATATTAAGCATATGATTAGTCATATTACATATTTAAAATGTCTAAAGAATAACCCATGAGTGATATACATCAAGTTATAAACTAGATCATTGCATGAATCTTCATATAGTATATTGCACCCTTATGTACAAACTTTCCTAAACATATGGGAAAAATACATAAGTTAGAGGCTCTCCTTAGAGTATTGGCTATGTAGGTAACACCCATTGACAAAGAGGTCTTTGGGGCTACTCGACACTGTGAGCCCACTAAACTAATTTTCAAAAAACTCATTCCTATAGACACTATTGTTGAATTATACAACACATCAATCTTTTACATGTGGAAAATATATACCTTGGATGTTCCTCTCAATTCTAGACCTTTCCCATTGCTAAAAGGCTCACATCCACTATCTCTTTGCGCTCATTGACTATCTTTAAGTATGAAAAATGTCATTCTAATGACCTAGGCATTATATCTTGCCTAGAAGGATATAAACCTACCTATCTAATATCTTTGTAAGTTTTGGATTATACCTATTGTCTTTTTTTTAAACACTTGAATCCTAGTTAGATGATAACATTGACATAAGTGTTTAGTTCTAATGCAAGTGTCTAATGGCCTAAAATCATCAAATTTACAAATGAAACATATCCCTATGGTCAGTTTAAGTGTTTTGATATAGGATATTTACCTAAATGATTGGTATATATGCATGATCAATACTCATTCATTACTCACCTATAAAATTCATACTTCTCACAAAGCAAAGTATCAAAAACATTCAATCAAACATTCAAGTGAGTAAAGCTCTCATATTTTATTCTATTTCATTACCAGTTATAGGGAAAAAACATATAAAGGTATAAAGTATTGAAGGAACAAGACATGAATGATATTTACCAATTTATAAGATATATCACTATTTTAACTAATTTCTACATATTTCACCCTTGTGCACACACAAGATAACACATTAAGGAAAACTAAATCAATCTAAATCCCTCTTTATAGTAGTGTCTTTGTAAACAACACCCACGAATAGAGGGGTGTTTGGGGTTAGATCAACACCATGATCCCACTAATCAATTTTACCAAGGTCACTATGAAGATGAAGAGGTAGGGTTTTAATAATTCAACAAGAGTAATAGTTCCTGATCTATATCTTAATGCACTGGACCAAAGGTGACATATGATCTAGAATATTCTAGGTGGTTGCATCTAGATCTAATAGGTGTTGCATGGTGGACACATACATACAATTTATATATAAGTATAGATGTAAATATCTTAGGTAAAAACAAGTGTCTAAGGTCATAGAGGTCAAATTTTTAAAATTTGATGATTGATCCAAAATCTAGATATGTCTATTTCTAACCTGTTCCACATTAGATCTACATGTGCATTATTATTATTGATTAATTTGACCAAAAGTCAAATTATGTCAACCCAATATATATTAAAATTTGTTATAGGGGTATTATAGGGTGTAAAATATATACCATGGTCTTATGAGGTCATTTATATTGTGCTTTAGCTTTGTCATAGTTATATAGTTTGTCTTATGTCACTCTCAGGTCACTTTTGGGTCATTTATTAAACTTGTATGGTTTTATCATAGAATAAAAATGTTTCAAAAACATATATAACATATTATATGTTATATTCATATCAAATATGGTAATCTTATATTGACAACTGTAGGTGTAATGTTGAAATCAAGAAGATCAAGCAATTTTAGGTAGTTTCAAGAAGTTTTATATCCTGTACAACACATTTGGTACATGTGGTGACTTCAATAGTGTATCTTGGGATTCCTAAAGTTTATTTCCATGTTTAATCATATTTTAAAGGTTTGAAAATGGAAAAAATTGACCTATCTTTCCTATCACTCTCCTCAATAAGTAGAAATGGTCAACTAGTTTCAATTTGGTATGACTAGGAGGAGTTGAGTCAGAGAAAGTGAAATTGGTGGGAGGTAGTACTATATGTGTAATTATAATTCATGGTAATAGTTGAAGGTTAGTTTTATTGTTCTCTATGAACCATTTCTAAGAAGGTTTGCTCCTATTTTTTACTTGCACATCCCCATGGCCTTCAAGTTTCTTCTCTGTTTGGATTGGTCTTTGTAATATGGTCATTATAAATGATACTTAAGAGTATAAACATCATTATAAAAAGGTATTTAGTATATTTTTAATGTTTATAGGTTAAGGAATGAGAAAGAGCATCTATTTTACTAGTGAGAGATTCCATTTCCAGTCTGTAGACATGTTTTCATAGTAGTAGAGTTTCTTCCTCCTAAATTGGTCTTTAGGATAAAGGTAGTATGTTGTTTTCATCATTTTTAAGCATAAATATCAGTCTATTATTTTAGAGTTCAAGTCTCAAATAATATAACTTGATGAAGTGTAGGGCCTAAAACATACACATAGTCAGTTTCCTTGGTGACTGTCACCTACAATCAGTTGAGATTGAGCATTGGCTAGTGAAGTTGATGAAACAAAAATGTTCCAAGGACTGTGAAGATACCCTCAAAGTGTAAATAGTTAAAATAAGATATTTAAATGGTTAGGATATTATTTATGATAATAAATTCAACACATACAATCCAAAGAATATCTTCAGCTATAGGTGGCTTCAACAGTGGTCTGAGTGCAATCTATAGAGGTCTATAGAATGATGAGATGAAGGTATTGAACTACTTCAAACCTTTCAATTAGGTTTGGGAGAATGGAAAATACCAATATGGTAATGGTTATTCCATAAAATGATAGGCATACTTGAATCCATGTTCTTAGGTTTGAAAAATGGTAACTGAGACACTTTACCTTAACCTCTCTAAATCACATTTTGTTCACACACTTAGACATCTCATGGTGAAGTTCCTTAAATCCTATACAAACATAATGGTTTCCATTTTTTATCCCAAGCCAAAGGGAAATTATTTTAAAAAATAAAGTGGTTTCTTGAATAAGGGAGAGTGGTGTTTGAGTGATTTCTATCTCAGGTAGGTCTTGACCTAAAACACTTAATAAAAATTGTATGGAAATGACTATAAGTAACTTAACTTGAAGTGGTGAGGGAGACTATGGCCTATAGGCATGAAAGAGATGATATAGGTATATAATATTATGATTAAATTCAATAAATATAAAGGAATTTGAATTTTAAGGTTAAGAGACATACCATCAGGTACAAGAATCCCTTTTCCTAGGGTAAGTATCTACAGTCAGTCTACAAACACATAGTGTGTTGGTGATGGGAGTTGAGAACACAGTTTGCATGCTTTAGTTATTTATCAAAGTTGTAAATGACCTAAAAGAATTTAAGATATAAAAAATAAAGGAATATATAATTCTTAGGCCCTAATAGACACCTATAATAACCTTGTTTTCCTAAGGTGTATGCACCTACAGTCTGAGTGTAGACTAGGCCTAGTCAAATGAAGAGTGCATGTTGAGAAGGTTAGCATGAATGTATGATATTTAAAATGTGAATACCACTAAAAAAGTGGTAATTTAAACCTCATGAGACTATAATATGAGATAAATATAGTAAAGGAAAGTTTCTAACTTGTCACTCAATCTAAGGTTCTAGACCCTACACAATCACTAGGTTTGAGAAGCTAGTCCTGAGAGATTTATGATGTTGAGAGGTGTGTGGGTGTGATAAAAAAATAAAATTTGGTGTATAAGGTAATTATTACATAATATAACCTCTCATATCATTATTTTTTTGAGAAAATAGGGGAAGTTCCCTCTACTTTGTCTCAGATATAGGGCACTCCCAGTCAAGACCACCCTGCAAGTTTGGTGTGTGGATAATGTAAAGGTGAGTAAAGAGTCTTAAATGAATTGAGTGATGATTATTATTATTATAATTAAGTTTAAAAATCATAAAGGAGGTCTTATATTCCTAATAAACCACTCAGAGGTGGTGATGGGTAATCAAAACATAGTTAGGCCTATTAGGCCTAAAACTAGGCTTAAAACCTAAAAGGGTCCAAATACATTTACATGAACATAAAACCTATTAAATATAGTTTATATAAATAAATGGGATTTATAAGGTTGATAAAATTAATTGAGTTGAAAAGTAACAACACAGAATGGTCAAATTGGCCTAAAACCATGACAGGGGTACCTAAAATGCACTCAAAAGCTCGATAAGCCATTTTCAGTTGCTCACATCTATATGGACACTAAGCATGGGAATTTAAGAAGATATGGGTAGTTGGGAATGGTAATATACAAAATATTTTTGTATTTTTTTTGTAATTTTGATGTCAATATTTTATGAACCATCCTTAATAGTCTAGATAGCTCAAAACCCTCCTTAAACCCTTATCTAAGACCCGATAGAGAAAATAAGAAATAATATGAAATAAAAGGGGGTAATTTGGACATGAAAGTGAATTTTAAATGTATATCAATAACTCAATCTCTTGGACATCATACTGGTTTGTACCCTACTTGTATGAACAAGCTAAATTTAGGGGTTTTTATAGGTTTTTGATTGTTTTGTAGGTGCAGAATGGAATTGGTAAATGAGAAAAATTAGATGAGGGATGTTGGTAATTATTATAACTCCATATATTCATCTCTCTCCACATAAAAACATATAAAAATATCTGCTACATCATTCACCACATGTAGTCTTGGACAGATAGTGAAAATGAGAAGTAACTGCCTAGTGAGAAGATGAGAAGTTTGTTTATGTATCTTTTAAGGTTTATTTAATGGATTAAGAGGTATAATAACCTTTAAAATGTATCCTAAAATCTCTTACATTGATTTGGTTGAGAAACTAAAGGTCATCTTGATGAAAAATGTGAAGAGTGGAGCCAAAAAAGTTGGTAAGTGACTGTAAATGGTGAGGACAAATGTCATGAGGAAGGCTAGTAGTTAGGGATGCATATTATGAATGTTATATATTGTTTCAAACATACCTAATATAATTCAAAGTGTCAATTATTTATATCCTAGTTTTGAGAAGTCAAGATAAGCCTCATCATGAAGGCATTTTCAAGAAGGTAGTTAAAGGGTCTGTACACCAATTTGATGAGTTTTTTTTGTGTTTTGGATAGATAATTTTCCAAGGAGACCTTCATGGTCTACTCTCCAATTCATTATTATAAAATTTAATTGGTCCTCATCACTTGAAACTTGTTCTTGTGACCTTTGATCTCCACTCCTCTCTATTCTCACATACTGTATAAATGCAAGCCATTTTAGCTTTTGTAATCTAATCCATGTCTAGTATGGTGAAGCCTTGATAGTTTGAATAATAATGTTTGCCTTTGAGTAAATATTTTAAGATAGTTTTTATTCTATAATTCCTTATCTAAATATGTGGAGTAGTGAAAAAGTTGAGTGATAAGTGGTAATCACCTATACTTACATTCACCTTACTCTCATATTATATGTAATCAATTCATTCTCTATCAGGTCACATAGAGTGTAATCAGTGTTCTTGTCTATCTCTAAGTGTAATAAATTAAATTAGTGTCTAGGATCAAGCCTTGTTTCCTTTCACTTTGAGAAGTGCAGTACATATCACCTTCATGTTTGAAATACTTATGTTGGAGTACCCTAGAAGTTTGAAGCCATTTTTGTAAATAATCTTTCATAATGCAAGTCATGATAGTATAGTGGATATAAATTTGGTGTATCACCTTATTATAATAGGTTATTTTCATGTTACTCTCTATCTCTTTTCATCCAACCAAACTAGTAGTGTAGGTGATAAACAAGCAAAGTTATATCTAGGGAGCTATCCCTTAAACCTAGAGGTTTACCTCTACTATAGGCAACCCAAAATCCTAGAAGTAATCCCATGTTTCCCAAATATTAGATTAGGCTTGAAAAATGATCTCTAGGGTGAAGTATTTTATAATAATAGTTCTGGCATGCCTAATGGAACTATTGTCTTAGGACACCTTGTTAGGGTGAATGCTGGTCTTGACAACATCACAACTAGATATAGTGTTCTACTTAGTATTTGGTGACTCCATTCAATGTAATATCTAGTTGTAGACAAATTTTTATCAATTTTTGTGTTGATACTTTTATGGTCCTTACTAGGTCAACTTCTAGTAGAGGTATCAATCCTATTAACCCACTCTATCAACTTAAACTTCCTCTTAAAGTTTAACATCCTCAGCCTATCTTGATCTTTGAAGAACAAGAGGACTTTGAAAGCCAATAAGATCAAGAGAGTGAAGAGGAAATTGAGGAAAACATGGCTAGATATCATGCTTTCCTGGATTTTAACACAAAAAATTCCATACACCTCAATGCATATGATGATATACCTCCTAATGATACCAAGAGTGTTCCCACATTTAATGGGGAGGGTCATGTCACCTCTAGTGAGTATATTAGGGACATATGTAACTTATGTAGTTTTAAAAATGTCACTAAAGTTATTATTGTAATTATAATACTTACCATGTCCTTTAGAGGGAAACACTTTACTAGTATAAAACATTTCTTGGAGGATATATCACCACTTGGGATGTTTTTTAAGAGTTGATAACTTCAAGGTTTGAGGATAAACGTGATCACGCATCACTCATTCATCATCTCAATGTAATTAAAAGGAGTCCTATGGAGACTATGCATGACTTCAATGAGAGATTCCAAAGAAATTGGCATAGGCTACCTCCTCCCATGAGACCACTTGCAATATTTTTATTCCTTACATATTTAAGGGCTATTGGAACTAACAAAGCCATCATGTTGCATTCCATGGGTGGTTACACCTTACCTAAAGCATATGGACTTGCCATTAGAGATGAGAATGGACTAGTACAAGATGAAATACTACCTTTAAAAGTCTCCATGCCTCTACTACCAAACATGTTTATTTCTACTCAAAGTGTTTATCAAAATCTAAATAAAAATATTAGGTCCAAAGCTTCCCCTAAGGTAGAAGATACCATTAATTTAGATGCAAGGGTCAAGGCCTTAGAATATAAAATTAAGAAACAACATCTGTAATATGGAGTTAACCAAAATGTATATCTGTATCCTCCATAAGGGAATAGGTTCCCATGTCAGAAATATGGTCAAGGTAGAGGTAAAGGATAACCTAACTTCAATAGGCCAACTAATACATATAATCCAACTTCAACCTCCAACATAAGATCTATGGTTCTGGTTCATAGTAACTTAGTCCAAGGATAGGAATGGAAAAAATGATAGTTGATGGATGCCAATTAAGGTGGAGAGTAGGATTTGGTTACTCAAGGAGGAGTTACTCATCAGTTGTTAGTATAAGATGAGAACCTCATGCAAGTAAATGAAGGATGGAAACTTAAGGGAGTGAGTTTAACAAAATTTTTAGTGGAGGATACATTTATCCTCAATAAGAATAATTCAATTTTATATAATACTAGAGAAAAAAGGAAGGCCTTAGAATATGTCCATGGTGTTCATACAAGTTAAAATAGCCCCCTACAAGGTAACAAGGTATGAATACAAGTGTGATAGCCCATACTACTTCTACACCTATTTCAAATCAAAATGTAGGAAGGGTGGATCAAAGTGTTCCAATACCTCAAGTTCAAGTAATTTATTTTCCTTCAAGAATGCAAGAAAAGGTGAATGTTACTACTTTAAACATCATTAATTATTTTAATAATGCTAAATTTAGTATCTCTCTTTGGGATGTGCTTAACATGCCCAATCAAAAAGAGCTTCTTCAAGATCTGCTATCCAAAATTCACCTCAATAATCAAACATCAACCCATGGTAATGTTTCACTCACTAATTATCCCACTCATATCATTGAACCCTCTTTCAAATCTAAAAACCCTCCACCCTTCTACCTCACTCTCATTGTGGGAGGCAAGCTTGTTCATACTTGAATTATATATAGTGGGGAAAGTACCTCAATGATGCCTAAGCTTATGGTAGATAAATTGGGTTTGAAATATGAACCATATAGTAAGGGAGTGATAAAACTTGATAGGACATTAGATAAGTTAGTGGGACTTATCAAAGGATTAAGAGTTTTCTTACATGATTATACTAGCTTCCCAATTCTTACAGATATAGTGGTTAAAAATTTTCCTGCCCACTTTGTTATCTACCTTTCAAGGGATTTCACAGTGAAGATAGGAGGCTATCTCTTAGTTGATTGGTACTTATTAGCCTTTATGATAAGGTATGGAGCAAATTTAACCATTAAAAAAAAATTGTTGGCTAAGTGTCATATTGATCCATACGTGGAAGTGAGTTCTAATCTGAATTGTACCATCAATGATCAAGAAGAACATGTTATAGAAGATGGGTCATCCTCTAATATTGAAGGCATATCTAATATTTTCTTAGATAAGTATGGTACTAATAAATATGAACATTATCCTTATGTTCTCATGGAATGAATTGATTTTGGATTATATTACTTACATGAAGAAGAAATGCTAATACCTTCACTCACAAAGGAAGAAGGTGAGAATGATGGATTGTGGAAGATGTTCTTTGATGGTTCAAGGAGAAATATTGGTGAAGGAGATAGTGTTATTTTAGTTTCCCCATCCAAAAAATAATAATATTTTTCATATAGGTTTCATTTTATTTACACATGTAATGTGGCTGAGTATGAAGGTTTGATTCATGGTCTTCAATGGGTAAGGAGAAAAAGGATCAAGAATTTACAGGTATATGAAGATAGTGAATTGATCATGTATCAAATTAGGAATGTGAGTGCTACCAAGAAACCTTTGTTTAAGTCCTATAATCATATGGTATGGGATTTACTTGAAGACTTCAATGAATTCACCATATAATCAGTTCTAAAGGAGCATAATAAACATGCTGGCATATTAGTTGCTATAGGAGCATAAATTGATACACCTACTAACATAAAAGGACAAGTAAAATAATATCACATCAAGGTCATTTTAAGATCTTCCATCCTTGATAATGAGGTCTCTTGGTAATTTTTTTATAGTGATAAACACATTATATATTTCTTGATGAAGCTGAGTTCTTAACAAGAAACTAGAAAAGAATTCATGATCAATTTGAGAATCAGATTGTACAAATGAGGAAAATAAAAATGCCTAAAGGATTGGTGACCTTATAAATTATATTTAATTAATATTATAAAATAAAGAAGGAAAAGGTGAGCATGCATACAAATTATGAGAACTATGAAAGAGTCTTGATATTCAAAGACAAGCTCCTCAAAATAAGTAAGGTATGTTGTACATAAAAAAACAAGCATTCATTGATTTTTGTAAGGAGTTCCATGATATGTTTTTTTGGGAATATAAAGACCTAAAATTTCTTGATCCTATTCTATCCCATCATAACATTGAGTTAGATCCAGGATTTAAACTAGTTAGGCAAAAATAAATGCCTATCAATCCCAAGGTTAAATAAATCATGAGAATGGAACTCACCAAGCTCCTTGAATCTAAGATAATATTCCCTATCAAGAACTTAACTTAGGTATCTAACCTTGTACCTATTAGGAAGAATAATGGGGAAATAATACTTTATGTGGAATTTAGAGATCTCAAAAGGGTGTCACTTAAAGACCACTATCCCTTACCTCCCATGGAGGATATTTTGAAAGTTATTTTAGGTTCCCAACATTGCTCACTCATACTTGGATATTATAGTTATAATTAGATTTTGGTGAATGAAGATGATAAGTTCAAGACAACATTTACTAGAAGATGGGGAACATTTACTTATAGGAAGTGCCCATTGGATTGTCAAATGTTGGTACCACCTTCCAAAGGGTAATGGACATGGCTTTAAAAGGTCTAATCGATGAGATGTTGTTAGTATATCTAGATGATATAACCATGTTATCAAAGGATGTAAATGAGCATATGAAGTACCTAAGGTAAGTGTTTTAAAGGTGTAAGTAGCATGGGGTATCTCTCAACCCCTAAAATTTCATCTTTTCTATCTATGAAGGTAAGCTCCTAGGACACATTGTTTCGAAGGATGGTCTAACCATTGACCCTAAAAGGATAGAGGCTATTATATGCCCATCATTGACCTTACACAAGAAAGGATGCCAGAGTTACCTAGGCAAGATAAAATTTGTGAGAAGGTTCATACCTAGTTTTGCATCTTTGGTGAAGCCTATCATAACCATGCTCAAGAAGAATCAAGTTTTCTCTTAGACTAAAGAGGGTAAGAGTAGCTGTGAAGCCATGAATCAAGAAATTTAACAAGCTCCCATTCTTAAAAACCATAATTTTGATATATATTTCATGTTGTATTCATTTTCTAACCTTGATACTATCTCAACTATACTAATGCAAAAGACTAATGAATGTGTTGAACAACTAATCACATTCTTTAGTCAAGGTTTGGAAGATTATGAGGTTAATTATAAATTTATGGAGAAACAAGTCCTTGATATTTTAATAGGGATAAATAAATTTAGGCATATGGTGTCAAGTAATAGGATCCACATCATGGTTTCTCTTCCTAGCACCAAGGAGTTCCTTTTGAGCAATAACCTCAATGAAAAGAGGGCAAGGTGGATTACAAAGGTAATGGAGTATAATGTTGACATCAAGGTGAAAAATTTGATAATAGGTAAGGTTTTTTATGAAAACTTAGCTTTAGACCTCCATGAGACAAAAGAACAAGATTTGGTCAATCAAGATTAATCCCAACTAGTTGATCCTACACCTATACAATGTTAGAAAAAAAGACATCATCAAATATCTCCAAAGTGGTGAGTGTCTTAATGGTTTGAGTAGATAAAAAATAAGGTATTTCATATTGAAAGATATTCCTTATTGTCTTGTAGATGGTGTAATTTTTATAAGAGATACAAATGGTGTATTATTGAGATGCATTAACAATGACCAGTTTGGAGTGTTGATTGAAAAGTTTCATAATGGAATAACAGGAGGTCATTTTAATCCAAGAACCATAACTGAAAAGATCATGATGGTGTAATATTAGCCTAGTCTCTTCAAATATTTTTATTCTTAGGTGAGGTGTGTATAATTTACTTTCTTTATAGGAAAATAAATGCTTGCATCTCTCCCTTTGAGGCCTATTCAAGTAGATCAACACTTCATGTAATGGGGTCTTGACTTCATTGGTATGATAAATCCTCCATCAAGTGCTGGTCACAATCGGATACTCATAGCAATTGATTACTTCACAAGCTAGGTTGAGGTAGTTGCATTGAAGAAGGATAATGAGAGTTTTATCTTAGGTTTCTATGAAAGCATTACAAGAAGGTTTGGAACTCCGTCTAATTGATTAAGAAGGATAATGCACTTGCTTTCATGGGTGCTGAAATAATTGATTGGACAAGTAGTAATGGCATATATTTGAGTACATCATCTAAATATTACCCTCAAGGTAATGTGTTGGCTGAGTCTACTAACAATAACCTAATCAAAATTATTAATAAAAATTTGGAGAATAATCAAAGAGCTTGGCACACTAAATTGAAGACAACCCTATGGGTTGATAGAATTAATACTAAGAGGTCACTATGGAACTCTCCCTTGGTTATTGTCTATGGGAGACAAGCTAGGCTGTCCATATCCCAAGAGCTACCTACCTTAGAGCTGACACATCAGTTAGAGTTGCTTGAAAATACTCTAATGGAGGTGAGGTTGATGAAGTTGATGGAGTTTCAATAGACTAGAGAAAATGATCACAAAGCTATGGAACATCATCAAGTTCTAATGAAAAAGTCCTTTGATAATAAATTAACTCTAAGAGTCTTCCAAAAAGGTGACATAGTACTAAAGTGGGATGAAGATAGAGAAAATCCAGGAAGACTACCAAATTTGATACTTTGTGGAGAGGGCCATACATCATCATCAAGTGAAATAAAAACAAATAATTTCAATTGGAAAGAATTAATGGGGAGGATTTGACTATCCATGTAAATGGGATCCACTTGAAGCCATTCTATTGATGAGATGAAGGTTAGTTATGTACATATTAGGAGAAGTGTGTGTTTTTGCTTATGTTGTATGTGTTTTCCCTAAGTGTTCTTGAGAACACATGTCTGTTTGATTTAGTATGTTGTTTGATGTGTTTGTTTCCTAGTTTTTGGTGTTTTTTCAAAGGTAATTTAGTGTTAGTATTATGTATATATAACTCCATATCCCAATGGATAGGAGAAGGCTACTGGTCTTTGGCATAGTTGGCTTGATACCCCTAGGAAATGACCAAAATGTTGACTAATTTGACCACAAGTCAAATTAGGTCAACCCCCTATATATTCAAACCTATTATAGGGGTATTATAGGGTGTAAATTGTATGCTATAGTCTTAGGAGGTCATTTATAATGTGCTTTAGTTTTGTTATAGTTATATAGTTTGTACTATGTCACTCTAAGGTCACTTTTAGGTGATTTATTAAACTTGTACATGTTTTCCATAGAATGAAAATGTTTTAAAATCATATCTAACATCCTATATGTCAAATTCATGTTAGAAATGGTAGTCTTGGACTAAAAACTATATGTACAATGTTGAAATTAAGAATTTTATGTAGTTTTAGGTAATTTCATGCAGTTATATGAATTGTAGAACACATTTGGCATGTGTGGTGAATTCAAGAGTGTCTCTTAGGATTATTACAATTCATTTCCATGTGTAATTATATTCGATAGGTCTAAAGAGGGTAAAAACTGATCTATCTTTCCTATCACTCTCCTAGACAACTAGAAATGGTCAACTGGTTTAAATTTGGTACATTTAGGAGGATTTGAGTAAGAAAAAGTATACTTGGTGGGAGGTATTACTATATGTAATTCAAATTCATGGTAATAATGGTAGGTTTGGTTTCTTGGGCTCTATAAACTATTGCTAAGAAGGTTTTATCCTCATATTTGCCTACAAATCCCTATGGCCTTCAAGTTCTTTCTATGTTTGCATTGATCTATGAAAACCAGTCATTGCACATGATCCTAAGGAGTATGAGCATCCTTATCTCAAGGTATAGTATAGTTTATACATGTGTAGGTTAAGGAATGAGCAAGACCATCTATTTTGCTAGTGAGAGATTCCATTGCTACTTTGCAGACATGTTTTCACAGTAACCGAGTTTCTTTCTCCTAAATTGGTCTTTAGGACAAAGGTACTATGTTATTTTAAAATTTTTATAAGCATAATGATCAGTATCTTATTTTTTAGGTTTAGTCTTAAAGACTAGCACTTGATGAAGTGCAGGGCCTAAAACATACACATAGTTAGTTTCCTTGGTGACTGTCACCTACCGTCAAGTTTGATTGAGCATTGGCCAGTCAAGTTGATGAAATAAAAATGTTTAAAGGATTATGAAGATACCCTCAAAGTTTAAATAGTGAAATTGAGCCCTTAAAATGGTTAGGAGATTGGTAATGGAAATTAGTTCAACACATATAGTCCAAAGAATATCTTCACCTACAGGTAGCTTCAATAGTGGTTTGAGTACAATCCATAGAGGTTTAAAGAATGATGAGATGAAGGTATTGAACTCTTTGAAACCTTTAAATCAGGTCTGGGAGCATGGAAAATACCAATATGTCAATGGTGAGGCCATAAAATTATAGGTAGACTTGAATCCATGTTCATAGGTTTGGAAAGTGGTAACTGAGACACTTTACCTTAACCTCTCTGAATTAAATTTTGCTCACACACTTATACATCCCATGGCGAAGTTCCTTGAAGCCTACATAGACCTAATGGTTTCAATTTGGTAACCCAAGCCTAAGGGCAATGATTTGACACAAAAAATTGGTTTATCAACTAAGGGAGAGTGGTGTTTGAGTGATTTCTAACTCAAGTAGGTCATGATCTAAAACACTCAATAAACACTATATGGAAATGCCTATAAGTAACCTAACTTATAGTGGTGAGTGAGACTATGGCCTCTAGGCATGAAATAGCTCATATAGGTATATAATGGTTTGAGTAACATAAATAAGGATCAAATAAGGTTAATTTTAAGTTTAAGAGACACACCATCACCTATAGGAATCCCTTTTCCTATGGTAAGTATCTTCAGTTAGTCTATAAATACATAATGTGTTGGTGATGGAAGTTGAGAACATATTATGCGTGGTTTAGTTGTTATTTAAAGTTAGATATGACCAAATTAACTTTATTATGGAACTAATAAAGGAATATATATTATGTAGGCCCTAATAGACACCTATAGGAACCTCATTTTCCTAAGGTTAATGCACCTATAGTCTGAATGTAGACTAGGCCTAGTCAAATGGAGAGTGCATGTTGAGAATGTTAGCATGAGTGTATGATGGTGAAAATGTGGATAATAATACCATATTGGTAATTTAAAAATCATGATACTATTAGATAAGATAAACAAATCAAAGGTAAGTTTCCAACTTGTCATTCAGTCTGAGGTTCTAGACCCTACATAGTCACTAGGTCTGAGAAGCTAATCTTAAGAGATTTGTGATGTTAAGAGATTTATGGGTGTGATCCAAAAATAAAATTTGGTGTAGAATTTCCTCATTACCTAATATAACCTCTCATAGCACAAGTTTTTTTGAGGAAATATGGGAAGTTCCCTTTGTTTTATCTTAGATAGAGGGCACTCCTAATCAAGACCACCTTGCAGGTTTGGTGTGTGGATAATGTAAAGGTGATTAGAGAGTCTTACATGAATTTAATAATGATTAATATAGTTATAATTAAGGTTAAAAATCATAAAATAGGTTGTAAAGTCTCAAGAAACCACTTGGAGGTGGTCATGGGTAATCAAAACATAGTTAGGCCTATTAGGCCTAGAACTAGGCCTAAGCCCTAAAAGGTTCCAAATCCATTTAAATGAACATGGAAACTTTAAAATATAGTTTATATACTTAAATAGGAGGTATAAGGTTTATAAAATCCATTTATCTATGGAGGAATAACATATAATGGTCAAATTGGCCTAAAACTATGATAGGGTTACCTAGAATGCACTCAAAAGCTCGATAGGCCATTTTCAAATGCTCACATATATACAAACACCAAGAATGGGACCTAAATAATATAGGGATATTTTTTGAGGGTCATATACTAAATATTTTTTGACTTTTATTGGAGGTTGGATATCAAGATTTTATGACCAATCCTTAATAGTCTAGATAACTCAAAACCCTCATTAAACTCTTGTCTAAGGCCTGATGGAGAAAATAGGAAAGAATATGCACTTAAAGGGGATAAATTGGAAATTAAAATTTACCTTGGAAATTTATATCACTCACTTAATATCTTAGACATCAAAATGGTATGTACCCTACTTATATAGACAAGCTAAATTTAGGTTTTTTTTATAGGTTTTTGATTGTTTTACAGGTGCATAATGGAATTGTTAGATGAGAACCATTGGATGAATGATGTATGGATTTATTATAAATACCTATTGTAATATCTCCATATAATAACATAGAAACATATTTTCTACATCATTCACTACATGTAGTCTTGGACAGATAGTGAAAATGAGAAGTGACTAACTATTGAGAAGATGAGAAGTTTATTTTTGGATCTTTTTAATGTCTAATTCATGGAGTAGAAGGTAGAAAGACCATGAAAGGTATACTATCACCTTTTACATATATTTGGTTGAGAAAATAAAGGTCACCTTGATGACAAATGTGAATAATAGAGCTAAGAAAGTTGGTAAGTGATAGCAGATGGTGAGTATAAGTGTCATGAGGAAGGATATTAGTTTGGGACACATCTAATGAATGTTATATAAGGTTTAAAACATCCTTAAGATAGTTCACATTTTTCAAGTCTTCCTAGTCTCATCATTAAGGTGGTTTCAATAAGGTAGTTGAAGGGTCTCTATCTTAGTTTGAGGAGTTTTTCATGTTTCAAATAAACACTTGTCCAAGGAAGTATTCATGGTCCATTATCCATTCCATTATTATGCAATGTAACTAGTCCTCATCACTTGACACTTGTTATTGTGAACCTTGAGCTCCACTCCTCTCCCTTCTCACATACTCTATAAATGCAAGCCATTTTGGATTTTGTAATCTAATCCATGTCTAGTATAGTAAAGCCTTGCTAGTTTGAATACTAATGTTTACCTTTAAATAAACATTTTAATCTACTTTTGATTATACAATTCCTTATCGAAGTGTGTGGAGTAGTTAAAAAGTTTAATGATAAGTGGTAATCACCTATCCTTGCATTCACCTCTCTCATATTATGTGTAAACAATTCATTCTCTAATAAGTCACATGGAGTGTAGTCATTGTCCTTGTATATCTCTAAGTTTAATAAATTACATTAGTGTCTAGGATCAGGCCTTTTATCCTTTCACTTTGAGAAGTGCATTACATATCATCTTCATGTTTAAAATACTTATGTTGGAGTAACCTAGAAGTTTGAAGCCAATTTTGTAAACAATCTTTCATAGTGTAGGTCATGTTAGTATAGTGGATATAAATTTGGTGTATCACCTTGTTAGAATAGGTTATTTTCATTTTACTCTTTATTTCTTTTCATCCAACCAAACTAGTAGTGTGGGTGATAAGCAAGCAAAGTTATATCTACAGAACTATCCCTTAAACCTAGAGGTTTACCTCTACTATAGGCAACTTGAAAGCATAGAGGTAATCCCATGTTGACCAGATATTAGAGTAGACTTGAACACCCATATTTAGAGTGAAATATTTGGTGAAAAATTATCTCGATAAGTACCATTGTTTTTCATTTATTACAATATCAATAATTGGTCGTACTTACTATTTTTAGCATATCTCAGTATTTAAATTCATAATATTATTTATTCAAGTTTGTAATTAAATGGCATGATATATATATATATATATATATATATATATATATATATATATATATATATATCACCCATATGATTATTAATTTATATATTATTAACCTAACCACACTCCTATACTTAAGGTTAAACATTTGGTAAATCCAATTCTTGTGAGTGCAATTCTTTATGATTCCCAGGGCTTTCAGCTAGCCAAGTTTTCAGTTATCTATTTCAAATTTTAAGAAAATTTTCATTTTTAAGAAATGGAAAATGTTAATGAAAAACTTGATTTTAAATAGAATATAAAGAATCATTAGTTAGTCATCTCAATAATAGTAAGGGCTTAATGGATGTATTTTTTTTAATATTACATGAGATGAAATCAATAAGCATGATAAGGCTTGTAGACATGTAAAACTAACCACCAATGGCTTTGCATCAGACTATTAGACCAATTATTACTAATCATCAAACATTTAACCTAAAAGTTTCTATTTGTCTTGAATTTAGCTTCATAGACTTGCATTAAATCAATTTGACCTATTAAATCAATTAAACAAGGCAAATACACATATTGAATTAATGAAAATCAAACAAATGACTAAATGCCTAAAAATAATTAATTGACTTGCACACCCTAATCAAAATAAATTAGTAAGTGAAATCAATTTAAAATCCTAATTGAGTTCACCCATGAGCTAATAAATTAATTAAATCAGTTACTAAAAAGGAAATTCAAGAGCATCTTACAACATCCTAGAACACACTCATTACCTTTGTGAGTTGTCACTTTTGGAAAATATCTAAAAGAATATCCTAAGAATATGCCAAACTCAACAAGGTTAATAAACTCAACCATAGTCAAATTTAATCCATTCCAAGGGATTTTAAAGCCTATAAAAGTAATCCTAGAGCTCTTCATTTAAAGAGCTCAATCAAATTAGAGTTATAATGTAGGAATAGATTCATGAAGCTAAAAGCCTAATGTTATAATGCCAAAATTGAGCCAAAACCATTAAAAAATTTAATTAATCAAGCCATTAATCCATCTATCAAGACAATAATTCAAAAATGGTGCATAAAGGAGATGATGTTAGCCATATGTCATTGATAAAGACTTCTTATGCATAAACCAAACAAGCCAACCAAATTACCATTTGGATCTATCAAGGATTTGGTAAGGAATTTGTGTTTTTATATTTATATTTCTAATTTCCTTCCATATTTTGTTGAATTCTCATTTGGTTTATTCATTATGCTCCCCCATGATCAATCCCACATTATTTTAGATTGTTAGTGAGTTCATTTTTCATTATTTTTGAGACTAACTCTATACTAACCTCCTCCTTTGAGTTAAATTCCTAGATCACAAGACTAAGGATTCATCACCTAGTGATGGTGAATCCTTAAAAGGTACTACAAATGATTACATTCCAATCAATATACCAACATATATTGGAGGCATGGATTATGTTTTCCAACCTTTGTTTCCTAAAACTAATATTGTTACATCTACCATGGTGTTACCAAATGTTTCAACTCAAATATTGGTTTCAATTCCTATTTATAATCAAACCATGTTTACTTCCCCTTTAGTGACTACTTAGATTGTTAATCTAAATCCCAATTGGTCTATAGTTCAAACTATACTTCTAGTTATAAAGACCTTGGAGGACAAGGCCACAAAAATTGAACCAAAGGATTTAGTCTCCTCATGCTATTGATTCACAAGATGCATTGCATACTTTTATTTCACCTAAGATATCTTTTCACCCTTTACCAAATGGTTTTGTTTCACCTAAATTCACATATTATGATGGAAAGGATGATCTTGAACAACATATTTGATCTGTATTTATGACTTGCCTTGATTATGCCTCCAATGATAAAAATTTTACCAAATTATTTCCAAGGAGGCTCAAGGACTATGTTTTAAGGTGGTTATATGATTTACCTCTCCAATCAGTAAAGAAATTCAAAATTCTTGAAAATTATTTTTTGGTACACTTATCTATTAACATTACCAATTTTTTTTTCTATGCCCAAATTGTAAAAATAAAACAAGGAACCAATAAACCTATCAATAAAATTATCTTGAAATACAAGACCATGTTGGAAAAAATGACCAATCCTATGGTATATAAAGAACTTAAAGACATATTCAAGTAAATTTTTCTTGATCCGTTACATGAATCTATTTTTTTCAAAAAGTTTGAATATTTTGATAACTTATTCCATGTTATTTCATTTCATGAAATGAAACTTATTTCATTGAATAAACTTAAGTATGTATCAAACACACTAACTAAATCTACATATAATATTAAATTTATTATCAAACCAAGTTATAAGGTAAAACCTATTGATACTAAAAAATAAACAACCACAATGGTTATTTTAGTGTCATAGTAACCTAATTGGATCATATTATCTAATGCATCAAGGAGATAATTTACACACTTACCCGAGTCTCTCGTTTCATAATTCCTATAGCTTGTAAAGTGTTATCTTATATCTCTCCCTCCTCCTATAGAGATTTATATGAGTAGACCTATACCCAAAAGGTATGATGTGAATAATTATTGTGACTATCACCAAGGCCATATGAATTATACAAATATATGTCTTACCTTGAATCATAAGATCTAAGACCTCATTGATGACCAAAATATTACTTTTTATGATCCTCTAAAGGTATTAGGTTCACAACCTGGTGATCAATAAAAGTATAAAATATTTAAAAATCCTTTAAAATAACAGTCTAATAAGGATTCATAAGTACAAATGACATATAATGCACATCTTCCTCCATCACATTATGAACACACATTGGATGGGATTACTAGTAATTATATACGACATATACCTCCTATGGTTCAGACACCTATTAATTTCAATGAAAGTAGGATTAGGGATGATGACTCAAATATTTATTCTTTATTCATTTAAACATACCTTGATCACTAGCCTATATGAAGTGTTATGATTGATAATGATTCAAGAAAGAACATGTTCACCATGACATTATTTATGTATTTGGGTTATACAAATCATGATTTACATCTTTCGAATAGATCAATTAGAGCATTTGATGGGAACTTACAACAAGTTTTTGGTGATATTAAATTAACTTTAAAGGTGGGTCCCACACATGTTATTACTACCTTCTCAGTTATACCTACCATATGTGTCTTTGATATGTTATTAGGATTAATTTGGATACATGTACTTCAAATAATACTTTCTATAATAAATAGTTATGTTAAATACATTCATGCCAATTAGGTAATTATAGTATTTAGAGTTCCATATGAGCATCTTCTAGAATAAGAGAAATTTATACCTAGGTTGTTAGTTATCAAACCTACTAATGTTAATATTATACAAAAGGGTAAGCAACATGCAATCCTCTTTACTAGGAAACCACTACTTGAGAGATCATTGAATTAGAGATCCATACTGGGTTCCATTGAATATTCATCTACTAAACACCATATTTAGGTATATAGAGCATATACACTTGTTCATATTAATATTATTCCATAGAAACCATAGACCATTCAGTGATGGGTTCCATAAACCCATACTCATATTTATTCATGACCATAGAGTCCTATTATATGTAGAGCATCATAAATACTACAATGATAAATATTGCACTTACACATGCTCCATGATATTACCACCAATTTATTTCACTAGGTTCATAGTGGGGAGATACCTATGAGAATACATTGGATGAGATCATTGGATAATATTTTTGGTGTTGCATATTCCAAAAATACCAAAAAAAAAAAATCAAACATCCAAAAATATTTCCAACATGTACATGTTCTACTGATTTAGTGGCATCTATGTTGTAATTCCATGTTAGTGGATAATATATCATTTATTTATATATACATACATATTTCACACATCTTTTGAGTGTGATACAAGCATACACAAATAAATGATCTATGCAATTTTAGATGTTGGGCCTTCCCTCTACTCATGTCATGTGGACATTGGGGGCATCTAATTCTTTGATCATGATACATCTAGGTTATATTATTATATAATCACTTTATATTAACATGTTTGAGATTATGTAATTACACATGCCTTTATCTATTCTTATATCTTTTAGTGTACTTGATATGCTTTATACTTAATGTTTTTTACTAACACAGATGATCGATGGGCTAGTATGCTATGTTTATATTAGTTGTTTATGCTTTCATTTATTCACCTCCTTGAGTGTTTCACCTTGATATTTTTTTGATTATTTGAATATTTGAATATGATCCATTTTTACATCCCCCATGCCTTTGTTTGCCTCTTTAACATTTGAGTATGTCATTGCTTGTTGTATGGAAATTTGACTAAGTCATGTTCCTTCAATTATGTGGCATTTGAAAATGCCCCTTGTTTTCCATCTCCTTGGGACATTATATTTTGATTTACTATTGAGTGATATTATGTGTGTGATTTATTTATTGTTAATATTGTATATTTACTCTCTAAACATTGCTATGATCTATATAATGCATTTTAGGCATTGATGTGATCATGTATTATGCACTTCAATGGTATATCTACCTAGACATGTTTCTCCTATATGTTACATGATACATTCATAGTTTACATGGTTATCATATCCCTATGAGGTAAGGTAAATAATATTTATACTTCCCCTCACCTCAAAAGGGGGGAATATCAGTGGGGGCATGATATAGAGGCATGACACACACATTCTTCATAGATTTAGATTACATTGAGGAAATGTTTTAGAAACATGTTCTCCATATTTGTTATAGTTTTAGATATATAGTTGGGGCATGTTTTATAAACATGTTCTCCACACTTACATTAGTTTTTAGTTTCATATTATAGTGGGGGAATGTTATGGAAACATGTTATCCACACTTACACAATTTGAAAATATGCTAAATTACATAGTTATATGATTCATATACATATTTATGGCATAATTCTATAAATTGGTACCATTGTTATACCTAGGTTTCAGAATGAGACATACATAAGGTGTATAATCTATGCAAAGAGTACCTAAAGTGAAAAATCAAATAAATTTTCAAATTTCAAACACCTCTAGAAACTTTAGCTCACTAAGTTAGACTGTTATGGGCTATTATTGAGTTAATCTACTACAATAGTTGGTTCAATTAATCAGAAAGTTGAGTTGATAAAATAACTTAATATTACCAAATTTATAAGTTAGAATTAATCAAATCATCTAACTCTACCATATTTATAGTGTGATTTGACTTGGTTCATTCATGCTCACTAGGTTATAAGTATGATGAGGTTGTATAATAAACTAATCTCAACTACTAGGTGGCAACTCACATTTTTTCCAAGGATAGGGGAAAGTTTTGTCCTTTAATATTTCTATATTTATGCATTTTTTAGATTTGAATTTATCATAATATGATATCTAATGGTTCACAATGATACATATTTTCAAATCAAGTTGCCAAAAGGCAAGGTAGTTACATCGATACATAGGTGTACTCTTAAAACTTTATATTTCAATTTTAATAATTTTAATGATTTTGATTTTAGATTATATGCATTTATTATACACTATAATATGTTATTGGTTTCAAGCCATCACCAAAAAATCACTCAAGTTGGGCTCACATAAAGGAAAGGTGTGTTATACACACATAGGTACACATTTTTTCCCCTTTAAACTTATAGTTTCATTACTAGATTAAAAAGGGGGAAATTTAGAAACTATTTAAAAATTATATAGCACCTCAGTGTTTTACACTTGATAAATATGGACCTTGGTTGTTCCGCTTAGTTATAGACCTTTTTTTCTATTGAAAGGCTTTCATGCACTATTTATCTGTACTCATTTCTCATATCTTAGTCCAACTAATGTCATTATGATGACCCAGACCTTCTATCTTGCCTAAAATGTTATAGATCTACCTATCTGCTATCTCTACAATTTTTGGACATGTACCTATTCTCCTACTTTTTAGACACTTACATCCCATTTTGATGCCTACATAGATGAAAGAGTCATGTTCTAATGGAAGTGTCCATTTCTCTAAATCATCAAAATTTCAAATGAAACATATCCCTATGGCTAGCCTAAGTGATTTAATGCAAGATATTTTTGTAAAGGATTGGTATATATGCATGATCAATCCTCATTCATTCCTTACCTAACAAATTCACACCTCTCATAAGGAAAAGTACCAAAAACATTCAATAAAACATTCAAATGAGAAAATATTCCCTATTTTATCTTATTTACTTATCAGTTATAGGGAAAACACATATACATGTCTAAAGTACTAAAGGAGGGTGCTATGAGTCATATTTTCTAGGTTAAAAGCTAGGTCATTATTGTACTTGATTTCCACATATTTCACCCTTATAAACAAATAAGCCAACACATTAAAAGAGAACTAAATCATTTTGAGGCCCTCTTTAAAGTAGTGGGTATGTAGGCAACACCCACTAACAAAGGGGTCTTTGGGGTTAGCTTAACATCTTGAGCCCACTAACCTATTTTTACCAAGGTCACTATGAAGATGAATAATTAGGATTTTGATGACTGAATATAAGCAATAGTTCCTAATTCAGATGTTAATTAACCAAAGTGTAAGTGACATAGGACCCAAAATATTCTAGGTTGTCACATCTAGATCTAGTAGGTATTCTGTGCTAGATACCTACATCCAAGTCAGATAGATGAATCGACATAACCATCTTAAGTCAACACAAGTGTCTAAGGTCATAAAGGTGAATTTTTTAGAATCTAATGATTGATCCAAAATCTAGATCCAATCTATTTATAACATGTTCCACATTATATCTACATTCACATTGTAATCAGTCTAAGTACCATTATTTTCCATTTATTTCAATATCAATCATTGGTTGTACTTACTATTTTTAGCATAGATTAGTATTTAAATTTAGAATATTATTTGTCTAAGTTTGTAATTAATTAGATTATTATAGATATATTTATCACCCTTGTACTTATTCACTTGTATATTCTTAACCCTAACCCCACTCTTAAATTTAGAATTAAATAGTTCCAATGGTGATAAAGGGTGAAGAGGTAAGGTTTGATCAACTAATGAAGAGTAACAAACTATATCCTAGATATGAATATATCGATAGAAAGGTGATAGAAAACTTAGAAAAATGAAGTTAGTTGCATCTAGATCTAGTCATTATTCTATACTATATACCTATATCATAGTCAAACATTAGCATTAATGGTAATATTTAGATCTGATGATAGTGTCCATGACTATATAAGTATAGTTTTTATAATTTGAAGACTAATCCAAAACATTGATTCTATATATTCTATGTCAGTTTATAGTCTAAATTTGTTTATGCACAATAAACCACGTATAATTGTTTCTTATTTATTATAATATCTTTCAATAATTGTACTTTACTATTTCTAAGAATCTTAGTTTTATAAATTTAGAATATTATTTATTTAAGTTTTTTTATGAATTGGCCTATTATATGTTAGTTTAACAACCTTGTGTTAGAATTATTTATATATATTCTTAACCCTATACCCCATTTCTAAATTTAGGGTTAAAGAAAAGGAAACATGCATTCATATTTTTGCATACACACATCATGAGAATGTTTTATGCATGAAAAAATGAAATTTTGAATAAGATGCATCTTTATATTTACAAGCACGTATACTTTATAAGATTGAATTTGATGTAATGCATTCATAAACTATAAATAAAAACTAAGTTCTTATGTAAAAAATGCATAATAAGATTGTAAGTCAAGTAATATGGAAGACATAGGAGAACTAGGATCCTCACACTCACTTTTGAAATATGTAGAATACATATCATACTCATAATCATAAGCAGTGCTAAGAGGCTCTATGTAATCATAATTAGTTATATTAACATTAAATATATCATTTTTCTATTCATTATCATAACTAAAAGAAAATGTATGATTTTATCACATTTGTTATTAGCTATTGAATCCTCATAATAAATGTATTGATCCTTATGAAGATTGAATATTAATTTTAAAGGATGAGGCTATTGATGATTTTAAATATGGGGACTCATTTTAATAAATTTAAATATAAACAAACCCAAAAGATAAGAAAAAAATGAAAAAAATGAGAGTAAACATCAACAATGATAGCCCATATAAAAAATAAGATCTAAAAAAATTATGACAATTTGAAACTTTATAAAAAATGGAACCCTAGGGAAAACTAGGGTTTTGATGTAATGTTAACTTAGAGGTCAGATTCACTAGAATGTTTTATCTAAAATGGGATTCTAAACAAAGTACACTATGAAAATAAAACATTTGAGTGCATCAATGTAATATTAAGATTCATATAATATTTAACAATAAATACATTCAAGTATGTGCAATACATATAGTAATAATTTTACAACTATGAGATTTAGAGTAAAGAAAGAGCATTTATTATTTTATTGATCTGTTCTAGACTATCACAACTATCAGGGTCTATCTTAGGCTCACTAACAAACTCTTTATTCTATTCATTTAGGTTTTTATTTCTTATTTAGGCCTAGACACTTGTGTCACCATGAGGACACTTGTATCGATGCTACCATCCAAGTTTCAATGCATCTATCCTGCACAAAATATGCACTCTTTCTTGAAACTTCCACCTAGGACTTTATAGGTTTTCTATCACCTTTTGGATTGTGTGTTCATATCATGTGCATATGCTTTCAATATCAAAATATGAATCAAAGCCCTAGATATTTGCCTTTGACCACCTATTACTAAATAAAAATGGGTTAACACGTGAGTCAAGCTAACCATAGACACCCTATTATTTCTAAGTGCTACTTACAAAGCCATATATTCCAAGGAGGGATTTAGACTCAAATTTATTTCTCCCTCCTAGTTGTGTGTGTGTAATGGTGATTACGAAACTATCTGCTCCTCATATTACAACCCTTGGTACAAATAATGTAAGTGAAATTTGACCTTTTGTAACACTTAAGACTACAACATTATGAAATTTAGTATAAGGTTCAATTTGATAGATTTTTAATAACAATGTATATTATAAATTATAAACTTTCTTGGCCCTAATATTATGCCCTAGCTTTTTATATATATAGTGGTCCTTTTGAATTTGAATTAAAAAACCTAGTAGCATGTGAAATCCAAAAATGGGAAAAAATATATGGCCCCTTTACAATAATCACAAAGTGATAAGAATGATAAAATGGAAGAAAAAAGGATGTACACTCGTATTATCCTTCAAACACTAGAATCGATGCTAGTGTCTAACAATGATTGCAAGTGTCTAGGGACTTAGAATATAAAATAAATAAAAGAAACAAAGGAATCCCTACCACAAGGTAGCTAAAGCATAACATAGTAATTATAAAGTATCAAAAAATAATACATTACCATAAAAATACATGAATAATAAGGGGCCCATGCAAGGTATCACCACTAAGTACTCATATCCTTCTTTAAAGGGTTTATACATCTGAAACTAAGCTAAAAAAAATATACAACATATCTTGTACCGAATATGGGTATCTAAAATTTCAAAAGTTTTAAAATATTATTTTTTAGTCATTGGCACATATGATGGGGGTATATGCCATGCATATTCACTCATATTTTAGGATCAAAGTAAAACTTCACATAGTTTTAAAGTTTTAAATAGAATTCACAATAAGCATATACATATAATTTTAAATTCTACAGTTATAATAGGGGCATGATACAGATTAATGTCACACTTTTTAATTTTATTTTTCTAAGCTAAGAACATGGTAAGAGCATGGGTGTAATCCATTATCTTTTGATTATGCATATACGAACAAAGTTGTATTTGAATCTATAAGCCATTTTCAATGGTTGATTTAGTTTAAGTGCATAGTGCATAACTTAGAGATTACTATGTAATACAACATTATGTCAGCAAATCCATTTTATATTTCAACCCATTTCACATATTGGGGTTACAAACATCAAATAAGATAAATTAAGGTTTTTTCATCTCTCAACAGGTGTCATTTCTATTCTACAAGTGAAAATTCAATGTGGAGATTGGTCACCCTCAAATGTTCTCCATTGGTTCAACTAAGGTACCAACATCTCTCCAAGTGCTTCATGGGAAACACCTTATCTCAAATGCTTCAAAGAAGCATCATCTCTAAAAAAAGTCAAAAAATAAATATTTGGTTTACACATATAGGTGTATACCTTCCATAATTTCATTTCAAATTTCAAATTTCAACCATTATTCAAAATTTCAAATTTAATCAAATTTCAAAATCTCAAACTCAAGTTTTATTTCAAATTTTAGTTTTTAAAAGAAAAAAGTAACTAATTTATGTGTTTTTTATGGTTTTCCAAAGTATATAATGCCTTACATAATTGAATCACTTGCTTAAAGACAAATTATGTCTTACACACTAAGGTATAATTTTAATTTAATCTAAAAATTTCATTTTTAGACTAAAGATGGGGGGGGGGGGGGCTGAATTTGGTAACCTAAATTTGGCCACAAATACTTGATGATGTCTTTTTTAATTCATTTTTATATTTAATTAGTGTTTGCACTTAATTACTACCTATTTTTGCACTTCACCCTACCCAAACCCATGTGAAAACTTATTTTTATTTTCAAACCATCATCTGTAACATATAAAAATGTTCTAATTATTATAAATTCAATTATGCATATATATGTCTTAAACCAGATCCAAAACCCATCACTTTTCCATAGGGGAAAAGAATGCACAATAGGGACAATAATAGGAGGTGTTCCTATCCCTATGGGATGTTGTTGTCTATTTCTTGCCAATAGTAAACAAATTAAATTAACCCATCCCTTAGGTCATCTTTCATGTTTTTAGGCTTTCAAACTTCTGATCATACCTTTTGAATTCCTATAAAGGCACACTCAAGTCATTTATTACTTCATTTTGAAATTTCAATATAGAGGCTTACTTACACAAGTGCACACTAATAAAAATTCCCCATTCTTCCCAATTATATTCTAAGCATCTCAAACACTCCTCAAAGATAGTTTTATTTAGTCCTAAGTAATGCATGATCATGTAATAAATCTAAATATGTATTCATATAGTCAAAGGAACACAATTTCAAACAACACTCTACGTGGGAGAACTAAATTGATATTGATTTCCCTTTTTTGAGTATTGGATATGTAGGTTTCATTTAATTATTGTGGGGATGATTAGCATTAGATTAACCCAAATACATTCCTCATTTCCCTATTTTTAGGTATTTCAATCATTACATGCCCTAATAAGGTTTAAAATTTGGAGAAGCTATTCATAGGTCTTATACACACTTTTGAAGGCCAATTTATTAGATATCTACCACGATCACATTATAACATTGGAAAAATATAGAAAATTTAATAAAATTACCTTTATAAATAATCAAGTCACAACATGAGAGATGAGAGTTGACAAGTGGGGAAACTATCAAATGGAGAAAAAATCTACAATCTATTAAAATCCTTGAAAATAATTGAAGTCCAAGTACAATAGCAAGTAGAATCCAATATAAAGAGAGAAGAGTTACCTCAATCCAAAAGAGGCATCACAAGAATACAAGAGTAATATTTACATTGAAGAGATAAGGGGAAGGATCTTTAAATAGTCCAAAAGGAAGGATGATAGAGTTACAGGAATCCCATAATGACCTTACAAGGCCTCCTTGGTGTGGGTCAAATGTCCTATTCATAAAGAGAGTGAATGGAAGTGTGTGACATATGGGGGGAGGAGTTAATTGTGCAAGTAACTCCCAAATTTAATAAGTGGACAAGAGAGGTGATATACACCTCATAAATATGGGATAAAGTGTAATAATAATAATAATAATAATAATAATAATAATAATAATAATAATAATAATAATAATAATAATAATAATAATAATAATACACACCTAAAAGAGGCTAGGATAATCCTAAAGAGCCTATATGAACCCAAATAAGATTAATATATAACACTCCACCTTAAACTTAATTTGAGGTTACAAAAATAGAGATTTAAAATAAATAAAATAAATAAGGAAATTAAAATTACATAATACTCCCCTTAATATAAACATCCTTCAATATGAATTAAAATATTTTGAGAAAGAAAGAAGAGAAGGTGTCACCAAAAAGTCACAATAATGAACGTGTGATCATAAATAATCTCCAAGAAGACTCTTTTGATAAGATGAAAAATCTAAAATGGAACAAAACCAACATGAAGGAGATATAATTCACTAAATCCTTAAAAATAAACACTCTAACACCAATATTTAAAGTTAAGTAAATAATATTGCATAAAATAATCTACATATAAATAATGTACTAAAAGTAGATCTAATAAAAGTAAATTGAGCTAAAGATAACCTCCATCACAAAGTAAAAAATATTTCACAAAAAGAAGTTATTAAAAAAGAGCTCCAATAAAAGCATATTTCCATTTCAACATAAAATTAAGGAATGCACAAGAAGACAAGTTTATCAAAATGGAGACAAAGAATATGTGTTGCTTGAAAAATATATTCAACGTGAATAAATAAAATAAGTATCACATGAAGACATATTATATTCTATAGAATAAACATTATCTTTGGGAATTTAATTTGTTTTAAACTTATAGGTAGATGTTTTAGTCATTTTCAAACACTGGAAAGTGTCATGAGTGGATTTACCATAATTTACATGAATGTAATTTCTAATAGTTAGAGATATAATGCCTGTGTTTTATATAATATGTAAAAGTTTTATAATTTTAAACCACATAATTAGTATTAAAAGCATTGTAATAAAAAGAAGTTTTATGATAAGTTCTTCAGTGCAGAGAACAATACAATTTAAAATTTACATTATCAACAATTGAATCATTAAAACTGAGACATACACAATTTGAATTATATTTAAGTAAAAGAGGATTAATAATATAAATTTTATTTTTATTGTATCTCTAAAAATCCAAATGGATCCATAATGGTTTGGAAAGGGGGTACATAGGTTAATAAGTAAACACCTACTAGGATCAAGGGCATTATGGGCTACTAGAGATTTATAGAGGCTATTCGGTTTGATGGCTTGCACCAAACTATAGATAAATTTGTAAACTAGGTTAAGATTATAATGAGTGAGTGCACAAAGGGAATACATATATCAAATGGGTATAAACACATAATATCAAATAACTAAGGGGGAGTACTCATTGTTTAAATAATGAGAACGTAAACTAATTGAACAAAATAACACTACCAAGCAAGAAATGCATTTCAGAAGCATACAACTCTAGTAATTGAAAGAAAATTTTATAAGGGAAAAGATATTTTAAAGAGTGAGTGAGATAGATAAATTATTTAATTTCATAAACCTAAGCTAATGCCTTTGTTAAAAAAACTATATCTAGCATGTGATATCTAACCTAGCAAAGGGAGTGCCACTTTAAGCAAACAAACTATGCTATTTAAAAAAGAGGGCATCTACCAAGTAATAAAATAATTTAGAATCAAGAAATATTTTGAAATGAAAGATATTTTCAAGTGGAAATATGTTTTTGGGTTTGATAGGATGCATAATCTTAAGAATATACTCTAGAACATGTTCAAAATGAGCTAAACTAGCATAAAAATAATAAACCTTAGCAAATACACTACTCTACAACTATGGAGTTTCACTTTGCATAAGAAACTGCTCTCAGATCAAGCTCAAAATACTATGCATGTGTTATAAAAACTATGAATCCAAGTATAAGGTAGCTATGGAGGAAGATAAGACTACAATATAGAGTCAAGTCTAAACCAGTGTTCAAACAACAAGGAGGAGCATAAATAATAAATTTCAAGAGTCCCAAGATAGGTGCACAAATTAGATGCAATGTAACTTGTATAATCTGATTAAAAACATAATAAATTAGGAACAACTATGAGTAGAAATGGAGTCACCAAATCGGTATATAATAATAGAAATGGACCTTTGTCACAATGGACACTTCAATCACCAAGAGTGAATCAAGAAGGAGAGAGACAAAAAGATCAAGAAGAGGGGGAAATATGAATGGTTTGAAATCATATAGGGCACACCAAGATGAAAATAAACCAAAAGGAGTCATTTATGATCATTCAAATAAAATGACAAAACTCAAAAACATGACAAAATAACTTTCTACCCCTGTTGTGACCTAGGCCATAGGTTTTAGGCTAAAACCCATGGCCTAGGCCACCATGGCCTTTTGATGCTCCTAAGTACATTTAGTGAGCCCAAGAGTGAGTGGAAGGTCCAAAAGAGTGAAAGAAAGGATCAAAGGGGGGAAAATAGACTAGGGAAGTGTCCAAACATGTGGATAATCTCAAATTAGACTGATGTGGTTGGTAGTCTATACATGAGCTGATATATAATCATTGGGAGGAGTAAGGTCATAAGAAGTATGATTACATTTACCAAAACCACCACTCAAATACCCCAAATAGTGCATAATGTGTAAATAGGGGTTGTAGAAGGAGTGAAAGTTTATTTAGAAACATAATGAAGTTCATCATTAGAGCTATTATCATGTGTGAAAGACACAAGTTGAACATTTAAAGCATTAAAATAAGTTTGCATTTTCTCTGTGTGAGAATTAAAATAGTTTTGTGAAGCATTGATAGTAACATTTTGACATTTAATTTGATGTTCAAGAGCAAAAAATTCATCTTTTTTAAATAAATAGTATGTATAGTGTCCTTAAATGCTAAAAATATGACTAATTTGAAATCCAATGCACTAACAAGATACACATGTAAATTACCTTAAAAATATTCAAGATGAAGCAAATTTGAAAAAAATGAATAAAAAACACTTAATCTGAAAAAACCATGATTAAAACACTAAATCATTAATTATCTCAAAAGCTATAACAAACTTAATTTAACAAATTGAATTATTTTGGAATTATACTTCAAAACATAAAAAATTTCAATTAATTCATTTAGCAAATTCATAAAAAAATGAGGTGATTAACTTGTAAATGTAAGTAAACACCAAAATAATAAAAAATGTTTTTAAGGAATGAAATTAGATTTAAATTTGTGTGAAAAGGATTTCAGCATAAATCGAAAATTATGAAAGCATCTTAAAATATAAATGTTTTATGGTAAAACATATTCTATGCTATTTTTTTTTGGTTTTTGTGTTGAATGATAAAAAAGGAAAGCACATATAATTATTCACATTTGTGTAAATATTTCAACAAAAAAATTCAAAACAAACTCCACTCATGTGTTTTTATTAAAAACAATTATGATATGTGACACTAACATACTCTAGGTGTTACTAAAGCAAGAAGAGCAAAAATAACTTGCCAAGTACCAATCAGATGGAAAGAGCACTTATGGTATAAAAGGTACATGGTTAGAGTTTAATTGATTGTTTTTTAAACCATAAAATTTAATGACTTTAAAAAAACCTAAGATACCAAAATTAAGCTACCATATTAGATTAAGGAAATATGTAGTAAGAAAAAATATGCTTTAGCAAAGACAATGGATAAAAGATGAGTTAATGCTTTATGTTACAAATGAATTTTATTATGTAAAGAAATTATAAAAAAGAGAGACTATTCTTAATAGCATTACTAAAAACTCCAATAGAACATAAAAATACACATGCAAACAAAGACTAAAAAAACTACCTTAAGTGTCTCAATTGGACGTTTCATAACACAACCAGGCACTTGAGAGGCGTCTAGTAAGGCACACCAAAAATTAAAGAGATATAAAATAATTTAGGAAATGATTAGAAAGAAGAACAAATGATTGAAAATAAACTTGGGTAAGGCAAGGAGATAGGTAAAAAAGGAAAAATAATAATGGAAAAGCACTAGGAGAAGGCAAGTAAATTGAAGGTAAGGAAAATAAGTGTGCCCAAACCAATAACACCTTAAGCCTCAAAAAAATACCTTTAAAAATATTTCACCAAGTGTACATGGAAAAAATAGGTGCCAAGGGAATTTTGGGTAAAATAAATGTTGTCTAAAGAGAACTATGCTAAGCAATAAGGATGCTAAGCATAATGACGGCACAATTGAAGACAAAGAGAAGAGAAAATAAAAAAGATGAATTCAAATATTTTATGAAAGCACCAATAAAAATGTTAAAGGTTGAATCAATGATAAATATGTCTTACAAACAAAAAAATGACACATAAAGCCATGAAACACATTAAAAAGGATAGGTAAGGCACTTAACATAGTGGAAATGAATTTCTAAGGATTAAACTTAAGATATATCAAATAAAAAAATAGAATGATATTAAAACCACATGAATACACCAAAGGTGAAATAAAACTACTTAAAAGTGTTAAATAAGCCAAAAAATGGAATGTTATGAGATTGTTGTCCAATTTTGGCCTGCATACAAATATTTTCCTAAGCTAGATCAGTGTTTTTTAAGTCTTGGTGAAAAGTGAGAGCTCGAATAGAGTTCTTATTGAGCGAATGATCATATGGATTGGAAGTAGGTCCAAAATTACAAGCACAAGGAACCAACAAGTTTCCATGGTGTTCATGACATTCAAGAGAGCATGAAGCAGGTTTTTAGAAGTCTCAAAGATTTATTAGAGCTTTGAAGGTATAAAAATGACTTACACAAGCCTATAAAAACTAGACCATCATAACACTTTTGGTAGAAATGAAAATGTTAGTCTAGTTACACATTTGATAAGTATACTTGAGAGGCCTCTTAAATTAAAAAGAATATATAAACGTAATGTTATTTGTGCCCAGAATGTTCCCTATAAATTTAGTATCTTGATGAATTATCTATCTCAAGATATAAGCCTTCAAAATTGAACTAGCAGAGTGAGACGTGCATGGGGATGTCAAGTTAAAGCCATGAGAAGTATTTGTTTGAAATCAAATATTTCAAATATTTCTAAGGTTAAACATGGAGACAACAAATGTCATGATCTTAGGAGCCCAAATAAAGATCAATAGCATGTGGAAAAAGACTAAAGTTAGTGGGTCTAGGTAGATCAAGGGTGCATGATCCATCATACAAATGTGGATCGATGGAGAGTGAGAGGTCAATAAGTCACTGAATCTTGAGAATGAACATGAAGCTATCAAGCATCATGATTGTAATGAAATTCTAAGAAAATTGATGTTACACATTCTAACCATGCAAAAGTAGATCAATGACACAAATCAAAGTCAAAGAGTCAATGAACTCAAGATACATGTGAGGCTGCCATGTTGTGTAAGCATGTTAACTAAACAAAGACTAGCAATAGGGCCCATAGAATGAATGTGAAGCTAACAAATGGAACAATTTAGGAATCCCAAATCAAGATCAATGGTTGAAATTAAAAAATAAAAGCCAAGATACTTCAAATGGATATAAAATATGATCTAGGTTAAACTAGGGCAAATATTTTAAAGGTAAAATACCACCAATAGAATTCAGTTGAGCACCATTAAGAATGAGACATATTTATACAATAAGGATGGTTAAGGATGAAGTTATATCACCATTAAAGCTTAGTCAAGGCATCTAATTTGAATATTTAGAACTTATAGGGCCCATTTTTTGGGGTTGCAGTATTGTTTCGTGATTGTGATCAGTGTTATTTAAAGAATATCTATGCATACAATAAGTTCTCAGCTTCCATAGGGTTTAAAGGTAAAATAGGTTTATTTAATTCTAATATATTTCAAGAATGGGGCTATGCAACCTTTATAATTTTTTATTAACATGATGACTATAGGAAAACCAATAAATGGATTGGTTTTCATCTATAGTAAGACTTATGCTCAGATATTGAAGTAGAGGGTAGATGTGTGATTATGGAGAAGTGCCTCATCCTTTGGCATAGTCTTATCTTCAATAAATAGGCACCTATATCCACTCAAGATAGACATAGTCATGTCTCTATCAGATTCATAGAGATGAGGATTTTGTCCTCATAAGCAAGTCAAGTGGAAGATGGTGTAGAATCCCAAGATGGAGATTTGGTGGTTGGAGAAAGAAGTTAGAGAATTTAATAGATTTTTAGGGGGGGATCTGAGGGTTTTTATTCTTAGTAAGAGAATGACTCATCATCCAAAATAGATTATTGTCTTCTAGTATGTTTCTTATCCAATGAAAGAGTTTACAAGCTATTGGGACAAATGAAGGTTGATATGTCTATGAATAATTAGTCCTAATTTAATCAAATATATTGTTGAACATCCATGAAAGTTGGTAGCTCATTTATTGATCTCAGATTACATGTTCCCACACTCTCTCTTCCCCCTTTCCCTTATATTGCACATTTCTTTCCTTTTTAAAAAGGTTCTCATTTTTTAATATCAGAGAGAGAATTTTGAGAATTAAAGAGACTCTTATTTTACTAGGTTAAACCCTATCAAAATTTTTAAGAACTATCTCTTGATGTAATAAGATGATTTTTACCTATCTCTTGCCTTTGACTAGAGTTATAGTAAGTTTGTGTATGATGATCTTGTTAAGGAGATTATTCCTAGGCCATTATCCTTTTACTTGCCTCTTTTAAGGGGTTTTCAATCTAGTTTTCAAGTTTAAACTTGTGTTCTTGTTGTCATTCATGGATGCTTAGTGCGAGTCTTAGAATTCCTCTTTGCTTCATTGATTACTTGGTGAGCCTAGTTCATGAAATACTTATGCAATTAATTGGTTTATGAGATTATGTGAGATAACATTATCTTATGCTAATCTAGTGTGGGTTTAAACATATGAGTGTCTCATTTAAATTTGGTGAATAATATTTTTATCTTTCTTAGGAGCCTTATTTCCCCCTTTCTAACCCTTTTCCTAGCAATAACATTAGTTTGGGTGATCCATCAAGAATAAGCTGGCCTTCTCCAGAGATTCAACATCACTTAGGATACACAAAACATGAGGTTTTTCCTATTGTGTAACTCAATTTGAAAGAGCCTAAAGAATCCTCTTCAAGGGTGAAAATTGATCCTAAAATAGTTTCTGACATGCTTGATGGGACCCTTTTTATTTTGCATTGAGTGAAGAGATTTGGTGTTTTGTTCATCCATCAACCTTTAGAGGCATGTGTGTAAACATCAATGGTGACTCCAAGTATTCATCAACTTATATAAGTATCCCAAGTGCCTAATCATCAGTATCTGGTGATTCTAAATAACATTCAACATTTTGGTAGTAGAGTAGTGACTACATCTCATGATAAAGGTGACTACAAGATCATATTCTAGAGGTATTCCTTTTGAATTTTTTGAATTACCTTTAAACTTAGTAAAAAGGTTAAGATTTACTAATACACATACATATAAGGGTAACTTTTCTCCTAAACCAATTTCAAGGTCTATTTCTACAAGAAGATCTTTGCTAGCCCCTTTCATTGCCATGGTAGCCCCTAGAGCTTTTCCCTTTATGGATTTTAATGGTCAAATTCCTTTAGACCTCCAATAGTATGACCCTATTATATTATAAACTCTTAAAATTCTCCCATATTTCATAGGAGACCAATCTACAAACCCTTCTAAACACCTTAGAGACATAGCCAACTTATACAATATTCATGATATAACTAAGGAAAATGTGGCTATTGGGTTGTTGGCCTTATCTTTCCAGGGTAAAGCCATAGATTGGTATATAAGCCTTTCTCCCAATTACATTACATCATGGGATCAACTAGGTGATTACTTGTGTAAAATATTTGAAGATAAAAGTGACCATTTGTCACTTGTAGAGAAACTAACCAAAATCAAGAAGGCTCCTCATGAGGTTATGTAGGATTTCAATAATAGATTTCAAAAAACAATTCCAGTCTATATTAGGCCTACTCTAAACTTTTATTTCCTTTACTATATCAAGGATCTAAATAATGACATTGCAGTAATGATCCAATCTATGGGAGGGAACACACTACCAAATGCTTATGAGGTCATAAGCAGAGTATTGAATTATCTAGTTAAAGTTGGAACCAATGCCTTTATTACCTAAGATCCAAACACATCCTATTTCTATTCCTCCCCTTGCTACCAATCCTCCTATGCCAACATTTGATACCATACCTACACCAAAGCAATAAAAGGCTTCCACTAGTCAATCTAGTGACTCCCAAAAGAACAAGAATTTATAAGAGCTTAAGAGCATGTTTCAGTCCTTTGGAAATGAGTTGGTGAATGTGAAGAGGTAGTAGGCATAATTAAATAGACCTTATTAAGCTACATATTATCCATAGCAATAATCTTTTCCAAAGGGAATTTTAAAGGAGATGGCCAAAGCCAAGGGAAACCTAACTATGGTATGAAAAATCATTATAATCCAAATGCTACAAAAACCTCTACTAATTTGGTCCATATTCAAAATAAAATTTATCAAGAAATGGAGGGTACCATTTCTTGGTATTAGTCTTTCAACCAATCCATTATCCTAAATGCTGAGTTTAATTAAGCTTTTAATGATCAATGGTATCAAGGTGCTATATATGGATACAATCAAGCTCTTATGGCTCATAGTGTAGAGGTACCTATGATGACAAAGTGACAAGAGCCTCAACAGGGATAAGGGTCTAATGAAGGACCAAATTAGTTGGATGCTATAATACTTAATTATGAGCAAGAATAATGCTATGCATCTAATTAGTAAGTTCATTCTAGCCAAACATACATTCCAGTGGCTACTAACATAAGATTCAAAATAAGGAATATGAATGGTAACTAAGAAGTAGTTAAAGAGATTCCTAACATAAATAATTTACTATCAAAGTTAAAATAACCTAAAACTACTCCAAAGGTCCTAATAGCTTCAAATAATCAAAATCAAGGGGCGCCTTTATGCCCTAAAACTCATAAGTTTATGGTATAGTTGTGGCTCCCAAAGCACAAGTAAAAGTTGGTGGTTCACCCATCAAAATTATTAAACAAATGGAAAATTCCAATGTGAGTGTGATTATGTGGCAATTGCTTTCCATTCCTAGATAGGTGGATATCCTTTAGGAAGGATTATCAAAGATCAGTGTTTTAGATAAGCCACCAGGTAAGGAAAATGTAGTTCTCACCAATGCAACCAAATGACATAATGAAGTGCAATCAAATAAGGTGGTCAAGCCTCCTCCCTTCTAAATTTATTTGATCATTGATGATTCCTTAGTCCATAATTACATGGTATACAATGTGGAAAGTACTATAGTAATGCTAAAATCCATAACATATCAGCTTGGTTTGAAGTATTAATCCCAATATAAGGGAGTTCTAAAACTTGATGGATATTCCATCAAACTAGATAGCATCATCAAAGGTCTCAACTTGACCCTGCATGCGTGTCATAGTGTTTTAGTAGCTCTGGATGTATTGATTTTAGATATGCCTCCTCATTTTTCCCTATACTTTTCAAGATACTTTACAACAAAAAATGGGGGATATCTAGCAATAGATTGGTCCTACATGGATTTTAGGATAAGGTATGGGACCAAGGTATCCATCAAATTTTATCCTATTACACAATTTCACATATAAACTTATGGGCCTGATAGTTCAAACATCAACTACACCATCTTAGATGAAGATGACCACTTGGTCGGTCAAGAATTGAACACTCATCTAGAGGAGATACCTAATATGTTCTTGGATGAGTTATGGAATGATAATTAGTTAGTTGACCCTTTTCAAGGTATTTAATAAAGAGACATGGGCATTTAATGCTTGCATGAGGAAATTAAAACCATACCTCCCCACTAGACCATAAGGAGATACTAGTGGTTTGCTTCTTTGATGGTTCAAGAAACAAACATGGAGCAAGTGAAAGAGAAATGCTATTTTCCCCTTACAATGATAAGTATTTATCTTCTTATAGATTTATATTTAGTTTCTTTTATAATGCATCAGAGAATGAGGGCCTCATTCATGGCCATAAATGGGCTAGTAAGAGAGGAATCAAATAGTTACAAGTGTTTTGAGATAGTGAATTAGGTCAGAGGATAAAAAATTATAAAGAATCCCTTGATGAGATCCTATAAACATAAGGTGTTATACCTAATTGAGGAATCTGAGGCCTTCAACATCTAATCAGTGACAAAGAACCAAAATTAGCATGTTGATAGGTTAGAAGCTCTGGGAGCTCAATTTGACCTCCCAAATGAATTGAAAAAGTACAAAGTGCAACCACATGTCAAAGTGGTAGTAAGAACATCAGTGCTAGACAATGAAGTTCATTGGTAGGTCTTTGATAATGACAAGAAGGTTTCTTATTTATTGTAATAAGAACCAGAGTTTTCCTCATTGAACCAAGTAAAAATTCAACATCAGTATGAGGAACAAATCATTTAGCAGAGAACTAACAAGCTTCATAAATGGATAATTATCCTTGAAAGCATTTTCTATGAGGGATACCATGTGAGAAAAGACAAGGTAGTGATGTCAACCAATGAGGAAAATTATGAAAGAGTTCTCATCCTTAAAGATAAGATCCTCAAGCTTAAAAAGGTAAGCACTAGGGATAAAAATCATGATTACATTGAGCTTTACAGAGAATGTGCATACATCTTTTCTTGGGAATATAATGACTAGAAAGGTTTTAATACCAAGTTATCCCAACACACTATATAATTATAGGCTAATGCCAAGCTTATTAGGCAAGAACAAAGGCCTATCAACCCCAAAATTTAAGATCTTATGAGGAAAGAATTGACCAAATTGATTGAGTCCAAGATCATCTTTCCCATCAATCACTCCTCATGGGTAGCCAACTTAGTGCCTATAAGAAAAATGAATGGGGAGATTAGATTATGTGTTGAATTCAAGGATTTGAATAGGGTTTCCTTAATATATCATTACCCCTTACCATCCATGGAATAAATTATTTAAATAGATGCTGGTATAGAACACTTCTCCCTTTTGGATGAGTATTTAGGATACAACCAAGTACTAGTAAGAGAAGAAGATTGATACAATACTACCTTCACCACAAAGTGGGGCACATATGCTTGTCAGAATATAATTTTTGGCTTGTCAAATGTTGGGGAAACCTTTTAAAGAGAAATGGACATGGAATTATAAGGATTTATAAATTAGATGGTGCTTGTCTACTTGGATGACATCATAGTTTTCTCCTAGAAGTCTAGTGAACACTTAAATCACCTAAGATTGATCTTTAAAAGATGTAGAGAGTATGAGATCTCTTTGAATCCCAAGAAATGTGTGTTTATTATTCATGAAGGTAAACTTTTAGGACACATTATCTCAAAATAGGGATTAAACATTGATCCTAATTGAATAATTTCCATCTTGGCCTTATCCTTACCTAAAAACAAGAAGGGAATCCAGAGCTTCCTTGGAAAAATAAACTTTGTGAGAAGATTTATACCTAGATTTTCCAACTTAGTCAAGCCCATCACTTTAATTTTAAAGAAGAACACAATGTTCACTTGGTCAAATTAAGGTAAAAAAACATTCAAGGCTATCAATTAGGCAATTTCCCAAGCACCCTCACTCATTAATCCTAACTTTTCAAGGGATTTCATACTATACATCTTTTCCAATATTGATAATATATTAGCTATGATGATGCAGAAAAATGGTGAAGGATTTGAGTAACCAATTGATTTTTTTAGTAAAGGCTTGAGGGATATGAGGTAAGGTACACTTTTTTATAAAATCAGGTTCTTGTAGCTTTGAGGAGCCTTAAATTTTTTATACCAATGCTCTCCAATAGTAGAATTCATCTTATGGTGTCTCACCCTAGAGTAAGGGACTTACTTCTTAAGAAAGACTTAAATGAAAAGAGAGTTGGTTGGATTATCAAGGTCATGGAATATGATGTGGAGATCAAAGTCATTAAGCTAGTGAGAGGAAAATGCTTATGTGAGCATATGTTATATGGTCTTTATGAAGACAAATAATTTATTTTGGTGACACAAGACAACTTACAAATAGATGCACCTCCACCTCACACTAGCTGGTTCTAGGATATGACACATTTATTGCTAATAGATGAGTACCCTTAGGGAATATATAGAGCTAAGAGAAGGTATTTTAGACTTAAATCCATAACCTTTACATTTGTTTATGGGGTTTTATTCAAAAGCGAGCCCAATGGAGTGCTTTTAAGTTGCATATATGACAACCAAGTGACAAAGTTTTTGGAGTAATTTCACGATGGGCTTGTAAGAGGCCATTTTTCTCTAAGGACCAAAACAAAAAGTGATGAGAGATGGTTAATACTAGCCAAACCTTTTCAAGGATGCCTATGCATGGGTTAGAAAATGTCAAAATTATGCTCTCTTTGTAGGTAAGTAAAGATTGGTAGCCTTTCCTATCAACCCAATTCAGGTGGATCAACCCTTCATTCAGTGGGGTTTAGACTTCATAAGAATGATCGATCCAATTTATAGTTAAGGGCACAAATGGGTAATCAATACTATTGACTACTTCACTAGGTGGGTGGAAGAAATTGCCCTTAAAGAAGTTAATGAAACAACAATGTTGGACTTCTATGATACAATAGTGTCCAGGTTTGGTGTACTAGCCATAATAATTTTAGATAATACCTTAGCATTTATTGGCATGAGAAAAAGTGAATGGGAACTTTAGCTAGGCATCTACCTTAGTACATCCTCCAATTACTACCCCCAAGGTAATAGACTAGAAGAGTCCACAAATAGGAAATTGATAAGGATTATTAAGAGGACTATAGAAGAGAACTAGAGAGTGTGGTATACAAAGTTAAGAATAGCCTTATGGACTGATATAGTGACTCCCAATGTCACCATTAGCAATTCATAATATGTTATTGTATATGGGAAGGAATCCAAATTTCCCATTTAGTTTGAATTGCCTACCTTAGAGATAGCCCATCAATTAGAGTTAATGGAAAGTGAACCTATGAACATGAGGATGATAGAGCTCATAGATCTTGAAGAAACTAGGAACCTTACAATGAAGACACTAGAGTATCATCAAGCTCAAGTCAAGAAAGCCTTTTACAAAAGAGCCATATCATGGGACTTTAAATAAGGGGATCTAGTCCTCAAGTGGGATTAAAATAAGGCCAAACTAGGCAACCATACCAAGTTTGAAAAATTATGGAGCGGTCCTTATTTAATCCATGGATGCAAACAACATAATGTTTTTTAGCTTACCAAGTTGAATGGAGAGGTATTACCCATCTTAGTCAATGAAATTCATTTAAAGCTTTGTTATTAATAGAGTTTACATCCATTGTATAATATTATACATATTAGAGTATATTTCATATTTTAATCTAAGTTCCTTATGTACATTTATTTTTAATTGTGCATTTCCCCTCCATAAGTGCCTTGGGCACATGTTTATTTTGTTTCTTTTGTAGTTTTACTTTAAGAAGAGAAGTTTTATAGAAAGGGTCAGCCTTGAATCAATTTTATATCGATTGAGATAAAAGACTTGAGACTCCATGCTCAATGGACATTTTAAGGCTACTAGTCTCTTGCATATTTAAAATAAAATCCTAGGATATTGCCAAAAATGTTAGCCAATTTTTTACTACATACAAATATTTGCCTAAGATGGATCAGTGTCTTGGAAGTCCTAGTGCAAAGTGAGATTCTGAGTAGAGTTCTTATTGAGTGAATGATCAAATGGCTTGGAAGTAGGTCCAAAATTACAAGTACAAGGAACCAATAGGTTTACATGGTATTCATGGCATTCAAGAGAGAATGAAGTAGGTTTGAATAAGTATATAATATTTATTAGATATTTTAATGGAGAAAAATGACTTGCATAAGCCTAGAAAAACTAGATCATCATAATACTTCATGTAGAAATGAAAAGGTTATTCTGGTTATATATTTGATAAGTATACTTAAGAAGCCTCTCAAAGTCAAAAGAATATGTAAACATGCCCCTAAAAATTTGGTATCTTGATGAGTTATCTATCTAAAGATATAAGCCTTCAAAATTTAACTGGAAGAGTGAGACATGTGTGGGAAGTCAAGTTTAAAGCCATGAGAAGTAGCCATTTGAAATCAAATATTGTAAAGAATCATGAGGTTGAACATGGAGATGAAAAATGTCATGATATCAAGAGCCTGAATAAAGTTCAATGACAAATGGGTGAAGACCAAATTCAGTGGGTCTAGATAGATTAATGGCACATGATCCATCATACAAATGTGGATCAATGATGAGTGAGAGGTCAACAAGTTAGAAAATCTTGAGAATGAAAGTAGAGCTACCAAGAGATGTAATTATGGTGAACTCCTAAGAAAATAAATGGTGTAAATTCAAACCATGCAAAATTAGATCAATAGTGTAAATCAAAATCAAAGAGTTAATGAGCTTAGGATGCATGCTAGGCTATCACATGGTGTAAGTGTGTTAGCCAAATAAAGACTGGCAATGGGGCCCACAAAATGAATGTAGAGCTAATAAGTAGCAAAATTTGGGAAGAATAGATCAAGATCAATGGCTGATATTAAAATTCAAATCCAAGAGACTTCAAATAGAGATAAAATATGATCTAGGTTAAACTATGGAAAATATTTCAAAGGGCATATGTCACCATTAGAGTTTAGTCAAGCACCATTAAGCACAAGACATAGTTATATATTTAGGATTGTTAATGATGAAGTTTTATAACCATTAAAGCTCTGTCAAGACCTCTAGTTTGAATATTTAGAAATTATGAGGCCCATTTTATAGGGTTGAATTATTGTTTCATGACTATGATCAGTGTTATTTAAAGAAGATCTATGCATATAACGAGTTCTCAACTTCTATAGTGTTCAGTGGTAGAATACATTTATTTAAACCTAATATATTTCAAGAATAGGGCTATATAGCCTATAGGATTTTTTTATCAACATGATGAATTTAGGAAAACCAATAAATGGATTAATTTTCATCTATAGTAAGACCTATGCTTGGATATTGAAGTAGGGGGTAGATGTGTGATTATGGAAAAGTGTCTCATCCCTTGACATAGTCTTATCTTCAATAAATAGGTATATGTAGCTACTCAAGATAGACATAGTCATGGCTATGTTAGATCCATAGATATGAGGATTTTTTTCTCATAAGTAAGTCAAGTGGAAGATGGCGTAGAATTCCAAGATGGAGATATGGTGGTTAGAAAAATAAGCTGGATCATTTAATATATTTTTAGGGGGATCTAAGGTTTTTTATTCTTAGTAGGAGAATGACTCATCATCCAAAACACATTATTGTCTTCTAGTATGTTTCTCAACCAATGAAAGAGTTTAAAAGCTATTAGGATAAATGAAGGTTGATCTATCTATGAAGAATTAGTCCTAATTTGATCAAAGATATGGTTGAGCATTCATGAAAGTTGATAACTCATTTATTGATCCTAGATTACACGTTCCCCCCTCTCTCTCTTCCCCCTTTTCTTTATATCTCCCATTTCTTTCCATTTTAAAAAGGTTATCAAATTTTTTAAGAACTACCTCTTGATGCAATAAGATTATTTTTACCTATCTCTTGCCTTTGACTAGTGTTTCAATAAGTTTATGCATGATGATCTTGTGAAGGATATTTTTCCTAAGCCATTGTCCTTCTACTCGCCTCTTTTAAGGTGTTTTCAAGATAATTTGTTGGTCTAAACTTGTGTTATTTTTTTCATTCATGGATTCTTAGTGTGAGTCTTAGAATTCCTCTTTACTTCATTGATTACTTGGTGAGCCTAGTTCATGAAATACTTATGCAATTAGCTATTTTATGAGATTATGTGAGTTAACATTGTCTTATGATAATCTAGTGTGGGTTTAAGCATATGAGTATCTCATTTAATTTTTGTTCATCACCTTGTTATATTTCTTAGGATCCCTATTTCCCCCTTTCTAACACTTTTCCTAGTAGTAGAATTAGTTTAGGTGATTCATCAAGATGAAGCTGACCTTTTTGGAGGTTCAACCTCACTTTAGAATACCCACAATTTGAGGTTGTTACCATTATGTAGTTCAATTGGAGATATCCTAAATAATCCTCTCCAAAGGTGAAAATTGATGCTACAATAGACATAAAAAAATCTTCTTTTCCACCTCCAAATTTGCAATATTCTCAAAAATCAATGTTATAAACCCATAGCTCTAATACCATATCAGATAAGTTGCTAAGATCACATTATAAGGTTAAAATAATAGGGAAAATTGAAGCAATATTACCTTGATAAGCAATCAAGTCATAACATAAGGGATGAGATTTGATAAGTGGGGAAACTGTCAAATAGAGAAAAACCTCACAATATATTACAAGCCTTACAAAAAATTAAACTCCAAGTATAATAGAATGTATAAGATAAGATAAGAGTTTCTTCAAGACAAAAGAGGCACGACAAGAATTCAGGAGAAACATTGATGTTAAAGAGAGAAGGAGAGGGATATTCAAATAGAGAAAGAGGAAGGATGAGGGAGTCACAAGAAGCCCATCATGCCCTTAAAAATTCCCTTTGGTGTGTGATAAATGTCCAATTCTCAAAGAGAGTGAAGGTAAGTTTGTGACATGTGGGGGGAGTTACTTGTGAAAGTAACTTCCAAATATAACAAGTGGACAATAGAAATGAGAAACACATCATAAATATAGGATAAAGTGCATTCATAATAATAAGTAATACACACCTAAAAGAGACTTAGGACAATCATAAAGAGTTTAAATGAACCTAAATAAGGTTAATATCCAACATAAATCAGTGCATATAAATCTAAATCCAACTATCATGCCCTAATTTTTAGTTTTATTCAAAAATAAAAAATAACCCAATAGGGTCAATAGGGGAGGCATTGATGTCCTTTGTGTTCCTATCATGGCACAGTCTCAGATTTAGCTTCTGGGTATTTTCTAGGTTTTCTTCTATTTTCTTATTTATGCTCTCTATTAGTCAACAGAACCAACCATCAGATAATTAAATCTAAGTTTATATTTTATTTACATAATTATCTTGTTTTCAATTGATTTTATTTTGTCAAATTCAATTATTTACCTTCAATCTAATTATAAAAAGTGCATTTATATCACCTTGACTTATTCTATTGAATTTATCATAATAAGGGTTAATTTAGATAATTAATTCAATTCTAGATAAAACATGATGCATTAATTTTAGTTAGCATTAGTTTCAAAATTAAAGGGGCATTATAATTACTTCTCAATTTTTAAATTCAATGAGATTAGGTGGTAAATCATTAAGGATTTCATAGTGGAGACTTGCATCTAAATCCCCAAGAGACATGTTACATGCTAAAATGTACAAATATTGAATGTTAAAAGTTTAAATTGGGCAAACCACCACATCCAATTTTGGGTGTCATGCACCTTAACAAAAAAGGCCAAATGCAAGTCCTGAGTGATTTGATAGAAGAGATACCCTTTGGTTGTAACATCTAAGATGAAGGACACTGTATAAGGGACATTTACCAAATAAAGAAAAACATTGTTTCTTAATAATTTTTTGGAATTATAAAACATTGTCTCTAATAGATGTATTAATTTTTGTTAGTTTAAAATCTGGTTTTTAGTTAGCATTATATTTTAAATTAAACAAAAGTAATATTTCCAAAGGTTTCTCTTCTTGTATAATAAATATATTGATCTAACACTCAAACCTAATTAAGAGTATAACAAAAGAATATAATTTATCACATAACATCGATCATAAGAGACTTATTAGAACCAGTCTTATTATATGTCAATAGGTGTATCTAATAATAGATTGTTAATTTTTGTGGGACTTTAATCATATGTTTAGGTTATGCCAAGACAACCTTCATGAATATCCATTACCTTAATGATATTTTTATTCAAAAAACTAAAATAACTTGTTAGTATATGTGATACAAATGAATTATTTTTAATTAATTTACAAAATAAATGAATGATTTTTGATTAAATTATAAAATAAGTACCAAATTATTTTTATTAAAAATATCTTAAATACATATATCTGAAATATGCCAAGAGATATCAATATCAAGGTTCTTATCTCTAGTTTTTCACATACCACATTGATTAATAATTTTGTTACCTTCTTAATGAATTTCTTAATGATTGGTGACAAATGAGATCAATTAGCTACACCATTATGTCAACCTCATAAAAAAATTTCTAGGTTAGAAAGGTGGAGTTCCAAACTCCATTGTATGGTCAAGATATTAATTTTTTTTGATTGACTTTTCCAAGTTAAAAGAAATTTTTTATAAGTTACAGTCAAATAAAAGTAAAATTTAAGGTTGAAATTACCCTATGACAATCAAATGGACATCAAATTTAAAATCAAACATAATTGTAAAAAATCACTCCATTATATTCCCTTGTTGCCATTATAGAATGCTTATCGAGGTAATAAAATGTAAAAAAAGTGATGAAGCCTAATTATTTAATTCCAGATCCATAAGTAGGGAAAACACATAGGGTTTTAGTGTATCTATTTTTATTTCATTGTTTAGTGACAATTGTTAAAACAATGGAAATGTACACTTATAAGTGTCAAGAAGATAACCCATAAAATTAATAATGACCAAAGAATTTTCTAAAGACCGTACACTTTCACATTAGACAGTCTAAAATATCATGCCCTTCTATATAAAAAAGCAATTAGGTTTAAAAAAATTAATGAATATGTTTCCTTGGTTTTGACCTCCAAAAACCTCACTCAATTTCCTAATATTTTGATTTGATCACCTACAAAACATAATTCTTGTTCTTTACCTAAATGGGAAACAATATATGAACACTTAAGGAACAAACAATGTTTTGGGGAAAGCATTAAACCAATAAATATTTAAACTATTTTGAGATTTTTTAGGTCCCTAGATAGTAAAAGCAAACTTGAATGATTATATAAGCTCTAATAACATGAAAACTAGTGTTTTAATGATTTACTTACCCCATAAGTCTTGAAAGTGATCATCAATGTATTTATGTAATTATCAAAGTACATGTGGTATTTTAGGATACATTCAAGATCAACCAAATCCTAGTTAACAACAAAACTTAAACAACATCTAGTATGATTGAATATTAATTAAACCTAATTCTAAGTACTCACTCAAATCATACAAGAGACATTGACTGCCATACCATTAATAATATTACAAATACTAAAGGGAAATATAAAATAATATAATAATACCATTATTCACACCTAAATAATTAAATAAACCATATAATACACATCACTTCATACACATATCTCAATTATTTTATTTATTTACAAACCATTAGTTATAAATCATATAAATAAGATCTACACTTATACTAACTTTTGTGCATATATCACTACCTAAATAGTTTACAAAATTATTTACAAGATGTGCTAAATGGATGCTATCTTTAAGTATCCAAAACTTGTAACTTGTCCAAATGTGTTTTATTTAGGGGTCTTGGGTTCTATTTATAGTTTTGTGCTACTGACCTAATGATGAAAAATAAATCCAAGTGAAATCCTCCTAGGAAAATATAGAATATTCCATGGATCTTATAATAGAATCCTAATCCCTATTGTTTTAGAGAATTTTCATACTTTGTCTTCTTCCCATTATGACCATTATCTATCAGATTTGCTTTGTAATTGTTTTTCTCCACAAATCCCCTTTCATTCTTTTCCATTTTTGTGAATCACTTCCTCTGCACACTTATTTAGGCACAATTGTGCATAATCTTCTAATCCCACACATACATATCCAAAAATTGCAAACACATGACATGCAATCCTCTTACTTAGAAACAAACTATTCTTTCTTTTATGCATATTCTTAGGGCCACATTTACCCCATACTTAAACAATTTTCTATCCTCAGATAAGAATTTTGTGTTTGACCTCATCAACTCCTTCATCATGTTAATCTGAGTCTTCATCTTGCATGATTATTATCTCAAGAGTATTGTCTTATATTTTTTTCTTGAACTTTTCCCATTTTTGTGAAATTTCTTCTGGCTTGACTTTTTGCTTCAACCCTTCTAAAAATGTTAGATTTCCTAAATCTAAGTTTTACTTATAAAATTTTTGAAACTTATTTATGTGTTTTTCATGGGTATCTATGATTATTTCCCCCTCATATGATGTTTCATCCTATAATTATTAAAACAAATTGTCTAACTCATCACATTAGTAACTAATGTGCCTTTGAATGCCTTTACCCAAGAAATTCCTTGTAATTTTGAATTGTCTTTTTATTCATGTGATCTTGCCATAATTTATTCTTGCTTATTATCTTATGATTCCATCCTTTTTTTTATGAAAGTTTTCACCTCATCAAAATTGGAAAACAAATTTGTCATCCATTTCTTTTTGGATCTCAATGAATTGATTAAGTTCTTCAAGTCCTCTTCTTCGTTTTCCCATTCCACTCTAGATTCCTATACTCTATTTTCACATATTTTCACCTTACTTGGACCTTTTAGTGTTTTGAGTAAATTTAACATCCTATTTATCACTACACATAATTTTTCTATATTTTCCATCCCATTAACATCTCATTCTCTATAGATGTTTGATACTTTTAATTTAATGACTTTAACATAGATATATATACAAGTTTTTAATTTAAAATTCATATTAATGGATGTATTAATTTTTTTAGTTACTCAATTCTCTTATTTTAAATCTCCATATTTTTTTACTTCAAATTGTAGCACACAATGAAACTTCTATGGCCAATTTTATTTCAACGCCAAAGCTGGCTATTTTGTGTTGCATTTTGTATATTTCCCACAATGTTTCCTTCCTAAAATTCTAAATTTATTCTTTTTTATTTTGGTCTAGGATTCTTAAACACATTAATTAAGACCTCAAATCTTATGTCATTTCTATATCATACAACTAAATTTGGTACTAGACACTTTGGAAACATAAAATTTGGCATAATTTGAAATACTTGGACATTGCATACACATATGAATCTTTTTCACACTTTGACTAATCCTATTATCCAAATACACATATTTAGGATCATCTTAGTCTATACATAAACCTTCCAAAATGCAAAACATAGTGTATCCATATTTTAGATATCTGATTTTCACTCCCAAGTCAATACTTGGAACAATCATATAATTGTGGTTTACTGTGGGTATTTTCATCTTTTGACAGTGTGAAGTAACACTTAATGACTAATTATCAAATTGGGAAGTCTATATTAGGTCAGCCTAGACATATTTTATGGGTTGGTAATATAAATAGATATCAAGGAGCCAATTATAAATACAAATAAATATTGAGGTTATTTCTACCTAACAGTCACTTGGTAACTTAGAAATCATATTGATAAATAAATTAACACTCTCTTGAGATATTATTAAAATACATACACATCCAAAAAACCCTCAAATTAGTAACCATAGAGCCTAGTCTAAATACACAAAGGTCAAAGTTGCATAATGAAAAAGTGTTAAAAGTCAACATTACATTGCATTTTATATGGATCAAGATTGAACACATATACACATATGTAGGAGAACTACATGTGGTTTGATCCATCTTCAGACTATTGAAATTTAAGAACACTCAATCAATCAACAAGGAGTGGTTAGGGATATATAATGATACTTGTTAACCCCATTTTAAAGTGTCATATTGTGTTGAAAGTAAGGATATGGTTTCAAATAAAGGAGAAGACAAATAAGAATCAACACACATAATCAAGGGATAATTAATGCAAAATATGAATCTATAGGTGTAGGTGTAGTGGTATGAAATGTCAAAGACTGGCATAGTAAATTGGTATATTACTAATAAAGCACTAATAATATAGGTTAAAATAGGGGTTTGAGCTTCACCATCAGTGTTTGCATAGGGTTTCAACTTTTGTTTCTTGATCTAATTGATTTTTTTCAAGGACTATGACAAATATAGTGAGCAACATAAATTATAAATAAATTAAAGGCATATCTCCTCCACTGATTTGTCAATTATGAATATAGTAATTTCAATACCAATCTACCATTTTACATTTAAATTTATATCATCATTTACCTATTTCATAGAATATGAATATTCCAATTTTACATAAAACATATTTTGGGGTTAAAATTTTACATATTAATGTATTTCAAGGTTCCACCTTTACATATGAACATGGTTTTGGTGTTCCAAAAAAAAATTATGATGATATTAAGAGTAGTGAAATTGAGGTTTCTGTGGCTCTCAACTTCTAGATTCATCTTCCTATGGTGGTTTAAGAATTAACACTCCTCAAATCATGATTTTAGTGGTTACATCTCATTGGGGCATAATCACCCCATGGAATTATCCAAAAAAATTGAATAACTACTAACATAGTTCACATACCCATAGGTGTGTATTCAATTCCTTGAATTTTTAATTGCAAATAGTTTTATGATCTAGATTATTTAAAATTTATTATCTTAAGAAGACATTGATCTATACATGTTTTATTATAGGTTGTACATGGATAAAATGGGACATTTCAGGCATACCTATCAACATCAATTTTGGTTAGCACAAATACCATATTATTATATATCCTTTTAATTTAGCATTTTCAATACTATATTAAATTGATGCATTTATAGACATAAATTTGGTATTAGAAACTTTGGAAAAATTAAATTTGGCACACTTTGACATAATTGGGAGTTATGTACTCATTTGAATCTTGTGCACACTTCCCCCTATATTTCTACCCACTTTTTGTCTTAGCCAACCCTACTCAACAAATATACATATTTAGGATTGGCCTAATATGCACTAAAACCTTCCATAATTTAAAATAGGCTATCTCCATATTATAGATAATTCATTTTCACTCTCATAATAATACCAAAAATAATCAGATAATTTTGGTTTATTTTAGGTATATGTTAGTGTATATTTTTTATACCATTATATGGTTTTTCCTATACATATTGTTTACCTTGCTTAGGTGTCATATTAGGACATTTAGGAAAACATGGCTTAACCTATTTTATAATTTTGAGTTAATTTTTTCTCCTCTATAAATGTACCTTTCCTAAATCAATTTGGCTAATGAATGATATTTCTCATGTTTGATTTTAATTCTACAACATACTATCTCTTTTGCATATCTTTTTTTCATGTTTCAGAGATTTATGCATTCGTGTCTATCTAGTCTCGATCCTCAATTGTGGCCCACTTTGACATGGTATTAGAATAATTATGGTAGTTGAATACCATATATTTTATTGTGGAATATTTATTTTTTTAACTTGCATGTCATACATCTATCATTCTTTGACCTTGCATATTGTTGATTCAAAATTTCTCAAATTTAGTCTTCTTCTAGGGTTCTTTGTTGATTTAGATTTAAAAAAAACAAGGGAATAGTTATTTTTTGTAGGTCATCTTTTATTCACTATTTTTCACAAAAATGACATGTGCCATTGGATTTAAAAGGTGTAAAAACCCTAGTATTATATGTAACCATGACCTATATTTGTGATAATCAATTTCAATGATTTTTAGAGGATGTAAAGGGGTTTTCTTGGAATTTTTAGAAATCTACACAACATGAGACTTATAGGAAAAACCATTTATGGGTTTCTCAAGAAACTTGGTTATTTTTGGTTTTTTTATTTCAGTACTAGATATGATATTTTGGTCATTTTAAAAACTCGATAAAATTATTCCCCTACATAGACATCATCAGATCTAGAACCCTACTGGGACACTTAGTAGGTTTTAACACTTGCTTTAGACATATAATAAATTCTGACCCCTGGGTGAACATTAAGTGGATTTTATCCCCTACTTGGACAAATTTAAAAATATGAGGTTCATATAATGGTAGGAAATTGAGCCCTACTTGGACAAAAAGTAAAACTTAAGCCTTTCTTAGACAATGGCTATAACCCAAGCCTTACTCAGAGATCAAGTGAAACCTAACCCTTGATTGGACATATGATGAAACCTGAGGTCTCCCATACATCCCTTAGATCTTTAGGCCTACACAAACATCCCTAAAAACCCTCACCATTTATAGAAACACTCCATTTTATACCCATATCTATTTTTTCCACTCATGAATTCTACCCTCTTGAATTTTAACTACCCAATTTTTGTGACGTCCTATTTTTGCTTCTCTTAGATTCTAAAATTCTTTTGTTACACACATTGATGTGCATACACACATAAAATTTAATATATTAAAGAGAATCAATATTCATTGGGAAAACATCCCAAGGATTAACCCATTTCCATATGTGAGTTTATCCCTTGGTAAAAAACAACCCTAGGGGGATTAATTTCTTTTGAGAAGTCAGGTCCAAAACATTTTGCAAGCCAATTTATTTTTTGCAAGGTTGATTTTCTTCAATGAAATTTGAACTCACATAAGTTTAAACATATAACTTATTTTTAGGTTCCATTTTTTTTTAAAGTGGGAATTTTTTGAGCTCTACACATTGATCCATTATAAAACCTTGTGAACCTCTATAAGTTTAAAATGGGTTACATTTATTTATTTATTTCACACTATCAGTTCCACATATACTTCCTTACTACGACATGGATTAAAATATAATTATTCTTCTTATACCCTTCATCTATCAAGAGTGGGAAAACAAAGTTCAACTCTTATTCAGGAGTAAATGTTTACACCAAATCATGGTGGGTACCAAAATATAACCAAAACCTAATGGAGAAGGTGAAATGGTTTAACAAATTTGATGAGGCTTATGATCTATTATCCCTATTAATTTCTCCCAGCTTTCTCTTTAAATTTTAATTTACAAATATTCAAAATGATGTTTGGATCATATTGGAAAAACTCTTTGGGAAGAAAGATGTAATGAGGGGTCATGATCTAGAGAATAAGCTCATCAGTTTGAGTCTAGGAAAATTTGAAACTATGTAAGACTTCTTCACCAAATTCAAATCACTCAAGTTGTATTTGAAACTATGTGGCATTGATAAAAAGGATGAATAATTTATTCTTTCAATCCTTTCCAAATTGGGTTTTGAATATTATACCTTCATTTATACCTTCTATACTACCAAGTGTGCCCTTAGAGATACATGGACCATGTTGTCCTTGGATGATTTTATTATTGAATTAACTTGGGAGAAAGACAAGTTTATTAATATGGGTACATTAAATTCCTCTAAATCACATGCCTTAATTGGGAGTCATGAAAAATATAAGGCTTCTAATAGTAAGGATGAGAAATAGAAAAAGGACCATGAGCAAAGAAAAGGTCAACACACTGATGCTAAGTCTAAATCATCAACTAAGACCTCATATTAAGGTAAGAAACCCAATAAATATAGGCTCACATGCATCTCTTATAAGAAAATTGGGCATGATGAAACTAAATATATGAAGAAGTAGATTGATCAATTGACTAAGATACTTAAGAAAAATAACATCAATAGCCCCGATTCAATAAAATATATTTCATCAACACATGAGTATTCTAAGGCTAAAGATAGTAGTAAGGGAAAAGGTAAGGCAAGGAAATTTGTAGTCACATCCAAACCTTCCACATGGGTGATTTAATTTGGTGCATATACCACATGAATTCATCAAATGATATTTTCTCATTTTTGGAACCCTATTTTATGACTTCCATTTTGTTGGGTGATGACACTTCTACATAAGTTAGTGGGAGAGGGTCCATTGAAGTGCATGATGGGACATTTTAGGATGTTCTATATGTTACCTCATTATAAAATAATCTCCTATGTATTTATCAAGTCACATCATTTTAGGTAAGAGAGATGAGTTCACATCTAATTTTATGGTGATTAGGGTATTACATAATGATACTACAACTGCAATTGGGAAAGCAGATCACCAGTCATAGTTGTAAACTTTCTCACATTTTTATCTTAATAAAACCACCACTACACTACTCACTCATACATATGGGATGATTAAATTATGGCATGAGTGGTTTGGACATCTTAACTATCACTATTTGGAGTAATAAAGTCATAATGACATGGTTCTAAGGGTTCCTCATGTCTAGTTTTTTGATGACCTTTTCCAAGGTTGCATACTTGGAAAACATCCTAAAGATAAGTATGAAAAAGGAAAATCATGGAGAGACAAATAGATTTTGGATCTAATACACAATGATATTTTTGGTCCTTTTTCCTAACTTTCATTTAGCAAGACTATTCATTGATGATTCTTCAAGGTATACATGGCTATATTTTATTAAGAAAAAGTATAAGGCTATCGATCACTTTAAGGACTTCAAGGATTTATAGAGAAAATAATTAGGTAAATCCATCAATATTTTAGGCATAGACAATGGTGGTGAGTATGTCAACCATCATTTTAAAAAATTCTACACTTCAGAGGAGATTGAACTACAACATATAGTTCTGTATAATCCTAAGCATAATGATGTTTCAAAACACAAGAATAGGTCTTTAAAGGAAATGACAAAATGTATGATACACTCTAAATCTCTTGTACCTCAATATTGGGCCAAGGCCATAAAATGTGATTTTTATATCCATAAATTCTTTCCTCATAAAGAATTAAATGGAGCCACTCCTTTTGAATCATGGAATGGTTGGTAACCCATAGTTAAACACTTTCAAGTATTTGGATATCATGGCATGGTCCACATTATTAAGAATAAACATAAGGTAATGAAACCTTAGAGTCAATTGTGTATCTTCACTAGATATATTCTGGATGTTAAGGGATTTAAGATTCTCCATCCCACCACTCATGAGTTATTCATTGAGATAAGTATTCATTTTTAAGAGGGTCCTTTAGAATCTATAATTAACACTTATCCATTTTCATTGGAATCACTATGATTTGATGATTTTTTTTGATAATTTAGATCCACCTGAGTAGATTCCTAATGATTTGGATTATTCTTCTATTTTTTATGATGATAGTAGTGATGGGGGCTCACCTCCTTCTTCTCCCAAACAATCTTTAGATGATGAGGAATATCCTCTTGAATCTCCATATTTTGGTCCTCTTTTGGATAGAGAGACACTATAAAGTGTTGGAAATTGGGTTGGAGATCCATCAGACATCAAGTGGATACATTCATAGATCTAAAATGTCCCAAATACATAAATTTCATTTGATTATGATCTATAATCATTTTGTGAGGAATCTGACACTCCTAAGTGGGATACTACTATGGAAGAGGAGTATGGTTCATTTCTTAGGAACAACATTTGGGACTTAGTCCATTTTCATAAGTAGAGAAAAATTATTTAAATTATATGGATCTATTGAAAAAATTAGCAATAAATGGGGTTTTAGATAAGTTCAAAGCATGTTTGGTAGCAAAGGGTTTTTATCAGGTACCTAACATTGACTATACCAAGACTTTTGCCCCAATTTATAAAATGAACTAAATCCAACTTACTCTTTCCACTGCTACAACACATCATTAGGATGCTCTTTATATGGATATGAAGAATGATTTTATTCATGGTGACCTTAAGGAGGATATATACATGGACTAACCATAAGGTTTTATGGAATATTCTTCCTTAGTATTTGGTCTTTAGAAATGTATCTATGGACTCAAACAAGCTCCTTTGGCTTTGTATGTAAATATGGACTTCTTTCTTCTTTTAATTATATTCACTAGATGTCATTTTATTATAATGTCTATATTTTATGACATGATGAATCACTTTTAGTTATATTTCTCTATATGGATGACCTTTTGATCACACATAGTTTAACATCCTCTATTTCCACAATGAATACTACTTTATTTGATAGGTTATCAATGATCACCTTGGGTTGGATGCATTACTTTATTGCGATTAAAATTTCTTAGTTTGACTCTGAGATCACTATTGTATAATCCAATTATTCTCTTGATTTGATTGCACATTTTAACATGGATGACTATAAGCTAATTCTAAATCCCTTTATATTTGGGGTAAATCTTGAGGTTGAATGTCCTTCTCCATTGGTTGATGTTACCTTGTATTTAAAAATTATTGTAGTATCATCTATATTGCATACATAGACCTAAAATTTAATATGTAATGGTCATGGTCCATATATTTATACAAGAACCAAATGAATTGCAATAGAAAGTAGCTAAGTGGATTCTCCACTACATTTAGGGTACTCATAGTTTTGGGATTCACTATGGAGTAGACATTGACATTGAATTGATTGGGTATATAGATTCAAATTGAGTTGGTGATATTTAGAATCATAAATATAATTTAGGATAATATTTATTCCTTGGTTCATGACTAATAAATTATTCAAGTAAGAAGCAACTATTTAACCCTAAAATCTAGATTGGGGAATCTAGGGTTAAAAAGATAGAGATAGCCTAGGGTAAAATGGTTATAAACTATCTCTAAAACATGCCAATTAATTTACAAACTCAAATAAACATATACTAATTTTATTATGTTGAGATATGATAAAAATACAAAGCACGTCTATCTAAATATTTAAATGATAATGAAAATAAGATAGTTGGTTTTGATGGTAATACAAAGCTGCATCAGGAACATGAAGGAATAAGATTGGAATTAGATTATAGATCAATCATCAGATTATGGATTCAGCACTTGTATGACCTTATAAACTTACATTGACCTCAGATGGATACATCGATGCTTCTATCTAACCTGAATGTAGGTGTCTTATATGGAATACTTATTGGATCTAAATGTGACCACCTAGAATATTTTGGGTTCTATGTCACCTTCACTTTAGTGTGATCATATCTAAATCATGGGATGTCACTCCTTATCAAATTAAAACACCTTAATTCTTTATCATCATAGTGGCTATGGAAAAAATGGGTTAGTGGGCACATAATGTTGAACTACCCCAAATATCCCTCTCTTTATGAGCACTACATATATATCCAATACTTTGACCAGGGCGTAAAACTTATGTAGTTCTCCTCTACATGTTGGCTTATATATGCATAAAGATGCAATATTTGATAAGTACAATAGTGACCTATTTTATAACTTAGAAAATGTGGCTCATGGGATGCTCCTATAATACTTCATACCTTTAAATGTGATGTCCCTATGACAAATATTAAAATAGAGGAAAATAGGGAAGCTTTGGTCACTTGAATGCTTAATATAATGCTTTGGTAAGTTGAATTATGAGTTGTTTGGTTTGTGTTAGGTGAGCAATGAATGTGTATTGATCATGCATATATACCAATCATTTTGAATAAAATCATTTAAAATAAACATATGAATATGTTTTATTTATAAATTGGATGACTTTAGGGCATCAAACACTTGTATTGGGATAAGACACTTATTCCAACATAGCTACCTGATCAGGAAAAAAATGCTAGGGTAGTTGAAAAATAGGTACATGTCTAGAACTTATATAAATAGAAGATAAGAATGTTTATAACATTTTGAGCATGATAAAAGGTTTAAATCATTAGAATGACATTCTTCAGACTAAGATATATGACATTTGGCATAGAGAGATAATTTATGCAAGCCTTTTAACACTAGGAAGGATTTAGAAGCTGAAGTTAGATTCATGACATGTATTTTCAAAGTGTAAAATGATGAGGCATTATATAATTTAGAAATAATGTCTACATTCCCCCTTTAATATGGTAGTGAAATTTATAGTTTAAATAAAAATAAATGTATACTTGGGTATGTATAACACACCATGTCTTCACATGAGTCCAACTTAAATGCTTTATTGGTGACTAAAATATAATCAAGAGCATTTTATAATATATAATTATTGCATATAATATAAAATTAAAAGAATTTTCAATGATTGAAATTTAAACAGAGCAAGGTTTAGGAGTACCCATGTGTATCGATGCAACTGTCTTTCATTTTGGCAATTTTATTTGAAAAGATGTATCATTATGAATAATTAAAATTGAGATTATGAAAAATATAAATATAGAAAGTGAATAAATATAGAAATATCAAAGGATAAAACTTTCCCCCAACCTTGGAGCTAAAGGTGAGTTTCCACCTAGTAGTTGAGATTAGCTCAACTATGTAATCCCATCATACTTAAAGTCAACTCATACTATAAATATAGTGAGGTTGGAGATGTAATCAAGTAAAACCTATAAACTTGGAAATATTGAGTTATTTAATCACCTCAACCATATAAAATACAAATCAACTGCTATAATAGACTGATTTAATACAATCCATAAAAGTAGAAATTGGTGGGTGATGACAGTTCATAAAAGTGAAATCTAAAAATAATTTTTATTTTTTAATTTAGGTTCCCTTTTTTATAAAATATTCACCTTATATATGTCTCATGATGAAACATGGATATAGTAATGGTATGAATGTATAGAATTTTGCCACAACTATATATCTAAATCATATAACTATGATTTTTAGTTAATTTGAAAACTATGTAAGTGTGAAGAACATGTTTCCAAAACATGAACCCATTGTATATATAAATATAGTAAACTATGAAAAATGTGGAATCCATGCCTCTATGGCATGCCCCAACTAATATTTCACCTTTTGAGGTGAGGGGAAGTAGAAACTGGTAGTCACCTTACCTCAAAAGGATAATATAACTATATAATCTTTGTACGAATTATGTATAATATAGAAAGAACATGTATAGGTATATATATCATTGAATAATGAAGGATGTGATCACATCAATTCCTAAGATTCATGATGTAAAACATGGGAATGTCTATATAGTAACAATATAAGTTCAACAAGAAATCAAGCACACACATAAGAGCACTCAAAAGCAAATCAAAATATAATGGTCCAAGTAGACCTAAAACAAGGGGCATGTTTTAATGTCTCAAATTCAAATAGAAATTAATTAATAAAATGTATAAAAAATAAGGAATGACATATTCAAATGTCAACATACAACAAATAATGACATATACAAATGTCACCATAGGCAAACATAGGCATGTGGCCCACAATCAATGGATCATATTCAAATGCTTGAAAATTAATATAATGCATGATGATAAAAAATGATTGAAAATTAATACAATGAATGATGATAAAAAACAAGGAACACACTCAAGGAAGTGCAAAAATGAAAACATAGATAATAAGTAACCAACATAACATAACATATTAGTCCCTAGATATATGTGTTAGAAAAAAATGTTAAGTAAATAACATATCAAGTACATTTTGAAAGATATAATCATGGATAAAGGCATTTTTAAGTACACAATCTCAAACATGATAAGGTAAAATGACCATATAATAATAAAAACTTAATGTATCATGATCAAAGAAGCAGATGCCCTTAATGTCCACATGACATGAGTAAAGGGAAGACCCAACATCCAAAGTCAATAGATCATGTATCTATTTATGCTTGTATCACACTCAAAATATGCATGAAACACATTTATATAAAAAGAAATGATATTCTATCTACCAATATAAAAACAACAACATATATGCCAAGGAGATAATAAAACCTATGAATGTTGAAAATATTTTTGGATTTTGGATTTTTTTGGTATTTATAAAATATGCCAAAGAAATAATTATACTATGATCTCATCTAATAGATACTCATAGTTATCTCCCCATTAGAAACCTAGGGTAATAAACTAGTGGTATGACAAAAGAGTATGCTTATGTGTAATATCTATCACTGTAGAATTTATAATGCTCTGCATGTATATAATAGGAATATGTGGTCATGAAGAAATAATAAAAGGAATGGGGGTTCATGGAACCCATAATTAAGTGATATGCGGTTTCATTGGAATATTAGTAATAAGAACACATTTAAGTGATCTAGATATTTGAATATGATATGTAGTAGATGAAGATTCTATGGAACCCACTATGGACCTATAATGCAATGGTCTCTCAAGTATTAGTTACCAAGTAAAATGGATTGCCTTTTGATTAAAATTTTATAGAGGATTAACCTTAGTATATTTGATAACTAACTACATGGGTATAAAATTTTATTATTCAAGTGGATATTCATATGTAATTCCAAAAACTATAATTACCTAATTGGTATGAATGTATTTAACATGACCATGCACTATAAAATGTAATAATTGAAGTGTATGTATCCAAGATCATCCTAATAACATATAAAAGACACCTATGGAAGGTATAAATAATAAGGTAATAAACACATATGTGGGACCTACATGTAAAGGTAAGTCAATCTCACCAAGAATCTGCTATGAGGTGCCATCAAATGCTCTAACTAATCTAGTCAAAAGATGTAAATCATGATTTGTATAACCCAAATGCGTAAGTAATGTCATAGTATAATTTTTTTTCTTAAAATATTATAAATATTAACATTATGTATATGTTCATGATCGAGGTATGTTTGAATGAATAAGGAATGAATATATAACTCATCATCCCTAATCTCACTGTCATAGAAATTAATAGATTATCTCTGAACTATACGATATGTATGCCATGTATAAGTACCAATAATCCCATACAATGGGTGTTAATAATTTTATGGATGAGGATGTGCATTATATGACATTTTCACCTCTGGATCCTTCTTAGAATGATCTTTCAAAGGATTGGTAAATATTTTTTTCTTTTGGTGATCACTAAGTTGTGAACCTGATTCCTTTAGAGGATCATAAAATGTAATATTCTATTGATTTATGATGTCTTGTATCTTATGTTTTAAGGTAAAACATCTATTCATATAATGCTTAGGGCCTTGGTGATAGTCATAATAAGCATTCACATCATACCCTTTGGGTAGAGTTATATTCATATCAACCTTTATATGATGAGGGATATATATGAGATAACACTCTACATGTTGTGGGAGTAATGAATTAGGAGACTCAAGTAAGTGTGTAAATTGTCTCCATGGTAAATTGGATAAGATAATCTAATTAGGTTGTTATGACACCACATTAACCATGTAGTTGTTTCTTTCTTAGTTTTTGGAGATTCTGCATTGTAACTTGGACTGATAGTAAACTTGGTATTAGATGTAGATGTATTTTGTGTGTTTGCTACATAAGTTTTTAAAATGAGATAGGTTTCATTTCACAATCAAAAAAAAAATTCCATAATTCATTTAAATATTTGAATTATTTAAAAATAATGGACTCATGTAAATGAGCAAGAAAACTTTTCTTGAATATGTCTTGAAGCTCTTTATCTGCCATAGGATTGGTCATTTTAGTTAACATTGTCTTGTATCGTAAGGCATATTCATTAATTGGTTCATTAGTTCCTTATTTAATTTTCAGAATTTAGGCATAGGAAACCTTTTAGGTGATATTGATAAAAAAATCATGCCAAAATTGGTCTATAATAAGTTTGAATGCATTTACTATTTGGGTTGGTAAATCATAGAACCATCTTAAAGCATAGTACTTTAATCTACTTGGAAGTAATTTGGTCAAAATTTTATCATTTGAGGCATTATCAAGGCATGCCACATAAGAATATCAAATATGATATTTAGGATCACCCTTTCCATCATAAAATGTAAACTTAGGTACAATAAAACTAGTTGGCTAGGGGTATAGAGGTATCTTTGGTGTAAGAGGATTATGCAACACCTCTTGTGAATCAATAGCTTAAGGTGATTTCATATATTTTTATTTAATGTTTATAACCTTAGTTTGTAAAAGTTTTATAGTTTGGACAAGATCTTGCACCTCTTAGTATTTCAAGTTGGATATTTGAGAAGTCACTAAAGGAGGTGTACTCATAGGTTGGGTAGATATAAGCATTGAAACTAGCAATTGGGTTTGAAGTATCAAAGTTTCCCATGTAATATGTGGCAATATTAGTTTCAAGGAAAAAGGGTTGAAATACATATCATGTGCCCCCATTAGAAGTATGAATCATGTAAAACATTGTAAGCATGTAAAATGTCATATGTAAGATAAGTGAAGTTCACAAAAATAAAACAAGAAAATGATGGATAGATGAAAATAAAAAAATATAAAGGATGACAAATCAAACTTAGTGATTGCTCTAAAATTCAATGTAAGAAAATATGACCAACTAATGACATGACTAGTATGAAAATTATATCTATGGTGAGTGAATGTGAAGGGACATTTGTAAGGAAAATCTGGTCCTATCTAAGGTATTACAATGTAACTCACAATTTATAAACCAAGAGGCTTAAGTAGGTATATGTGATGAATGATGTGATTAGATAAAATCAATATCCAATAAGGGGAATATGGAGAAAATATGTTTTAAATAGGGAATGTGAGGTGCCACATGGGTGATGTGATCATCCTTAGTAAAAATGAGACACATTAGGAAAGTGAGCAAGGCTAATAACTATCAATATGAAGGACTTATGACACTTTGAATAATGAACAGAAATCTTTGGCTAAAAAATTAAGTACATGTATCATCCCATGAATTCTATATGCATGAAAATTAAAATGGACCTAACTTCCCACAATGTGTTCCCCATTCCTTAGACTCCTTATAGGGTTATTGATCTACTATGAATATTGGGTAATTATGTGATAAATTAGGTGGAACTATAAGTATATGATAATGAGACATCCTATCCCAATCTACTAGCCTACCACACCCCAATGGACCTTAACTTTATCTTGAGTCCAACTATGGAGTTTGATCTTCGACTAAGATAGGAGATGTACCAAATATAGATAATATATTTTGGTGTGATCTTAATGTTAAGATTATATTTTCCTTTTAACATTGCATTTTATTTCTTTTATGATTTAAATTTTAACTCATTTATATTTTTCTATTCCTCCTTAATATGGATAAGAGAACCAATCATAAGTGAAATAGGTGATGAACAAAAGAGAGATTAAGCTTGGTCACTAGAGAAAAGGACCTAAATACCATAGTGTCTAAAGAATCTAATATTTTCTAACAAGTAGGTTTGTAATATTAAAATTGACCCATGTGTGCCTCAAATTGAAGGAAATAAGGGAAAGATGGGAATCATGAGAGATCCATCCATGTTAGAAGTGATACAATGATGAATATGCTCATAATTGATCACAAGGAAATAAAGTAATAGTCTAAAAGGGATAGGGCTATGCTATGATAGTCATGTCACTAGTGAAGCCATAATAACTTATAGGGGATCTAGCACAAATGCCAATGAAAGTAGTAGTCATCCCAAAAGAGGGGGAAGGTAAATGATTATCCCAAGAAAGGGGGGAAAGTAAATAAGGGTCAAATAATCATCAAGATACTAAGGTAACTATGATTAAAATGTAATAAATGATAACAATTAAAGTGATACCTAATAAACATAAGGGAAATAAAGGCCTAAATAAAAATGAAATAAAACCAATGAACTAAAAATGAAACAAAGGTATGAGTAAAGTGAAACAAAACCAAATAACCCAAAGGAAACACTTGTGTAAATAAAATGAAACTAAATTAAATAAAATACCAAAAAACAAAACAAAACATGAGACAAATAATGATAAAAATCTATGCTAATGTTAATAACAAATATTAGCATGTGAAATACAAGCCTATGTGTATTAGAAGGTTTATTTAAGTTGAATTTATTTGTTATTATTAAATTTAAAAAAAGAGAATGCATCATAGGATTCCCCAAAGGGTAATTTTATGTAGGGATGGACATCACAAGGTGTCCCAATATTTGAAATGATATGTAGATGGGCATCATGAGATGCCCCAACTTGTGATATGGAGTTAGGTGAAGTGTATCTATTAGAATGAACTATATTAGGTTGAAACATGTAGTTGGAAACATGTACATGTGTTGATATTTTAGATTTTGAGGATGTTAAAATTGGAAAACTACTCATATGAGAGGTATGAATAGGCCTATAATCCAAATTAGGACCATGTATGATGTACTTTAGAGTAGGAATTTGAACTATTTTCTCTTTGGGTTGGTGTGAAATAAGAGGCTAAGGTTTAATTAATTCAACCACTCATTTAAAGTTGTTCATGTTAGCTATCATTTCCTTATTGGTGTAATAATAAGGATCAATTATGGTTTGGACAACATTAGTGGATGAGGTGGAGGTATGGGGTAATTATTATTGATCATTAGGTAAGTGATGATGATGTGATTATGATTCTTTATATTAGGTTTATGAGGCTTGAATATAGTATTGATAATGTTTTTGAGTAAGGGTATCAAGATTTAAATATGGACCAAACAAGAAGGTAATGAGGGATCAGTGTAGATCATGATAAGTCTCATGAGAATGACCTATCGTATCATGCCACCAATAAAATTTAACAAGAGTGTACCCTTTTGGAAGAGGTTTGGAAGGATAAACACCATAGGTTTAAAGGGTGAAAATTTATTCTTAAGTTTGTCTAGACTCAAAAGAGGGTGGGTTGGGTTCAAATTATTTGAACTGGGTGATCCATTTTGAGGTTGGGGAGGTTTAGATGAATTAATGTTATGGGAAACCAATGTGAAATATTATTTAGTAGTTGCTTGAGGTTATTAAAATTGACTCATAATAAATTATTGTATTTTTACTTGGTCTAAGGCTTCTTCTAAAGTTTTATGGTAAAAAATTTGAAATTTGTATTGAAGAGGAGATTTAAGAGTAGTAACAAATAGTTTTAAAATATTATCATCACTCATGTTATGATATATTTTATGATCTAGAGATTTATATCATTTGATGAAAGTGTGGGAAAATTCATTAGGAAGTTGCTTAGCATTTATGAAATGGTAAAAGTAATTTTTAGGAAGGGCATTATGTTGGAATTCCTTCATTAGATCATTGGCTAAATACTCTAGTTGTGTGATGGAATGTATATGAAGTTGATTGAACCATTCAAGTTAAATGACAACAAGGGTTTTGGATAGGGTCTTGGTGATAACAAAGGTGTTAGTTTGGACCCATTATTTATAGAGATTTTTAAAGCTTTTGAGAAAGATAGTAGGATCTTTAGTCCCATCATATGTAATAGTTAGATAAATGTTTCCAATATCCATAGATATAATTAATAGAGCTAAAGGTTCATTTAAAATATGTAAAATAATTTAATGATGCATGAGAGGTTGAGAAATGGTATTCCAATTAGGGTTTCTAAGAGGAGGAACAAAATTTTGATTATTTTGAGGCATAATGATATGGGATGGACTTTCCATTTCTACGATATGGTTTTGCATTTGGAGCATTTGAGAGGTAGTATAAGCTTGAATAGTGTTCATTTATTTGACCATATGAGCAAGTATTTTAGTAGTATCAATATGATAATTTTCAATAGAGATATTAAGAGGGGGATTGCCAACATTGGGGTGGGTAGGAAGATTTCCAACATTAGTATCATTGTCCCCAATGTGGTATAAGAATAAGGAAGTGTGTTAAATCCACCATTATTGTTAGGAGTGAAAATGAGATTGCCATCAAGATAAATTTGATTAATTTAAACCATGTTAATTTGTGAAGTGATAATGGTAGGTGTTATTATTATGGGTATAACAAGAAGATTGTGAGCATTGATTATTATTGTTGATGTACATGTGCTAATGAGTTTATGATTTCTAGGTTTAGAAGGTGTAAAAGTGGTATAAAGTGTATAATTATCATGATTTTGGATGTATTTAAGGATTTTATGGATTTACTATTTGGTATGGGCCAGATTAAGATTGATATTTAGAATGATTTTATGAAAATTTGCACCATGAAAAGTTTTCTTCCATGGTGGATAAGTGAGGAAGAAGAAACAACTCATGTAAACTCAAAATGGGTTGATATTGTCAAGAAATAATTCTATAGGTGATTTCATGATGATAATTAGGGTGGTAATAAAAATATAAAGTTATAAATTAGTAAGGAATAAGGATAATAAAATATACAAAGTCAACAAGAAGTGATGGGATTGACCAGGTGGATATAGTGTATTTTAGAAGAATTGAGAAATTAAACTAGGTCAACCAGGACCTATTAAGTTGATCAAGTTGATCTAATAAAATTTGAAGAATTATGGAAAATTGGTTTAAGGTGAAAATAAGTTAATCAAGGCATACAAAGTTATTTAGGTTGATATAGTTTGTTGGTAAAAAACATAGACATAAAACTTAATTGACTAGGTTGATTTAATTGACGATGTGTTTATAGTTTAATAGAACTAAAAATTGAAGAAAGTACTAAGGATTTTTTTTTGATTTTGAAATTAAAAGTAAGAATTAAAAATTGATTAATATTGATAAGATGGAAATACTAATAAATTAATAATGAACCTAGAAGATATAACATGATTGACCAGGTCAATCTAGTTGTATTGCTAAAAGTGTTGAATTTCTATTGACTAGGTCATTTAGGCAAGATTTTAATCTTGTAAAGCTAAAAAGATGAAAAATATAATAAATAATAATAATTGACTATATCTATCTGGTTTAAATAAAATTGATGAAAATAAAACTAGATTGATCATATCAATTTTGTTTATTAAGACTGAAAATATAAATATTAAAAACTAAACAAAATTAAGCAAATCAATTTAGTTGACTATAAGTAACATGTATAAAATAGAAAAAATGAATATATCAACTAGTGTGATTTAGTTACCTAAAAATTAAATATGTGAGTATCATAAAAATGAACACAATCGAGTAGATCAATTTAGATAGGTGTAAATAAAATGTAGAAGACAAGATAATTGACTGGATTGATTGGTTTAATCCAATTGGATGAAATTGGAACCTATAAATAAAAGATAAAACTAGGTCAACCAACACAACCTAGTTTACTAAAAAAATTGTACCTACAAATAAATAAAATAATTTAATCAACCAACTCAATCAATTTAGTTGAAAACCCTAATCATTCAGATAGAAAAATACTAGATTGGTTAGCTCGATCTAGTTAGGTGAGGAAGAAACTTACATTAAGAAAATGAAACTTTATCAAATGGATTAATATAGTTGACTATGACTAAAAAATAAAATCTAAAAGGTTTATATTCACATCAGGTTCACTATAATGTATGTAATGAATTAGGATGGATCTACAACTTGTACTACTTAGTGAATTCCAAGATTAGAGAAGGTAATATTACTAGCAACTCATTACATAGATATTTGTATCAGGACATGACCAATTTGGATCCAATAAACTTAAATAAGGGGTATCTTATCACACAAAACCACTAGAGAGGGTTACAAATCCTATAGATAAGTATCGATGCACAATAACCATATCTTGGTGTATAATACATAAAATAAATCTAATTTAGTGTTGATTAAATCTTATGGCACAAAAGGGATAGTTAAAAAAACAAAACATAACATAAAAATAAAAAATATAATCAAGTTGATGTAGAGGTAATTATAATAAAGGAGTATAACATTCAACCTATTACTTTGTGAAAATCTATCTAACAAAATGAAAGAGTAAGAGTTATTAATACTTACCTTGAATGACCCTGTCATGTCTCAATCTCTCCCTTGGCTAATGATTCATTTCAAGAGATTGTTGTGTCTCTATAAGTATCACACTATATAAATTATATCTATGTTAAAATACTCCTAATTTTCATTCAAGACTTTCCCACAAGACAAGATTATTTCTTTCTAGGGTAAAACCCTAAGCAATGACTCCTCAAGTGTAGAATTTGTAGAATTACAAGATGTAATAGTGAATAAATAAATGTTCCTCTTTATTGGATTAAAGTGAATGTGGTATTTATAGAAAAGGATTGATACTAAAACCTTATATAAATTTAGACAACAAGGTTGACCTACTCAATCTTGTTAGGCTAAAAAAATAAGCCATTAGGCCTCAAACTAGGTCAACCTCCATAATGTGCAACTTAAACTATACAATTGGAGTGATTAGGATAAATTAGTAGGAAACATGGGTGTAAAGTGGTGAACTACATATGTGTTGGCCAATGTAGTTGGAAAAGTGGGTTTAAAGTGGCCGATCACTTATGTGTTGGCTGACATAGTTGAAAAAATGGGTTTTTGCTTGGTTAGGGGCTATTTGTGAAGGAAGATTGATTAGGGAGTTGGATAAGGGCATGAAAGGTGAAAAAATATGTAGTGTATATTGTTTCTAACTATTTTTTGCTTTTCTACATTCAAAGGAAGTAAGAAACTAAGATAAATGGTCAGGGGTTAGATGATACCCGGATGAAGTTTGCGCACCGTATCCAGATGATTGAAGGGACTCCTCTTTGGCTGTGGAAGATGAAACCTGTAGATAAGAAAGACTTAAACAAAGAGATTGTTAGATGGATATATGGTGGACTACCAAGCAAAATCTTAGTCCCAGAAGTGTAAAGACTTCTTTTAGGGATGACAGTCCACTTGTTGATAAAGAGAATGTTGCTAGATAGAAATAATGAAAGACTAAACAAAAGAAATAAAGGTAATGCATACCTGTATTCTACTATTTGCCTTCTATAGTCACCGATGTCAGTTAGTCTACCAGTATCGGTTTGTCAAGGCTGCTGACATCAGTTAGTCTGTCGACGTCGATGGGGGCAATAATCTTTGGATGGGTCTCAGAGAAAGTCTGTGGTCAGCAGAGGGACTCTATGGGTTTAAGGGGTCTGTGCAGGTTTACAGGGAGATGAATAAGGTCTAAGGAAGGAGTTAGGTAGGGGAAATGGTGTCAAAAAGGGTGAGAGTATGAAGAAGGCTTTTCAGCCTTTTCAGGAAGAGAGTCAGGGCTGGTCTGGTTGATATCCAAGTCTGGTTGATAATATTGTTTGGAAGCAATAAAAAGAAAACTAATTATTGATATAGTCTAAATAATTGAAATGAAATAGAAGAAGGATACTTATCTCTACTTGGGGGGAACTCTAGATGTGTATAAGACTTGTTGCTAATGTAGAAGACTCCCTGTAAAGAGGTAGAGTGACTAATGCAGAGTCCCTGTAACCTGTGATGCTTGGTGTGCATCTGAGAGAAAGAGAGAGAGAAAGGTCGAATACCAAGAGCCAAAGAATTAGCATTTGGGTCTGTGATTAGTTTTCCATTCGGCCTACAAGTTGGTTTTAAGTAACTAATGTCGACGATCCCGCTGGCATCGGCCGACGGGTAATCAACGTCGGTGGCTAGAAGATGGGTAAAATGGCTATTTTTAGCCTTTTACCCGCTCCTCCATCTGTCGAGTTCAATGGTCATGGTAAAATGGTCAAAGGCAAGTTGAATAGGCATGAGGAGTTAGTGGGAGGGTTGGAATAATTAGTCATAGGGTAATGAATGAGGGTATCCAAGGGTGAGGAATCCAAGGGTGAGGTGTCAAGGGTGATGTGTCATGGGTGAGGTGTTATTAATTTAAAATAAGTTATTATTTTAAATTAATAAGTGTGTGGGTTAGGAATGTGTTAGAAGTGGACCAAGGGGACCAAGGTGGAGAGTCGACTAAGGAGTAGACACAATTTTGGTGTCTACATTTGCCCCTTTTTGTCTTGTTGGTTGTTCTGACGAACTGCAAGACAAAAATAGGAGTAAGTTGCCCCAGATATGGGGGGAGGTCATTTTTGTCCTGTTGGTTGTTCTAATGAACTGCAAGACAAAAATAAGAGTTGGTTTCCTTGATTATGGGATGAGGTATTCCCCCTCAAAGTGGGAGTCGAGGGAAGGGAACCTAAAATTAGGTGCCAATTTGATAGATAGTGGATGGATATGGTGAAGTTTAAGTGTGAACACTACAATAGTTAAGATTGTGCATATACCACTTCACTTGATGGTTAGGTCAAATTATCACAAGTTAAGGGTCAAGGAGTGCCAAAATTGAAATAACTAGGCCCCAACATTTAGTCGTAGCTGATTGGGTTATTCGATCCAAGCTGTAGCTCTAATGGTCATCGTGTTTGAAGTATCTCGAGCTTAGGAAGTGCTCTTGGAAACATGAAAATGTCACAAGTAGTGGGGATCAACTTGCTCGCAATCTAATACTTGTGAGGGTCATAATGTGGGTTGTAGACAATTTTTCTAACCATTCGTGAGGTAGCATACATGCAATCAAAACAATTAAGGCAAAGTTGTCTCAAAAGTGGTCATGGTCAGAGGAGATAGTCACGATCTCCATGGTCGTTGGTCGAGTCGAGTTGAGATATAAGTGATCTCAAGTGGTGGTTGTTTGATGTGGTCAAGGAGATGTATGCAATCACCAATGTGCCCCATGAGAAGTCAAAGGTGACTTCTGCAATGTCAGGGCTGGTTGTTTGGTCATGATGTGGGGTTGGTAGAGATAGTTGGTCCATTAGATGGATGGAAAAAGGAATGGCTGAGCTAACCTCAGAAGACGCCATGTCAATTGAGTGCTGCCTACATAGCCCCTATTGGAAGGGCCTCAAGCCAATGTAGTTCTCCCTAAAAGGGAGGAAGAGGGTTAGTTATGGACTGGGTTGAATGAGGTTAAGGCATGGTTAAAGGTAATATGGTTTGTCCATCAAATAGATGAACAAACGGATGTGGCTGAGCTAACCCCAGAAGATGTCATGTCATCTGAGTGCTGCCTACATAGCCCTTGGTAGAAGGGCCTCAAACCAATGTAGTTCAAGATGGTTGAGTCAAAGTGGTTGATAGGTGGTTTGGTCATGATGATGTTACAGCCTTTTCCATATTATGTTATGGTGTATTCTGTAACATTGGTTGAGTGGTCTTTCATCCCTAGCAATTTTCCATATTAGTAATGGTGTATGATAAAAATGAATTGAGATTATTTATGCTTCAGCAAGTAATGGTTTATGCTTGACATAAATTGTGTCTGGTCGATAGTTTCCATGTGTATTGTTGTCCATAGAAACTATGTGAAATGGACTATGTCATGTTAGTGGTCTGAAAAAGGTTTGGTTTGGTTTGGTTTGGTTGGATAGATAATGATTTGGTTGGATTGTATGTGACCAAGATGTATAAGAGTGAAAGGCACGTTGCTCTTTCATTGACAAGGACCATAATGATGGCATAGATAAGGGTTTTTGCAAACAAAAGCCCCATTCATGCATTACACTGTTGACCATTGTTTGTGTTAGAGAAGTAATCAAATCACTTTGACATTAAAATGAGCTCAAAATTCCTTGAGTATGTTGGGGTGATAGGTGTGATATGTGAGGGTAGGGTAACTCTTTTAGTAGGGATAACTTTGCCCCTTTTATAGGTGACCCTGAGAATGACTATAGACAAGTCCATGACTTTATAGTTTGTCAGTCAATTTTTTTTTTGGGAGACTGATCAATGCAGGAAGTCTACATGGGGATGTCATTTTGTTTTGTGGTCATATGTGAAGCTGATTGATGTGGGAAGCTTCTAAGAGAGTGTTGTTTGGAGAAAAATTTAGACATAACCATCCTTCAAGGGAGTGGTCTATATTCTGCTTTGTATGTTTAAATGTTTTTGAATAGCTATCCTTCAAGGGAGCAGTCTATTTATTACAACAATTATGCAGCTGTCCTTCAAGGGAGCAATCTACATTTATAGTTTTATGACCTTGGAATAAGCATCCCAATTTTATATGTTTTTGTTGACTAAAATTTTGGTCATGGACTTGACTATAGAGGTTTAGAGGGTTTCCCTTTTATTAGGATGAATCATTCATGCTTGACCAAAGGGTTAACTGATGTTTGTAGGGTTGAGGGTTGAAAAGGAATAGGAATGACGATGATGGGAGGTTGCTCAAGGGATCGAGCTCAAGTTAAATGTCAAGTGAATAATTAATTGACTAACAATAGACTAGTCGAAGATGCAAGGCATTAAGGGGCTTAGGTTCTAGTCAGCCTTCGAGAGAGGATAGATGAGAAGTCCCTGATTTATGCTTATGCATCATGATGCAAGGTCTGAGTCAATTAGGAGCAAACTTGCCCCATTTTCTTCATTCCAAATTGGTCACATGTTTGTCATTATTTGGTTGGTTGATGTTTTGTCGATGCTTGGTTGGTTGATGTGTTGTTGGCATGTTTTGGTCGATGTTGGATGTGAAGTTGGTCAGGATGTTGTTGGCATTTGGGACAACACCGAACATAGTTGTTGCAATCTTGGTGAAGAGTGGGCCAATAATAGCCCAGGCAGAGGATGCACTTGGCAAGCGAGTTACCACTGAAATGTCCCCCACAAATCCTATCGTGGACTTGTTTGATGATGTGGGATGTTTTAGTGGTTGTTAGGCATTGGATAAGGAGGCCGTCGAGACCTCACTTGTAAAGAAGTCCCCCTAGCATGGTGTAGCGAGCAGTGTTCTTGATAAAATCCCATTGTCTTTTGCCAGAGAGGTTAGGAGGGATGATAGAATATGTTAAGTAGTCCACGAGTCACTTATAACAAGTGTCATGTAGACTAGTGAGGTTAGGAGGAATTTCCCCCAGTGATGATGGTCGAGACATGTCTAAGATAGAAATCTTGGGTTGTGTTGGTTGAGAGGTCTTGATGAATAATGGATATGTCAAAGGTGTAGATGCCTGGTCTGTTCCTTTATTTTTCATAGTTTGGGGCTTGGTGGCCACATTAATTGTGTTGATTTTGAATAAAGGTGGTGGAGGGACCATAGTCTTGTGTGGGGATCTTGATTTAGGTGACGAGGTTTTGGAGGCATGAGATGGTGTCGGTAGTTAGTCAAAAATGTGGTTAGAAGAAGCCTCAATGTGAGGGGTGTCTTTTGCCAGATGTTGACGGATGATAGCCTTAAGGGTGCAACAACACTCAGTATCATGCCCTGGTGTGTGATGATACCAGCATATTTTAGTGTCATCGAACCAAGGTGGTTTTGGTTCAAGAGGTTGGTAAGGCTTGATAGGTGGGAGGATGATGCTAGATGACTGCAACAATCAACATAACATTGAAGCATAATAACCCTTTAATGGGTCTGCACTCTTCATTGCAGTAGAGGTTGACAACTTATTTTTAGGAGTTGTTTGGAGAGTTTGTCATGTCACCTTTTTAGTTGGTGGTATGGCCACATGTGGAGATGGCACGATCTTGTTGAGAGGTGTTGGATGTGGGAGCAATCTTGCTAAAGTAGATGGATGTGGACCCAAGATGGATGGTAATGGCGAAGGTGGGGGAGGAGTTCTCCGACGGTGTTTAGTAGCCTTCTTTGGTTTAGTGTGAGGACTACTATTGTGTGGGATGAGGTTTAAGTCTACCGTTACTTGTGGGTGAGTGAGGTTGGATGTAGGGCGCACACTGAGGAATTTAACCTATTTCAGCATGGTAGATGACTGCAAGGGTTTGGATGAGGTTGCATGAGGTTTTATAGTCAGTCATTTAAAAGATTGAGGTGATTGTGAGAGAATCATCACCAGATCTTCTTTGGTTGAAGTTGGTGAAGTGATAAGTTCTTCTCTCAGTGGAGAAGGAAATAGATAATGTGGCTCTTTAGTTGGATAGAGCATAGGGATAATCATGGCTTCTTCGTGTGGTCGAGGATCAGAAAAAGTATGTTCCCCTATTGATGATAAGAAGGATGAGGGTGAGGCAGCCGGCGTTGGTGTTGTCAAGGCATCTTCCAATATGGGAGAGGTCAAGGTAGACTCTCCTAGATGTAGAAGAGGGGTAGATGGAAGACTAATAGGAGAAGAAGGCTCTTCTCCCTGTGGTGGACAAGTAGGTTGACTAACCTCTTCACAGTGTGGGAGAGGTTGGTTAGGAATGATGGAAAAGACCGTGTTGACCGTGCGTATATTATGCTCTTGGGGGTCATCAGCCACGGTCTGAATGTTATTTTGACTGGGGGGATGATTAGGGAAAGGTTGTCTAAAGATGTCCAAGTTTTGGTTAGGTAGTGCGTTTGGGTTATCCAAAACAAGATCCCCCTTATCTAACATGTCTTGGACAATGTTTTTGAAGGTTTTGTAGTTGTTTATGTCATGACCCTTGACACGATGATATTGGCAAAAGTTATTTTCCCTGTATCATGTAGGGATGGCTTTTGAGGGGTTAAATTGGGGTGGTCAAATTTGAGGGAGATTGAGGACACCCTGCGTGACGAGTTTATTCAACACAGATGCGTATGAATCTCCTATTGGAGTGTATTGACACTGTATGTACCATTGTTGGAATTGTTTTGTGATGCTTTGTGATGTGGAGGGTTGAGATTGGTTAGTTGTTGTTGATGATGGTGATCTAAAGACCACAATGTTTGCCACTCCCTTGGGTTTAGAGTGGGAAGAAGTAGATTTGGATGAAGAAGGGTCATTGGATTTTGCATTGTTATTTCACAATTTGACCTTGTCCTCTTTGACCGCACGGAGTTCAAGCTTTTGGGCCATGGTGAAAGCTTCATCAAATGTGCAGAATGTTTGGACCTGCAAGGTAGATGAGATGTGTTTGGCACATGCTCTAGAGAAGAGCTTAATGAGCTCAGGTTGAGGTAAAGAAAAAGAGAGTTGGTTGACTAAGCCTCTCTAACGGGCGATGAAATCAGCTATTGATTCATCGTCGAATTGTCTGATATAATATAGGTTCGTGATGGAGACCTTTTTAGTTATGTTAATTGAAAAGTGGTTGAGAAATAGTTGGGCAAGTTGAGTGAAAGAAAAGATAGAGTGACTAGTAAGGGAACTATACCAATTGAGGGCAGCACCAGAAAGTGACATGGGAAATGTGCATAGCAATAACGCATCATCATGTGCTATAGGGTAACAAGCATGTCTAAATGCTCGTAGATGTTGATGTGGGTCCTCTTTACTCTAAAAATGAGTAAACTTGGGGAGTTCCCACTGACTTAGATATGGTCATATTGGGACTGAAGGATGAATGGGTTCATTACAAATTTTTTCATATGAGAGAACATTTCTTGAACTGGAAATGGATGTCTCAAGATTAGACATCTTATCCATCAACATCTTGATTAGATCAGTTGACATATTTGCAAGTGGGGCACCCCATAGTTTGTAGGGCACTTGGAAGGTGTGAGGAGGGGTGTATGATGTAGTTGGTTACGTTTGTATAGGCACAACATATTGGCAACTAGACATAGAAACTGATGTCAAAGCCAAGAGTGGTTGTGTCATGAAGCTAGGAGGCACATCTTAGCTTGATGTCACTAGAGGTGGTTAGATGGTGGCAACATTAGCCAAAGGGTAGGTAGTCACTCTTGTATTTATGGGTGCAAGAGTGTTTGGGGTTGAGATAATCAAGTTGTGAAAATGTGACAAACTTGGTTGAATTGAAGAGTCTCGTGTTTGGCCCTTAGCAAGATAGTGTTGGAGAGCCTTGACGTTATGGTCAAGGAATCTCTCAAAATTTTGATCCCCTTTGGGAACAATTAGAGATTTATCAGGGGTTGACTAGGTAGGAGAATATTTAGTGTCTGAAGTACACTCCATTAGGGGACTTGATATGAAAGGTAAAGGTGGAAGTGGTTGTTACCTTGCATGGTCAACAAGAGTTTTGGTTTGACTACGTGTCAAAACCATTCAAGGCAAAAAGGGTCAGGTTCTAAAAACTATGTTTTTTCAGTTTCAAAAACTCAGAATGTGTGTCTAATAGCAAGAAAGTCAAGTTTTAACCATGTTATTTTGGAAGAAGTTTTGTTGACAGTGACCGATGTCAGTATAATAACCGATGTCAGTGAATTAAATTGTTGATGTCGGTCAGATAACCAATGTCGGTGAAAATAGTTGCTGATGTCAGTGGAAAAATTGATGTCAGTTACTGTGTTATTTTTGGGAAAAAAGAAAAAAAGGTCCTGAGTTGTTTGAAGCTTAGAATAATGCGTCCTCACCAGCTCAAAAATCTAGATAAAATTAGAAAAGAAGATGAAGACAAGCATACCCTAAACGTTAAATTCCTAAGAATAAGTTTTAGAGTCGTGTTGGCTTATGCCTTAGAAGAATGTGTTTGGGAAGTTGGCTTTGAGAATGGGTCCTAGAAGAAGCAGTCTAAAGTTGGTTTCAGGTTAGTTTTGGTGCTCAAAAGTCTGTATTAGGTTCTGTACGTGGCCTGGTGCTAAAGAGCAAGCTCCCCTCGCTTCACGAGCCTAGAGATAAGCTAGGTCGCTTAGCCAATATATACTTCCCCTAGAGTTTATACTCTACCAGAGAACAGAGTGGGCTCTCCCCTTGGTAGTGAAGTCCAAGTGAGATTACCAGGAAGGGTAAGGTATCTGCTAGGTGATGAAATCCTAGTCAGACCTTGTCTCAGGTATGTTTAGATGTTTGATTTGTGAAAGTGGTCTGGTCATGTAACATATGTGGACTACACTTTATTCATAATGCATTTTTAATTACTAGATGTGAGAGCTAAGTATGCATTCAGCAAGAAATGAAATGCAATAGATCTTAAGCCCAAATTAAAATGTTTTGTTCGGATGCAAACAAGTTGAGAAAAGGTTAAGAGTATGAATTTCACTACTCTGAGATGCAAGAGGAAAGGTAACAAGAAAAAAAAGAAAGATTCTTTTTAACTTTCATTATGATGTCTTTTAGAAATAAAGAGATAGAAGAAGGATACAAGGAGAGAAAATTCCCTAATGCACCTATATGAAAGTTTTTTTAGAAGAAATGAACCCAAGGAAAATTCTAGGGTCCCATCGGGTGTGCCAAAATGTTTCTAACTATTTTTTGCTTTTCTACATTCAAAGGAAGTAAGAAACTAAGATAAATGGTCAGGGGTTAGATGATACCTGGATGAAGTTTGCACACCATATCTAGACGATTGAAGGGACTCCTCTTTGGCTATGGAGGATGACACCTGTAGATAAGAAAGACTTAAACAAAGAAATTGTTAGATGGATATATGGTGGACTGCCATTCAAAAGATCGGTCCTAGAAGTGTAAAGACTTCCTTGAGGGATGACAGTCCACTTGTTGATAAAGAGAATGTTGCTAGATAGAAATAATGAAAGACTAAAAAAAAGAAATAAAGGTAATGCATACCTATATTCTGCTGTCTGCCTTCCACAGTCACCAACATTGGTTAGTCTGCCAGTGTCAGTTTGTCAAGGCTACCGATGTCAGTTAGTCTGCCAACATCGGTGGGGGAAATAATCTTTGGACAGGTCTCAGAGAAAGTCTATGGTCGATAGAGGGACTCTATGGGTTTAAGGGGTCTGTGCAGGTTTATAGGGAGATGAATAAGGTCTAAGGAAGGAGTTAGGTAGGGGATAGGGTGTCAAAAAGGGTGAGAGTATGAAGAAGGCTTTTCAGCCTTTTTAGGAAGAGAGTCAAGGCTAGTCTGGTTAATAGCCAAGTCTAGTTGATAATATTGTTTGGAAGCAATAAACAAAAAATTGATTACTAATATAGTCTAAATAATTGAAATGAAGTAGAAGAAGGATACTTAGCTCTACCTGGGGGGAACTCCAGAGGTGTAGAAGACTTGTTGCTGATGTAGAAGACTCCTTACAAAGAGGTAGAGTGACTGATGCAGAGTCCCTATAACTTGTGATGCTTGGTGTGCATCTAAGAGAGAGAGAGAGAGAGAAAGGTCAAATACCAGGAGCCAGAGAATTAGCATTCGGGTCTGTGATTAGTTTTTTGTTTGGCCTGCAAGTTGCTTTTAAGCAACTGACATCGGTGATCCCGCCGGCATCGACTGATGGGTAACTGACGTCAGCGGCTAGAAGATGGTTAAAAAGGCTATTTTTAGCCTTTTACCCATTCCTCCATCTACCGAGTTCAATGGTCATGGTAAAATGGTCAAAGGTGGGTTTAATAGGTGTGAGGAGTTAGTGGGAGGGTTGGAATAATTAGTCATAGGGTAATGAATGAGGGTATCCAAGGGTGAGGTGTCAAGGGTGATGTGTCATGGGTGAGGTGTTATTAATTTAAAATAAGTTATTATTTTAAATTAATAAGTGTGTGGGTTAGGAATGTGTTAGAAGTGGACCAAGGGGGCCAAGGGGGAGAGTCGACCAAGGAGTAGACACAATTTTGGTGTCTACATATATATCAAATAAATATTTAAGTATAAGTTTACATTTAAGTATACATTAGAATAAAATAAACATAAAATAAACTATATGTCCATGTCTAATTATCAACTTATAATTTAAGTTAAATTATATATATATATATATATATATATATATATATATATATATACTTTCAGGATGTTTAAGAGTGGTTTTGAACCTATAGGAGCTATAATGAAAATTATATATTTGGAGGTTTCTATTGGATTTTAGACTTAGCCATATTTTAGGATTTTAGTATTTTAGATTTAGCCATATTTTAGGATTTAAGGATTTCAAGAAGACACCATAGGAGGTGAATGGATAAACACTCTAAATAAGCTAGATTAATGGTAGGAATGATACACATTCATAATAATGTTTCAAAGCACCAATGGTTTACCCACCCCTTTTCTAATGCACCATTTAAAATGTGTACTCAAAGAGATTGAAACTTGATAGGTTCTTATAAGAGATAAAGTGTCAGTAAATGATAAAGTTTAAAAATATTATGTGTATACAAATGTAGTCACTATGTTTGCTACATACTTAAGTTTGTTTAATGAGATAAGTTTTATTTCATGATCATGAACAATATGACATAAGCATCAATTTTTTTTTTTTTTTTTGAAAATAATGGACTCATGTAAATGAACAAGCAAAATTTGATTTAAGATGTCTTTAATCTCTTTATATTACATATGATTGGTCATTTTAGATAAAATTTCTTGTATCATAAGACATGCATTAATTGGTTCATTATTTATTTGTTTGATTTTTTTAATTTGGGCATAAGAAACCATTTTGGTGATATTGATAGAGAAGTGCACCAAAAACTAGTTTGTAAGAGGTTTGAATGAATTTATTAATTAGGTTAGTAAATCATAAAACCATCTTAAATCATAGTATTTTAAGATCCTTGTAAATAATCTAGTCAAAATTTTATCATTAGAGGCATTATCAAAGCACATTGCTTAAAAAAATCAAAGATGATGTTCAGGATCACCCTTGACATCATAAAATGTGAAGTTAGGGCCAACATAACTAGTTAGCAAAGGGTGAAAATATATCTATGGTTCAAGAGGATTATGCAAAACCTCTTTTGAATCAATAACATAAGGTGATTTCATAGATTTTTATTCAATATTTGTCACCCTAGTTTGCAAAAGTTTTATATTTTGGACAAGAGGTTTCACCTTTTGGTATTTAAGGTTAGATATTTGAGAAGTCACCAAAGGAGGGTTGCTGGTATATGGATATGTGATGAGTCTAAAATATGCCTCATTATTGACATGGAATTTATTTCATTTCATCTCTCTAAGGATATAATATTATGCAAATCATAGACCTTTAGCTAACTATTACATGGAAAATAGCTACTTTGTCTCATTTATATCAAATCAAACGCTGAGTTACCATTTTGTCATTTATACCTAACAAGTATTATATTTTAGTGTTTTGGTTTTGAAGAATACATAGGAAAGATGGTATAAATAGCATTTTGGAGAAGTTTTATTTTTTATCTTAGTTTATCGAAGCTATGACTTAGTTAGTCTAGGATTTTTGAATGCTATCAGTCTAGGATCTATGGACTCTGCTAGCCTAAAATCTATGGACTTTACAAATTTTGAAATTTGAGAAGCAAAAGAGTTTGTAGATGATCCAAAGAGGAAGATTACTCCACCTGGAATCACATCAATGAAATAATTGCCTCTTATTTTAAAGGATTTAATCTTGATATATTTTGTATATATTTGGACCTTAAAACTATTATAGGGATAGTATAACTGTCTTATCGAGACAAATAGATTTTTAGGATCTTGATCAATCCAAATCTCCTATTTTGAGGATGAATGAATTGACTAAGAAGTCTTATTTTCATGCATATTATTTTTAGTCTAATTGTATTAGCATAAATATGTAAATCTTTTGTCTGAAAAGGAGATGAATAACTATTACACTCAGAATTTATAATATATTGTAAATGTTCCAAATTTTTATCAATTAATGCAATATAATTCTATCTTTTAGTACTAAGTAAACTTCATTCTAGAATATAAGAAGAGAAAGGGCCCACTCTCCTTAGAACCAAATTTTTTTGTACATAATTTATATTTATGTTAAATTAATTCTCCATTAGTAGATAATCAAAGTATCTTCAATCATTGCATGTCTTAGTCATTCATAAAATAGTAAATTCTGGGTTTACATTTCAATAGTATTTCATTTTTATAGCAAGTGTGAATGAAGAGTTAAATTTATATTTTAAAGAAAAGTGTGAATTATATTTAAATTTACAACTTTAAGCATGTAGATTAAGGGTGATTTATTTTCAATCAAAGGAATGAATTAGTTAGTGTAATGGTTAATCTCTTCTTTCACTAAGTGTGTGAAGCAATTAGCTTAGAAGAATTATTTCATTGGTAAAAGTTAGATTAGAAACATCAAAATCCCCCCAAGACCAACTTATAGATCTATCACCATAAACCTTACTACATATAGCTTTGGACACTGACCTTAGTTTGATAGACATCAATCTGAAAGATTGAGTAAATGAAGACTTAAATGACACTCATCATTTTTAGCACCATTTCTAGGGAAATTATTGGGTGTTAATAAGGTAAACTTTATTGATCTATATTAAGACAAAAAAAAAAACAAAAAAAAAATAAAAAAAATAAAAATCAAACAAAGAGAAATCAATTTATGTTCTGACCTAGAGATTATAAAGAAAGGTTTGTCCCTAAATACCCTCCAAAAACAAAAGTTGAAAGCTCTACTTTAGAGCTCCAAGAAAGAAGTCCTTTATCATATTTAGTTGAGATCCTTGAACAAGCTGTGGAATCACATCTTCAAGACTCTCCTATAATATTATTTGGGATTAGAACATTGTCTCAACCAAGTCCTATAGGAAGAATTCACTTAGAACATCCATTTTCAAAAAGAGACTATTTAGAGTTTGTAAAAGATTTAAAAGAAGCATTTGAACAAGCCATCACTAAAGAGAGATGAAAATTTGAACAACCTTCAACCAATGTTCATTGGGAAGCTAATCCTAGTTTTGAAGAACCATCAGAAGAAGAAGAAGACATGGCTCAAAAATAAAACTAACAAGTTTTAGTACCAAGGAGGACTTTTTCCTTTCCCATCAATTTAGATCCTAATGATCAAACTTATATGAAAAACATTTCTCCTAATAATTTGCCAAATTGTTGGGAAAAATCTATAAAAGACCCTGACCAATTTATATTTGAATTTAAGGTACTTTGTCAAACCTATGACTATACAACAGACAATTAAAAAATCAAATTGTTCCCATCTACTCTCAAGGATAAAACTATGATATGGTTCATGGGCCTACTGGGTAACTCCATTCACACATGGGATGAAATAGAAACTACAATTCTAAACAAGTATCAAGATTATTGTAGGGTATAGGAAATAAAGGAATATGTTTTAAAGATTAAATAGAATGATGATGAATCCTTCAAAGATTATCTAGATAGATTTACATTTGTTCATTAACAGAGTAGTTACCCACTCATTGAGGAAGTCATGAAACTTGTTTTCCACAAATGATTAGATGAAGAAACTAGAGATGCATTAAATCTAATGGGAAGAGGAGACATAAATAAACTAGCCTTTCATTAGATTTTAGAACTCTGTACTAACTACTCTAGGACAAGTCTAGGGATCAGGAGGACAAGATTAGGGAAATCTAATGAAATGGGTAAATTGATAGAAGAATTTGCTAATCTAAAGACAAAGATTTTGGCCACACTCAATACTACATTAGATGGTCTTTAAGCTAAATCCAATACAATAGAACCATTGGTAATATACTATCCTAAGTGTAGGTTGAAACATGACCTTAGAGACTATACTTTGGATAAAACAAACATTTCATCTTATGGAATTTGTGAAGGAAAATATCATGACACAGATCATTATAATTATCTTCCCACTTTGAAAACTCTAAGGGCAGATAAGTATGAATGAATTCAAAGGAAGTAGTAAATGGAATCTATGAAGGAAAGGGATTTATTGAAAACATAACTACATTCCATATGCTACCTACTCATCCATGTCCTTTGAATTCATTAATGAGTGAATTTCAGCAAGTGGAACCTAATCATCTAGGCATTAAACCTCTCATGGTGTTACTAGGAAAAGTCTTGAACATCAATAGGTGGTTGACAAATGATGAAGAGGATCAAATTTTTGAAGTCTTATAATCACACACCAAGGATTTTACTTGGGATTACACTGATATGAAATGAATTCACATAAGTGTATGTATACATAATATCTACACAGAATCAATAAAACTAATAAGATAACCACAAAGAAGAATAAATTCAACATTGAAAGATAGTCAAAACAAAAATTCAAAAATTGCTGGTTGTAGGATTTATTTACCCCATTTCAGAAAGCTAGTGGGTTTCACCATTGGTAATTGTACCTAAAAATAATGTGAAATAGTGTGTATGTGTATATTATATATAATTAAACAAATCCACTTTAAGAGATTATTTTTCATTGCTTTTCATTGACCAAGTTCTGGATAATTTGGCAGGGAAAAAAGATTTCTCTTTTTTAGATGGATTTAGTGGATAAAACCAAATAATGATATCAACTAAAGATAAAGATAAAACCACATTAAATTTTCCTTGGGGAACCTTTTCCTATCAAGTAATTTCATTTAGACTTTGCAATGCTCCTGCAACCTTTCAAGGAGCAGTCCTAACAATATTTTCTAACCTCACTAATGACTGTGTGGAGGTTTACATGGATGATTTCACTATCCATGGAGAAACCTATGAATAAGTTCTTACTAATTTAGAAAGAATGTTGAAGAGATGTGAGGAACATCAATTATCATTAATTCATGAAATTTTTTTGTTGATGATGGATCAATAATTAGTGTTAGGACATCATATTTCTGTAAGAGGCATTCGGGTAGATCCTAAGAAAGTTAAGATAATCTCCAAGCTACTCATTCCACATACAAAAATAGAGGTTAAAAATTTCTTAGGAAATGCTAAGTATTACAGATTATTTATAGACAACTTCAATAAAATAGTTGCTCCTATGTTTGATTTGCTCATAAAGGATAGTGAGTTTGTATGGAGTGTTGATTGCCAACAAACTTTTGAAACAATCAAAACCAAGCTTAATACTACTCAAGTATTAAGAGGACCAGATTGGACATAGTGTTTTCATATATATACAGATTCTTCCAACACAACATTAGGTGTAGTCTTAGGATAAAAAGATGAGAATGATCATGTGCATGTTATCTATTATATTAGCAAAACTATGACACTTACTAAGAAAAAGTACACTACAAATGAAAAAGAGTTCCTTGATGTAGTCTATGTAATAAATAAATTCTAATGCTTTATAATAATATACAAGGCGTTTATCTATATAGACCATTTAGGTATTAGATACCTTACCAATAAACCAATAGTGGGAGGAAGGATTATCAGATGGCTATTGCTTTTATAGAAATTTGATATAACCATTATAGATAAACTAGGAAAATTTAATGTGGTTATCAATTTTTTGTCTAGACTTGACACTTTAGGTGAAGAAGAACAAGTGGATGATGATTTTTCAGATGAATAACTATTTTTTATTTCAAAAAAATCTCCATGGTTTATTGATATATCTAATTACCTTACTACAGGGAAGTTTCCTCTATATTTTTTAAGAAAACATCTAATCAAAGAAAGTTTCCTCTATAACTTTATTGGTTAGAATGGTTTTTATTTCTTTATTGGTGTAACCAATAATGAAGCAAATTATATCATCAAAGCTTATCATGATGAAATAGGAGGACATTACTCAACTTAGAGGACTATACATAAAATCCTAGGAGCAGGCTACTACTGGTCTTCCCTTCACAAATAAGTAAAAAGATATGTTAGACAATGTGATGCATTACAAAGAATGGGACAACCCACTCTTTTAGCTAAGATTCCTTTCCATCCTCATTTGGTTTTAGAACCATTTGAGAAATTAGATTTATAAGACCTGTGGAAATAAATATCTTTTAGTCTGCATAGACTATGTTACCAAATGCACAGAAGTTGAAGTTTTAACACATGCTTGAGAAGAAACTATGGTATATTTCCTATATTTCAAAATTATATGGAGATTTGGTGCTCTAAGGGAGATAGTAATAGACCAAGGACCCCAATTCATGTCAAATATGATAGAATACTTCATGAAGACTTATCAAGCTCAGCATATGAAGTCTTTTCCATATCACCCACAAGCTAATGGACAAGTTGAAGTCACCAATAAATAATTAAAAACCATTCTAACCAAAATTGTTAGTACTAGTAGAAAATATTGGGCAGATAAAATACCAAAAGCAATTTAGGCTTATAATACCACCTAGAAAACAACTATTGGTTTCTCTCCTTATGAGCTAGTTTATGGTAAGAGACCCTTATTCTCTGTTGAATTTGAATTACTAACATTGAAAAAACATTAGAAGTGGGAATTGAATTGGAAAAAGTACAGAAGGAGAGACTCATGCAACTCAATCAATTGATGAAATGAGAATTGAAGCAATATAAAGGACTAAATCGGTGTAAAATCAGAGGAAAATTTGGCATGACTCACACATAAAATAATGAAAGTTTCATAAAGGAGACTAGAAATTATTATTTGAATCAAAATTTCAATAATTCAAAGGTAAACTATAGACAAGGTGGTTAGGACCATATCAAATAGAGGAATTCTTTGAAAATAGTTTTGTCAAGTTGATACTCATTGATGACAATAGAAGGGCTCTTTTGGTTAATGGGAATAAAATGAAACTTTATCAAAAATCTCTTAGTAAAGATGAATTTATATAAAAAATGAAAAGTGAAATAACTTTCTTAGAGGAATCAATTTCCTCTAGGAAATTTGTTCTTTAATGATTGATCTCTGTTGGATATAAAAAAAATAAAAAATTAAATAAATTTAATAGTGAAAATACTTTTGGGGATGCTATTGACAATGCATAGCTGGAAAACCAGTTTGTTGGATGGTTATGCATTGCTAAAAAGGGCCTTGACTAGAAAAATAGTAATGGCTAGTCAAAGGGTAAAAAACTAAAAAAAAAAGAAAGTTTGATCATGCAATCTTAATTGATTTCCTCATGAAATGAAACTTTAGATTGTTCTTTTGAATTATACTAACTAATTCATGTAAACTTACTTGTAGAAGATAAATGGTAAGAGAAGAATAAGATCTGAGGTAAGAATAAATGAGTTATAAGTTTTATTTATTCATGTTTTAGTCAAAGATAAGTCTTTTTATTTAAATAAAAAAATCCTATGAAGATGAAAAAACATAATTAGATAATCATTTATTCCCTAAAGAAGAGGAGTAATCATAGCTTGCAGAGTGAGGAGTGAAGATCCACCTATCATAACTGATCAAACACAATCCATCATATCATTATCATTATGATAAGGCTATGACATCATCTTATCAAAAGAATTAAATCAAAATGGTTTAATTATTATATAGTATAATCCTATGTCAGTGGAAGTAGTAACTATTCCATCCATGTGAGCAATAAAACTACCACCGTGCCACACCATCATTCAAATGAGCATAATAGTATTCAACACCATCTCTTGTAATAAGGGAAAAAGTTTTGTAAAACCTTTTAAAATAATGTCATTAGGAAAATTCTAGCCCTACCTATTCAGGAAGAAGTTGGAACATTAGATTCAATCCAGTCATGAAAGCAATCTCTCACAACTATTATGACTACCAAAAAAGTGAGCTCAAGGAAAAAACCAAAATAACCTATAATTGTAAAGAAAACTCATCCATATTTAGGAAGGGTTACCATATCTTAAGCTTCTCAAACCCTCATTATTTTAGATCCTCCACAAGAACCTTGAGAATCAGTTGAGCAACTAGTCCTCTACCCAAGAAGAAGGAAAATAAAAAGAAACATTGCTATCTCAACAAGACTTGAGAAGGGCTTGACTCTTACAACATAAGAAGGATCAAGTATGGCCCTCAAGAATAAAATAAGAAGAATATTGATTCTTTTCAATGAATATGAACAAGAATAATTCCATACCTTGGATAGCCTTTAATAGCTATCCCAACCTTCAAAATAGTAGAACAACAAATAAAAAGAAAATCCTACAAAAGTTCCTATAGAGAAACCTGCTATGAGCTCTATCATGCAACCATTGGAGGAATTAGAAAATTATCTAATAAGGGAACCAAAATCTAAACAAGGTAATTAAATAGGAGAATAAAATGATCAAATTAAAGTTTCATTAGACAAAGATAAATCTCTATATACATTTGAAGAAGGAAAACCATCCAGTCCCAAGGATCTTATCATGCAACTAACCATGGAACTTTCTAAATCCCAAAACTTTGATTCAGTAAAAAATTATAGATATTGAAAATCTACTCAACCAACTATAGAGTAAGGATCAAAACAACTCTATGTTAGTACAAAAATTAGAAATATCTTTAAATTTTGATTTGAAAGTTAATAAACTGGAAGAAATAATAGAATAGAAAGAAGAGGAAGATGTCAATTCATGGACATATATAAAGATTATTGAGAAAGAAAATAGAAGGTTAAAATAGAAAATATTTAATTCTTCTTAGACATTTTTTATTAAGGATAATTAGCTTACCTCTTTTTTGAAATTATTTGATAATTAAGGATGTCAGACCAATTATCTATATATTCCTCCATTAGAAATGTTACATCATGATCGAGAGGAATATCAATCAATCAAACAAAAGAATAAAGTTTTATTCATTTCCAATAATAAATTGGAAAATGAAAAACAAGTATTAGAAACTAAAGCTTAGACTTTGGAAGAATATTTGCAGAATGTTTACAAATTATGAGAGATTCTTTTGGCTTGTAGAAGTCCAGATCCTACATATAGTCTATTCCTATTTGAATAATTATATATATGGCAAGTTATTAGTATATCCTACCAGCTTCCTTATAATATTTTAGATCCATTTACATTTTTTGAAATATTTTGCAGTTTCAGGTCTGATACTCAAGATCTCCTCTATGAATTTTATCTACATGATTTGATAATAGATCATGAAAATAATAATTTTTTTTATAAATTTACATGTAGGAGAAGTTCAATGGAGAGCACTTCATTCTAATTTCAAGAATCAGTTAGCATGGAAAAATAGATTTGAAGAATATATAGATCATATTGAAACTATAGGGTTATGCATCAGACCAGCCTTATCCATTCCAAGATTGATTGACCACAATTTAAAGGGAGCTTGTTTAAATACTACCATAAAAAACCACTATTTGGAAGCCTTGTATAGTTTTATAGTTTCATTTAACCTATTTTTAAGACAAATCTTTGATTTAGTTATTGCTACTAGTATGAAAATATTGGACCAATTATCAGTATCTCTCAAAAAATGAGAAGTTATGTCTCCTAACAATCTAAGGTGGAGCAGAAGAAGTGCTGAAGTAATTATTGTAGAAATTATAAAAGTAATAAACTCTTGAGGAGAGAAAATATAGACTGGAATGAGGTATAGACCTCCATTATTTATCATACTAGTTCTTGGATGGTAGAATTGAGCACCATAATCTGATGAAGAGTTTAACATATGAAAAAATTGGTTCAAACATATAAAGGATTTACAATCAATAAAGATTGACATATCAAAGATGAATTTGATGAATATGATCTTATCAAGGGCATGTAAAATAGGCCAAAAACCAATGAATCTATCTGAATGTTTGCAATGGGACTTGCAAAAGGTAAAGTCTGGGGGAGATGATCAGCCCAAAATATGGCTTATTATTGACATAGAATTTCCTTCATTTCATCTCTCTAAGGATATAATATTATGTAAATCATAGAACTTTAGCTAACTATTACATGGAAAATAGCTACTTTATCTCATTTATATCAAACCAAAGGTTGAGTTACCATTTTGTCATTTATACCTAACAAGTAGCATGTTTTGGTGTTTTGGTTTTGAAGAATACATAAGATGGATGGTAGAAATAACATTTTGGAGAAGTTCAAGTTTTGACCTCAATTTATCAAAGCTACAAACTCAGCCAATCCAAGATCTATAGACTCTATCAGTCTAGGATCTATGGACTCTGCCAGTCTAGAATCTATGGACTCTATAGATCCAAAATTTGAGAAGCAAAAGAGTTTATATATGATCTAAAGGGGAAGATTAGTCCAGCTAGAATCACATCAACAAATTAAAGCCTCCTATTTTAAAGGATTCAATATTGATATATTTAGACCTTAAAACTATTATAGAGATAGTATAACTATCTTATCGAGACATATAGATTTTTAGGGTCTTGATCAATCCAAATCTCCTATTTTAAGGATGAATGGATCGACTAAGAAGTCCTATTTTCCTACATACTATTTTTAGTCTAATTTTATTATCATAAATATGTAAATATTTTGTTGAAAAAGGAGATGAATAATTATTACACTTAGAATTTCTAAAATACTATAAATGTTATAGCTTTCTATTAATTAATGCAATATCATTCCAGCTTTTAGTATTGAGTAAACTTCATTCTTGACTCTAAGAAGAGAAAGGACCCACTATCCTTGGAACCAATAATTTCTATATGATATTTATATTTATGTTAAATTAATTCTCCATTATTAGATAATCAAAGTATCTTCAATTGTTTCATGTCTTAGTCATTCATAAAATAGTAAATTCTGGGCTTACATTTCAATAGTATTTTATTTTTTTAGCAAGTGTGAATGAAAAGTTAAATTTAAATTTTTAAGCAAAGTGTGAATTATATTTAAATTTAAAATTTTAGTCATGTAGATTAAGGGTGCTTTGATTTCAAGTAAAGGATTGAATTAGTTAGTGTAATGATTAATCTCTTCTTTTAGCAAGTGAGTGAAGAAATTAGCTTAAAAGAATTCTTTCATTGATAAAAGTTAGATTAGAATCGTCAAAATCCCCTCAAGACCAAATTATAGATCTACTACCATAAATCTTACTATAGATATATTTGGACACTGGCCCTAGTTTGATAGACATCAATCTGAAAGATTGATTAAATGAAGAGTTAAACAACACTCATCAATATGACACATAACTCTAATAGCAAGATCAATAGATGAACCTACTTGTGTGTTTATGTTTTTTATTTTTTAATTTTTTAATATGTTTCTTAGGAATTCATAAAGATATTTAGGGTTTTGATGAATACACTCATGAAATAATTCAATTTCTTGTGATATATTTTCTCATCTTCATTGGTTTCATTAGACTCATGGTTTTCATTATCAGAATCTTTTTTTATGATAACCTCTCCAGTATGTTTTTAATTCTCAACATTTGTATCATTATGGACCATAGGATTAAGCACTTCATTAATTTAATAAATTTTAGGTGGTATAAGAGGAAGTTCAATGTGTTTAATAAGAACACCTCTCAATCTAGGGATACACTTAGGTTGCATGCAAAATAATATAAATAGGAAATGAACAATTACATCAATCTAAAACCTTAGATGACTAAAAATGCTAAGAATTAGAAAAATTTGCATTTACACATGTTGGGTTCACCAGTTTTTTAACCCTAAAATATAGATTGGGGAATCTAGGGTTAAATGGGTAAAGATAGCTTTGGGCACAAGGATGATAAATTATTTATATAACAATCCAATTAATTATTAGAGGTATAATCACTAAGAGGGGGGTTAAATCAGTGGTGATAAACAATCCAATTTAATTTCTAAACCCTTTAAACACTTAAGCATTCAATACAACCATTCATTAAGCATACAATATGTTTATAATAATGAATAATGAAGATGATGTAAGATTGCACACACAACACAAGATCTGTGTGGGAAACCCTCTTGGGGAATAAAACCCACTCTCAAGCTTGCAAACATATGGACTACTTATCTTATAAGATGATCCAAAACATGAGACTGGTCAAGTCCTTCTGACCAAAATTTAGTGAAACACCTATTTCATAAGGAGCACCTACCCCTAGGATGATCAAGTCCTTCTGACCACTTGTTGGTCAAGTCTTTTTGACCAAATTTAGTGAAACACCTATTTCACAAGGAATACTTACCCCTAACATTATCAAATCCTTCTGACCACTTGATGGTCAACTCCTTCTGACCTAGATGTTGAAAACCCTCATAACACCTATGAAATGAACATCTCCTAATCATTGATTACATACAAATCCATTAGAGATATAATGTATATTAGTTCTTTTCAACTCTACACATTATATATTCCACATTTTTATCTACCTATAAAATCAACCACCAAGCTCACAGAAACATCATCTATCCTTCACTCATCCTCAATCATAAAACCTACAAGAGCACTATTTTTGACTTTAGAAATATAACCTACAAGTCATACACAGTCATCAACCTGATCTATTCTTCAACCCATCCACTAGGCACATACCTTTTCCTTTACTCCACAAATCACACACATACCTCTTTGATCTGGTCACACACATATAGAAATCATCATCTTTTATAAAATCATTTATAGAGTCTTCATGAATATCATGCTCTTGGTTGGCTAAAAATGCCTATCTTAACCTTTAAGACATATATATAGCTCAATTATATCTTCATATATCATCCATAACATCCATGGGCCACACTTAATAAGCTACACATTTAATTTAGGCCTTAGTAACCCTTATAGGTCTCATGAAGACCTATTCTTCCATTTAGCACTCCATTGAGAAAATTAGAAACATAGTTCACTTCCAAATGCATAAGTCCACTCTAAATGACCCCTTCAACATCCCTAAAATGATCAAAATAATCAAAAAATGTTGGAGAGTTTTAAATAATTTCATGATGATGTCATAGAAGTGTCCAAGTGAGTGGATGAAGTGCCTTGATAGTCTAAGTGACAATGATAAAGTGTGTAATGTATTTGTCCTAGTATGCTTGAATTTGGCTTGGTTGATCTTCAATTTTGGCATGGTTAGAGATGTTAAAGGATGAGCATGGAGTATTGAAAATGTGTAAGGGGTCTTATAATATGATTTATATGCCTTGAATTCTTGTGTTCATGAGTGGAGTTCACCTAGTTCATCATTGTTCTCATCTAGACATTTTGGGTCCAATGGTATAAAATCTGAGTAGGCATTTTGATGACATCATAATTTCCACATGTAAATGAATCAAGAGGAATTTGTAATATGTTTGTGATCAAATTAGTCCCTATTTTATATGTAAAAAGTCTCAAGTTTAGTAATGAAGCATGATAAAAGATATGCAAGTACAAAGTTAAGATCTCAAGTATTTTGATAGTGTTTTCCCATAGCCAAATTTTCAATATGGCAAGAAAAGCTAAATAGGCATTTTGATGTGGAATATCTCACACACGTGGAAATTTTAGGATAATTTAATCATATGGGTTTGTTCATATTTGTGCCTAGTTTATATGCATAAAATTTTAGGTCTAGCACTAAAGCACGTTAAAAGCTATGCATGTGCAAAGTTGGTCTTTCCAAACAATTCTTGACATAGTTGGCTCTGTAAATAGATAAATCTAAGGGGGAATTTTAATGTGAGAGTTATATGAGAATATTGAAATATGGTTGGATTATCCTATGTGAGAAGATAATATTTTCGAAATTTTATAACATGCACTTGAGCGAAGCAAAATATATGGAGGTGCAAAGTTGGCCTTATAGGCATATAAGCAATGGTCCCCATACTTTCATTTTTTCACAATGTTAAAGATCAAGACCAGATAGAGATCCAAAAATGGATAGGAGTTTGTATGTGTGTGTGTGTGTGTGTATATATATATGGATATGGTGTGTAATAATTCAGAAAGGTCAAAATGTTTGTTGGTTAATAGAGTTAAAGACCAGGACCAAATGAAGATCCAATGGTGCACAGGTGATCATATAGTTTTGATTTAAAGATGCATGTTGAGCAAGATGGTAAGAAGTGAATGATGTTTAAAATTATAAGTGATCAAAAGGAACATGAGGGTTTCAAGTGTCATGATCATGGTGGTTCTTAAAAAGATAAAATGGTGAGTGCTATAAGATAAAGACATGGTTGATCTATAGAAATCGATGGTGCATGTTGAGTCAATATTGCAAGATTACTCAAAATGAGGTCAGCTATTAGAGGTTTAACATTTAGAAGTGACACACTATGAATTAAAGGTGGAAATTCATATTAAAATATCTATAGTGTGTAATTTATATAAATAAATGAGGACACAAGATGCGAGCATAATGTTCGATGTTTAACTATGACCATTTGAATTCAAATATTTGAATTTAATAAAGGAAAGACTAGTCCCTGGTTATTGAGCCATAAATTTTGATCTATGTAAAATTTGATAATAGTTTTAAATATAATTTTTAGAGGAATCCATGGTTCATATATAAATATAAATTTTAAGGTTGAATGTATGAACAAATAAAGATATTGATCTCCAAATTTGACTGTGTGTTTGACTATTTTCTACAAGTAACCCGAAAAGGGTAATTGAGCTCATTATGATGTTATTTAAATGTTAAATGATTAATTAGATATTTTAGAATGTTTTAGAATCTATGGGGATAATCTGTGTTCATTATAAAGGTTTGACCAATCATATGCAGTATGAACAAATGTTTAGAAGTTGATTATGTGTATGTTCATGGTGATTGTATACAAAGAAGTGTTTGAGCTAATTATGCTTTAGCATAAGGGTAATGTGATGGTTTTTGGAACTTAAGGAGGACCTATATATCATGTGGAATGGGTCCATTTATTTTTAAGTGGTCTTATATTCTTAGTTTTCTCAAAGAAGGGTCAAAGAGGTGAATGGGTCTCCATAGAACCTAAAAGTGACTTAGGCCTATTTTAAAGTATATTGTGCTTAAATGTGACACATCTTAGATGCCCTAAGAGTGAAGGCATGTGTTGTGGCTAAAAATAAATATTGTGATATTGATAATAATGATAGCTCTATATATAGTGAAATCAAAGATGATGATTTCTAGACTTTATGAGATGAGTGCAAGGTATCTGTGAGAATTATGGAGTGAAGAAGAGGTAGAGTACCTAGTTGATGAGTTAATGAGTGGAGAATATTAAGGACTATGTGTATGACCTATAGGTCATATTTATGATGTCCATATAGTTTTATTTTAGTTTTAGGATATGCAAAGAGGTCTAAGTGTGCATATGAGGATAGTTTGAGTGAAGGAGAGAGATTGTGGCATGCCTATGTGAGATGCCTATATGAGATAGAAATGAAGTTTATGCAGGGGTTAGATAAATAGATATCCATAATTAATTTTTGAATAAATAATTTATAAGGTGGAGGTGTTCACTTAAAAAGAGGGTCTAAAAGAGTATCTTTTTTAGGGGCTGTTTCTCCTTGTGAAACAAGTGTTTCACTAAAGGCCTTTGGTCTAAAGGATTTGATCAAGGTTTCTTGGTCTAAAGGAGTTGACCAATTTATTGTTTATAATTTATTATAGGACAAGTAGTCCATTTTTTTAGGCTTGAAAGTGGGTTTTATTCTACATGAGGGTTTCCCATAGTAACTATGTGTTATGTATTTGATCTTGTCTATGCATTAAATAAATGATCTATCTTGTTAAAGTTGCTTAATCAAGTTGATATATGTTGATTGTTTAAATAGTTTGAAAGGATTGAAATTGAGATTGAAATGTTTGGTCTCGCTAATTCACCCCACTCTCAATGATTATAGCTCTAACACAACACTCCTCTAATAAATCCAAATAGATCAATCTTTGACCTTATACACAAAATCACCATGAATAAACACATTGTCAACTTATAAAAAATTATTCATTCTGAATATGGATTGGTCAAGCCTAAAATATATATATAAATCATCCTCATGGAGTTTAAAACACTCTATACTATCTTGTTTCCCTTGAAACATCCAAATACCATAAAAAAGAACTCAATTACCATTCTCAGGTTACTTGTAGAGCATGAATGAATAAATTTGACTATAAAAACATTTATACATTCAAATGAATATTTAAAAATTTAGGTTGATGTCCTATACAAATTTTATTTTCACACCATGTTCAAATTATGAATAGATCAAAAGTTATGGCTCAAAAACCAAAGACTAGTATTTCGCTCATAAATTCAAATATTTGAATTCTAATGGTCACTGAACAACTATTAAAATTTGAACATGTTACCATCATCTCGTGCCCTTACATCACTTGAAATAATATGAATAATTGATCGTAATTGAAGTATCTTGATATTTACCTTTGATTTATTATTAAACATCAAGCACCTTAACCTCATCTTGTGCTTCTTAGAAACTATGGATAAATATGCTCCATCGATCTCTGTAGATTAGCCAGGCCTTTATCATGCAGTGCTCATCATTAGATATTGATTAGAAATCCTATTATTACAACACTTAGAACCATCACATGACTTATAATAACTTTAATGATAGTCTATGAAATTGTTCCACTTGGAAGTTTCATGTTCACTATTGACTCTTTGACTTAACCTACACTATTTGATCTTTGTTAGTAGGAACCACCACTCACTGTTAATCTTCTGTCAGACTAACAAGCTTGTGACACTTGTCACCTATGCATGTAACCTTTTATATTTTTAATTCACATGAACCATTGATATCAATATGTATGATTAAGTTCTCATCATTAGATGTACTAACCAATGACCTCTGTCTTCGATGAGTTTAAACTTGACTATCTCTGACCCATCACAGTCTACTAGAGCAACCTTAAAGCTTTATAACTTGAGCTAGATAACACTTCAAGACTCCAAAATTTTTATGGTAGCTTATTAAAACTATATAAAACATATCCATGTAATATTTTGACCAATATTAAATTTATTCATAACTAAATTAAATGCATAATCATATTGGTTCATACATATCTACATTAGATGTAGTGATGGTCTAGCTAAGTATGAGAACCTTTACAATATGCTTGGAAATCCAACTTTGAACATTAATAATTTTTTATAAGATTAATAACATGACTTAAAACTTTTACCATAACAAATTGGGACTAATGTGATCACATCCATATTACCAACTCCCCCTAACTCATAAATACATGGTAATGGTGATGTCAGTAAACTACTTAGATTTTTCTGCCACTAGACCCAAAATGTTTAGATAAAAACTACGAACTACCAGATGAAATCCACTCATGAACACAAGAATTAAAATCATAGAAGACCTCTTATGGGATATATTACACAACCTAAAATCACCATACTCATCCCTCAACATCCCTAACCATGCCAAAACTAAATATTAACCAAGCCTACTTCAATCATACTAGGACAAACATATTATACACTTTGTCATTAACACTTAGAATATCAAGACACTTCATCCACTCACCTAGAAACCTCCATGACATCAATAAAAATATATGATATTAATTTTCAAAGTCAAATAATATATATTGAATTTATTATGCTAAGATATGCTAAAAATAGAAAGGACAACTATGATAGATATTATAATGATAATGAAGATGTGATACTTAGTTAGTTCTAATGCTAATACAAATATAGATCTAGAGCAAGAAAGAATAAGACTAGAAGTGGATTATGGATTATTCATTATATTCTATATTAATAACTTTTTTGACCTCAGACACTTGTATTGAGCTTATAAAGTTACATCAACACTTGTATATAACCTAGATGTAGTGTTCTATAAAAAATACCTACTTGATCTAGATGTGACCACCTAGAATATTATAGGTTCTATGTCACCTTACCTCTATTGTTCTTATATTTGGATCATGGGATGTCACTCCTTGTCAAATAGTAAAACCCTAGCTATTCATCTTCATATTGTCTATGGTAAAATTGGGTTAGTGGGCACATAGTGTCAATATACCCCAAAAACCCCTTTATAAATGAATAATAAATTCATAAATAATACTTTAAAGATGGCCTTTGACTTATGTAGTTCTCCCCTATGTGTTGGCTTGTGTGTGCATAAGGATGCAATATGTGATAAGAAAGTATAATAGTGACCTAGCTTGTACCTTATAAAATGTGTCTCATGGGATGATCCTACTGTAATTTAGACCTATAGATGTGATATCATTATGATTGATATGTAAATAATAGAAAATAGGGAAGCTTTTCTCACTTGAATTATTGATAGAATGCTTTTAGTAAGTTACATTATGATGTGTTTGGTTTGTACTAGGTGAGGAATGAATGGGGATTGATCCTGCATATATACCAATCCTTTTGGAGAATTTATTACATTAAAGCACTTAAGATGACTATAATAATATGTTTTATTTGTAAATTAGATTAATTTATGGAACTAAATACTTGTATTGTGATAAGACAATTGCATCGACATAGGTTTCTGGTTAGGACACAAGTGTCTGAATAGATGGAAAATAGGCACAAGTTTAAAAATTGAAGAAATAGAAGATAATCATGTTTATAATAATTTTAGCATGACAAAAGGTCTGAGTTAGTCAAATAACATTGGTTAGACTAAGAGATAAGACATTTGATGCATATAGATAATGCATGGAATCATTTTAACACTAGGAAGGGTCTAGAAGATGAAAGTACATATATGATATATATTTTCCAAGTGTACAAGAATTAGATTCTATATAATTTAGAATAATATATAACATAATGATATTTTTCAATATTCTATAGATGCATAATATAAATGAACTGTTAATGCTTCCACCAAGGTTATTTAGCTTCTGGGGATTCTCAATGAGTTCGATATCTAGTTTCAAAAACCAAAAGTCATCTTCTATGACAATCAAATCATAATCCATATTTATAAGAATATGATCCTCAATCAATGGACCAATCTCTTACACACACACACACACACATATTCAAATTCATTTCATTCAAGATATTATTCATGATCAAGTCATTAATCTATGCTATGAATATACTTAAGATAAAATTATTGATATATTCACCAAAAATTTCACTGAGAGAAAACATATTCATTTTTAGGCTCTTATTGATGTTAAATAAAATACTATATCATCCTATAGGGGGATTTTTAGTTCCTTCCTTATCTCTTTTTTACTTCTGGGGGGATTTTCTCTATTCTTCTAGGGAGATTTTCTATGTACGTGGGTACCTCATCAAGCTTTGTTTTTGGGACCTAATTATTCTACCCACGTAAGCTATGATTAATGGGTAGGGGTGTTATTGCATGTTTTTATACCATTATATGGTTTTTATTACACATTTTTAGCTTTATTAGGTGTCATATTAGGTCATTTAGGAAACTATAACTTAACCTATTTTTTAATTTTGAGTTGTTTTTTGCTCCTCTATAAATGTACTTTTTAAAATAATATTTGGATAATGAATGATAATTAAATTTATTATTTCTCATTTTTTATTTCAATTATATGACATACTATCTCTTCTATATATTTATTTTACATCTTTTAGAGATTTATGCATTTATGTCTATCTAGTCCTGATCCTTGATTATGGCCCACTCTGACAATGTTTCCTTTGATGGTAGTGTCTAGGAATGCTCAATGGATAATTTTTGAATTGGGAAGTATCCATTATGTTATCATATATATGTTTCATATGTCAGTTCAAGCCAAAAATATCAAATAGTTAATGATAAATACAAATTTATTTAAAGGTTATCACTCAACCCTCACTTGGTAACTTAAAAAGCACATCAAGAAATAAATTATAAATATCTTGAGGTATTATAAAAAAATATTACACATCTAAAAACCACTCAAAGGAGTATTATTAGATCCAAATTTGAATATATGAAGGTAAAATTTGGATAGTGCCAAAATTTTCAAAATCCAACATTGCATTACATTTTAAGTGGATCATGATTGAGCACACATACAAATTGGTTAGAGAACACATATACACATGGGTGGGGGGAATAAATATAACTAGATTCATATTAAAATTAATATAATGTAATGGTGAGTGGTTTTGGATTACCAAACTAACATACAAATGCCTTTTTTAAAGGCTATTTTGGGGTTAAAATTGATATTAGGGTTTAAAGGAATGATAAGGAAAATAATGATCAATTCATAAAACCAAATATGAGTATAGACATAAGAAACATCTAAAATCACATGTGTATTGGTATGAGGTTACAAAAACTTTTATGGTCTATAAGGACTTTTTTGTTAGAACCATGATAATACTAGTCATTATAGGGTATCACTGTTATTGGCAGTGTCTAGACAGGGTTTGAGATATAGTTTATTGATCTGAGTAATGATAGGGCATAGAAAAATATTTTCAAAACATGTGAAAAATGTATAAGTGTCAAGAATCATAAATAAGATAAGTATATATCCCTTATATTATTTTTTCAAGTTCAAATATTCTTAGTGAAATATTAGTCCATCAAAATTTTAATTCAATTTTTAGGTTATTGTTATATTTTACACAATCTTAATTACCTCAAGTTTTACATTAATTTTATCACATTAGTAAAAAATAATCTAAAAAACTATGTCCATCCAAAAAACTTTCCAATATTTTGAATCCTTATTTTTATATATAATCCCATTATTCTTCCATCTAGTAATCATTCAATACTAACTCACTTGACAATTAGTGCACACTTATCAAACTATCAATCCCTTATGGTTCCTCATATTTATTTTAATCTTTACTTCAATAATTTTATTCTCTTCCTCTTCATTTTTTCTTATTTATTAATCACTTCTCTTCTACACCACTCTCTATTTGTGTGACATCACTCCCCTTTAGTAGTATTTTCTACACATGGTTGTTTCTCTTGGAGCTTTTGTTTATATAGAAATTCCCTCTTTTCCATTCACAATAATGTTTCCTTAAATTTATATTCTCTCTTCCTCCCCCCTTTATTTTTGGATTCTTTCCAAACTTCCTCTTGTAATTTTGGCTTTATTAAAATCTTTTTCTTCTTATTTCTCTAGATTTTCATCTTTATTTTCTTGTTTTTGATCCTCCATCCCTTGGAATTTATTACCTATTAGGAGATTACCTTGTGTACTATCTCATTTTTGACATCCTTATTCAATGGATCATGGGGTTGGTTTCCTCATACTATTTTGAGTAACCAACATTGGTTCTCCTAATCCTCCCTATGTTATGCCCATAAAACTTCCCATGCTTTATTTGGTGTTGTCCCACTCTCCCCTTTGTGTGTAATATTTTCTAGAGACATATATCCATACACATTTCATACTTATTTAAACCTTGATGAGTCAGATTCCTTTGTCCGTATTTTTTCATCTCTTCATTCATTCTTTATATTTTGGCCATCTCATCATCCTTAGCCTTCCTTTTGTGTTCCTCTTCCATCTTGTTCATGGTATTGCCTTCATAAATCTAAATTATAGGTAGTTGTGAAGTAAACCTTGAAATTTATCTTACCTTAACCATTTTTGGAAAAATATTTTCTTATTCCATGAGTGGTCTCATCTTCTTATTCATAGTTAGTTTGTGCTTACTTTCACAAATAACACTAGGTCAATATCTAATGAGTGATCATTTGACTCTTCATCTTCTATATAATTCTCTCCCATAGTAATATCATATGTTATAAATTGAATTAGTATGTATTTAACCATATCAATATCTACCTTTAATCATGAATGATTTTCACTCTATCAAGCATGGCTTCCATGTAACACATAATTTCCATACAGGGTAAATTTTTCCATCCTATCATCTAGCCATACTAGTCATTTATCCTCACTAATGTCCATATTTACATTATGTATAGCTCCATGTGCATATAATACATATCTAACATCATGAACATAATACTCCAAAAAAATTTTAATACATACTTGATGGTGTTGTACCACTTGTTTATTTGTTTCATGCATATATATCCCTTATACATCTCACGAATCATAATGGTCTAGTAATTTGAAGCCCCTTCCTTTTGGAACCCCAACTATTTAAATTAACAATAAAATAAAAAAGGACCCCCATATAAAAATTACTTCTTGAAAATGTGCCTATTCAATAATTTTTTTAATATCACCTATAATATACCACATACATTTATAATTTATACCCATTAGCTCAACTTGGTATGATACATATATGATCTCCTTCTATTTTGCATTCCATTTATTCATAGATACTAGCTTACATATATTAGTCATGTAGAAACCTTAATTTCTAAGTTAGTGATTCCATCTAAATCTAATGTGTATCCTCTTGAAGTTTATCCAAATTATTCCTTTACTCTGGTTGCCTCATTTGTCTTCAACAAATCCATGCACATATCAAGTACTCCATTAGTAAGAATTGTTATGTGATTAATTTTCATGAGACTAATTTTTTTCATCATCATACAAAGTCTATGTGTCCCTTATGGGTGAAAAAATTCAACCATTTTACCAATTCATATAGATTAAAAAAGTGGTAACTTGTATACACATAAAACCCCTATTATTTTAAATGATTATATGGACATTACCCATGGTAGAGTATCCTTGAGATCATAATTAATCAATGCCTTAGACTCCCATTTTATATGGTTGAAATATTCAATCGTGTATTCCCATGAACATGTTATCAAAATTTCCTTATTTTGAATTTTATTGATGAACTTAATTAAATCCACCAAAATAGATGGTTTATTATTTACTATGGTGGATTTATTTTATACCTTTTTTTGCTTCCCCATTAAGACTTATGTTGATGCTTCATCCTCTATTTTAGATTGTGCTATATTGTTATCCATTTATTCAAAAAATAAATATAGCACTTATTTGATGATGGTAATGGTTATTGCTTCAAGCCTCAGTTTACCCTATTTTAATTGTATACTTGATCTCAATTCCTTCAAAACTCTCACCTAATCATCAAATTTCTCACTGACACTTTACTTCACCCTTTAAACTTGATAATTATACCTCATTTTTCCTTTTGCCTAGATATTTATACTCTAATCTAAAATATTTTGTGTAGAAAAAATACTTTATTTCTCTAAAACATTTTGTATCTCTTATATCCTTTTCTCACTTTAATCACTCATCTATTGTTAAAATTTCAATGTTGCAAATGACTCCTTCATTAACCAATGCTATTTATTTATAAAACTCTTTATATTTTATATCTCACCTACCTATGCTACTTTTATGAGTTTTATTTCACTTACCTATTAAATAGTCACAATATCCCATTCTTTTTGTTCACCGATCTTTTAAACTTAGATTATTCTCATGTCATACATGCTCATCTTTTATTTTTTATGATTCTATATCTACATTAAAAATATTCATATTTATATTGTGAAATCCCCAATAATACTTATGCATAATCTAAACATTTTTCAAAGAATTATTTTGGCCTTACACACATGTTTAAATACATATTTCTATGCCTCATGCATACATTCTTATAGATCTATTCTTTCAAATAACACATATTTCTAAAAATATTTCCCCTACTTTCAAAATACAAAAATTCATCTATGCATCCCATGTATTTTATGGTTATATTTAATTATATTTTTCCTTTTAAAAATCTTAGGTATATATATCTCACACTTACACAACATTATCCTCCTAGGTACTTACACAACTAACATAATAATCTTGAGTTACCCATTTCATAAGTTACCTAGGTGGATTGAAAAAACTATCCTTTAAACAATCCCTCCCAAGTGGTTATACATATAACATATGGTTCTTTTAAAATATTCATCACTCAACTTTATTGACTGGGTTTATAAAATAACATGCTCTTATTCACACAAATAAGAAGACAAATTAGTAAAAACAAATTACAAAAGATATAAAACATATATTTACACTAATTTTATTGGATCAATAACCTATTTTGTGCATGAAAATAATGCACAATAATTAAAATTAGGGAGTGAACCTAATATAGTTTAAATATCCTTTGAGGAATTCCCCATCAAATTTTCAAAACTTGTATATCTTAGTCTCCAAGATATTATGGATGTTATATGGTCCCATTCAACTTATATGCAACTTTCCTTGGTGCTTGGTAAATCGTGAGTCTTAAAGTAACAACGTTACCCTATAAAAAACACCTTTTTTTGAATGTGTTTTCTATACCATACCTTTTTTTATATATTTATTCACCTTTATCTCCTTTGATCCAAAAACCTATTTTCATCTAATTTTCTTATATCTATCGATATTTACTGAATAGACTCCTAGTCTCCCAAATTTATTATATGTGCAATGCATAGGTATGGAAATAAAAATTAAATTGGTATTAATAGCTATTGGACATACACCAAATATAACTTTATATTTATTAAAATTATTATAAGTGGTCCTAAATTCCCATAAAACTATTAATACTCGTTCATCCCAATCATGTCTAGTTACATCACATATATTTGTAAGTGTGGTACATAATATTTTTTTAAAATATTCCACTATTATATTAACTTATGGATGATATGTGGTTGTTTTTGTATGCACAATCATAAATTAATCCATTAAAATGTGCATGGCATCTATAAGAAAATGGATTCCTTTGTTAATTCTTGTCCAAACTTCCTCACAAGTTTTCAGATTTTATCCTAAATTGGTATCACCCATATACAAATATAAACCCATATTCTCATTAATTATCTAAAACCATATAAAAATGTATTATTTTATGTTTCCCCAATATATTAGATGGGGTTTATATGTTATCAACCATCATACAGACTTGCTGTAAAATGTGTGAAATAAAAATGGTCTCTATTCTCTTTATACTAGTAAATAAATTTATAAATCTTGAATATACTATAGAACACTCTTTCATATGCCAAATTTAGGTAAATTACTTAGTTAAACTTTAATTATCTAACAAATCATATTTATCACTTGTCATGTGGAACCTAATTTAGTTATATATATTGTACTAGTTGAATCATTCTCCTTGGTATATTACACTTTATCAAGACACTCCTTATGGATCTTGTGTGTGGATTATATAATCATATAAATTTAATGTAACCTTATTGGCATATTGAAATCATAGTTAAATTGTTATGATTGAGATATTTAACATGGATACTCCACTTTAGCAACTCAATCTCCCTTCTTCATTGGAATCCAAATATTATTTACTTTGTGTAGTGATATTACACATATTTTTGATCTCTTCATTTATATAAACACTTTAAACATCCATAGGTCCATGGTCATTATCAAGAGGATTCACCACTCTAGTTTTTTCAATTATTGAAACTCATATAGTTTTTATTGTAACACATGTTTTCACCTAGATAATATCAGGTAATTGTATGCATTTTCTAATTCTACTAATTCAATATCTATGATGAACTTTATTATCATGATATCTAAATACAATAATTTAAAGGCACCTATTTATTTTTAGTGAGTCTTATTAGACATAAGTGGAAAATTTGTTGATTAACTAAACTTCATATTACCCATTATCCTCAATTCATCTTGGTTAGAATGTATACTTCAACTCCAGTGTCTACTAGGATGTTTTTCAAATACTAATAATTGATATTGAAAGAAATTATAATTTATTTGTCATCACACAAAATATTTGCATGTCTAACTTCTTTTACATGTTCTAATTCATGTCTCTATATCTTTCCCATACTTTGATTAATCCATGTATTCAATAATGGAAGTACAAATTCATGTGTAATAAAGAGAAAATCTATGTGACTTATACGCATCCTTCATACTTGACCATTGACATTGGATTTCCATCATCTTATCTTCTAATTATCATGTATTTTGAATTTCAACTTGGACATTTCCAATTATCTCATTTTCTTGATCCAATATTAACTTTTTGAATGATGTTTCTAGATATAACCTTACCCTTTTATAAGGAATGCATAGTCCAATATCTCTTTGAGTCATTTATTGAGCATCATTATCTATTCCACTTCTTGAACTGATTTTAAAATGGGGATCATTTTTCTCATTTTTCACATATCTTGCTTAGTTATTTTGTTGGACAATCTTTTTGTATAATATTTTTGGGTAAACCTAAGAAATGATTTGTTTCCTTCCCCTCATAAAAATGTACACATGTTGTGCATTTTGGGAATGGAAATTGGTAGTGGTTAGTGGCTCCACATTTGAATAATTACCATGTGAAATAACCCCATTGAGGTTTCCTCCCTCCCCTTCTCCAAAATAAACCTTCTTGATTATAGCCTCCTTATCCTTGGCTATAACTACCTTGATCTTTATTGTAATCTCTTTGTCTTTGGATATATCCTCCTAAGTTGCTTATGTGATCAATAGGAATTCAAGAGGGGAGTTAAAATTGTGTTAGTATGATGAAAATAAAATAAAAACATAATAAATAATCTTATATGTCAAGCCTAGGCACTCAAGGTGCATGATAAAAATACAAGTAACTATTAATAGAAGACAAAACAAACATTATTTACCTTCCTTGAGAGAAAGAGTTGTATGTTGGACATGGAGGAATATGTTTGGTCATGTGATCAAATAGTATTTGGAAATGGTTATCCTTGTATCATCTCTCCTTGTCACCTTAGTAAGTTGGACTTGGTTTTGGATTTTGGATTGGATTTATTAATAAATGGGCATTATAACACTACACAAAAGACTCTGTTAACATATTTTTCATGATAACATTACACTAAAAGAGTTTGTTGATCAATAGGTGAAGCCTTCTATTTATATCCTTCCAAACTAACTCTAACCCAAGTATAATTAGGTTAGAGTTAATAATGGTTAGGTTTAGATTAACCCTAGTTGAGTTAAGGAGGGGACAAATAATTAATATTTGGGATAGAGATCCCATTTATCAAACATGGCTCTCCATTTCTAAATTTAAGATTTAGGGGAGATATTTTCAATTCCTTGACTTTGAGGCTGATAACATCATCATGAACTCATTTTTATTGAAATTTCTTTTTTAAAAAACCATTTTCACTAATTACACATGGAAATTTCATTTAAACATTTAATTTGATTTTCTTAGTTAATTCATTTTAATTAGCATTTGAACACTTTAGAAATTGTTTAAGTGCCCTATTTAATGGGTCCAAAGGCCAAACTATCAATTTTATAAGTTGCAAGTTGATTGGAGATAAATATATGAGAGGTTACTTTTGTATATAGGATAATACCCTAAATAGAGATGCCTCAACATGATTCTAAGTAATAATGTCTAATGTGAAGATGAATTTGGTATATTTTGTGATTCCTAGGATTAATTTACACTGTTTGGTAGAAATCAATCTAAAGTTTCGCTAGAACACAATTAAGGCCAAAATGGGGTGTCTATAGTTTACCCCTAATTGGGAAGATGTTGCAAGATACATGCACACTAACATATTCTCAAAGAATGAAAAATTAAATAATTCCTTAGATAATGCCATAAAAGGTGATGGATGACCTGGGTAGTAAATAAGGTTGACAAATGCTCCCTTGAAAAGAAGGAAATGATACGATCTATAAGTAATAGGGGTGGAAATACTAGTTTTCTCAAGTATGGTTATAATTAATGGCATAATGATATGCCCTAATGGGGAAAATGAAAGTAAAAATAATTATTTTTACCAAAGGTGGTTATAATAATCAACATAATGAAAGTGCTCCAATAGGGTAGGTAGGTCAAAAAATAATTATTGACCAAATTTGACTTTGCATGTCAAATTAGGACCCCTATAGTTAAAAAAATGATTTTTAGGTGTTTTAAGGGTATAATATTATGTAATAAGGTGTATTTTAGGTATTTTTATGCAATTTAATTCCACTTTAGCCTTGATAATGGTATAATTACTTTATATGTCACTTTGAGTCATTTAGAAGGCTTTTAGGGGTCATATATGTAAGTGGCATGGTTTTCAAGGTGTCCAAGTGTATTATTTTTCATTAAAATGTCTAATAGGTCAGATTTCCTATAAAATTTTTAGTCCCATTTGAAACTTGTAAGTTATCTAACTAAAAATGAAGAAATCAACTAAAAAAGGAAGAGTTTGGCACTTGTACAATCCATGAGAGAGAATGAAACATGGGATAAGGTCATGCAATGGATATTAAGATTCATAAAACTAATTTACAATCTTACCATGATTTTTAAGTGATAAAAAATATCCAAAACCATTCTACTCCTTATTCACCCTTTTAGACACACAAAAGTGGTCAACAAGTTTATGCTAGGTATGACTAGTTGGAGAAGTTCCAAGTCAAAAAGCTTTGGGAGGTGAAATTATAATCATGTAGATCCATTTAAATAAAAATATTTCAAATATTTGTCAACTATTCTTTATGAACCATCTCTAACAAGTTAACTATGTTTTTCTACTCACTATATCCTGCACCCTATAGGTTTTGCTCTATTTTAGATAGTTCCATACAATCTAGTTGGTTATGTTAACTCCATATTATGTTTGATATATCATAAAATTATCTCCATGCTTGGTTTCATGTCTCATGGTGTTTTTATAGGAAATTCATCTCATGTTGCAAGAAGGTGTCACCATGTGAGGTCTCAATCAAAGTTTTCCTTATTTACAGAATGATGGTTCTTTACAGAGGTGTCATGTAAATGGAATATGATGTTTCACATGTATAAATTCAATAGTATTTCAATATTCCATATTTGGTATCATAACTCCATAATTTTATCAAACATTTAGTCCATTATCATACTCAGTCAGCTCTTTACCCATTTTCACTTGCCACCATGTTGAATCATGTGTATGAAACTATCTAGTGTGTTCATGGAGGTGTATTAAGGGAATAAAAATTTTGAACATGTATTTAGAAGATGAAATAAAATTTTTGGACCCTCCAAATAGTTTATAAAGGGATTGTGATAGTTAATACACTATGCATATATAGGCAGCCCTTTGAATATATAAGTATCTTAGAATGATGCCATGATGGAATGGGAACTTTGATAGGTGTTTCAAATATTTTGGAGTGGGAATAATTTATTTTGTCACTTTTTAAAAGTATAGAGTGAATAATAATCAAATATATCTTTTACACTACCTATATTACTATTTATAGCCTTAACTCATAGTCTCCTACCATTAAAATGTACCTACAAGCACCCTCATGGAGAATATCATATTGAGAGGGGTGTCTGAGCTGAGCAAGGTTTTTGATAGTGAGGAAAGTATATTTTAAACCTTTTTAAAATGAACAAACTTCATTTAAACTCACACATCTTATATATTATCTATATTTTCACTCACTACCTTTATATGAAAAATACACCTATAGGTGGCATTGACAGAGATATAGAGGTACTTGTGTGAAGAATATTGGACAAGTTAAAAATATTTTGAATTAATAATATGTTATTTATAATCATGGTATACTCATGTGGAATTATAGGTTCATAAATGGGAGTGAATAACTAAGTTCAAAAGGTAATGACTGAGTTTAAAGACCTTATCCCTAAACTAAGAAAATAGAGGTCTAGGCCATTTGATTGATAGCATATAATAGAGTTGTCAAAGATTTTGATGCATTGAAATGAACTTTCCTTGTATAACATATGTAAGATAAGTATTTTATAAGGTTTATAGGCTATATTATTAGTGGAGGATGGTTTTTGAGAGACCTAAAGTTGCCAATTTATGCACTAAAGTCAGATAATAACATCTACAGGATTTTGAGTCTTTGAGCAACCTTGTTTTCCAAGTTGGTAGTATAAGGCATATCCTCACATGTGGATGACCTTATTAAATTAAAATTTAGTTAAATGAGAATAAATATCATAAATAGATAATTATTTAATAAGTTTTGACCACTACACCACCTACAAGTCTCTTTGCATCACAAAATGTGCACCTATAGGCTGGTTGTAGGGTTACCATGGAGAGTAGGCTAGATAGCCTTGATAACAGACCTCAATAAAAGAATATAAGGAAAAAGTGTAGTTATATAATAAATTTGAGATATTTAAAAG